>CM069087.1:35624453-36224453 GCA_035578085.1 Solanum pinnatisectum
TGAACTCTTGTTAACCAAAGGAGTTACACTTGAATCCTAAACTTTGAGCCATAAAGTTCTACTCTTGGATCTCACCTTCTATATGTGATATCCAATACCACCAATTGTGATGATACAACATTTTGCCTCATGTTGCCAGGGTTGTCCTATACCTTGCCATGAGTATAGAACATGAACTACTAAGTGAATCCACTAGTCTATGCTAAAAAGCACTAAAGGAATCATCTAAAAAAGTATGACCCTTTTCTACCCATGGTGGCTACATGGTTTATGGGGGCTGTGAGTTGTCTGAACTCTCCCCCATATCGGTGCTCAATAGTACTCCCAAAAATATAATATTAGCTCTTATGTTTAAAAACATACTTCTTGTCTGAACTCTTTCCCATATCGGTGCTCAATACTACTCCCAAAAATATAATATTAGCTTTTATGTTTAAAAATATACTTCTTCTATGATTTGAGATGAGTGCTCAAAAACTTAGCTCAAAGGTTATCTTGGAAATCAAAGTTTCCTCTCATGCGTCATTTAGAAAGCGATTACTCTTTTCTAGAAACTAGCCCGGAGGCTCTTTAGAAATCGAGGTTTCCTTTCTTGTTTAAATGTGAAAACATTTTAAATCCTTTGGGAATACATAGACCCCTAATACTTTTGAATAAATGAACTTCAATCTTTACTCTTTACTCTTTACTCAACTTGAACTTTAAGTCTTAAAAAAAAGTTAAAAGCATTTGCAAAAGACTTCTTGAAAAGACTCTAAGAATTTCCTAGACTTGGCTCTTGGCTTTCCTTGAATTTGAATTTATGGATTAAAGGTTATGACTTATGTTTCTAGATGATTTCTAGATGTTTAGAAGTCATTTAGAGTAGTTAGAAACAATAGAAAGTGTTAGTACACTTTAGAAGGACTTAAATAGGCTAAACGATGAAAACTAGTAAAAAAGGGTGATTTGGGCGCATTTCGGGTGCGCCACGCCAGCCCCAACTTTCTGGGGCTCCTTTTGGGCGTACTGCAGGCACGTCGCCCCAGCCTCTCTGGCGCTATAGGAGCATGACGTGCCTGGCCCTCCCCAAGTGTGTCTGATGAATTTTTGATCTCGTTTTCTGATCCTAAATCATTTTAATCCAATTTTTTTCTTCAAATTCACTTTAGATTCATGTACCTAAATATACAAAAAATCTAACCCAAACAACTCAAAGAAACAACACTTTAACATCAAGAAACTCCTTAATCCCAACTCATATTCAAGAACGAAATCAATTCAAGAACAACTATCAAAAACATCAAATTCTCAATCTTTTTAGGAAGAAAATAAGTTGAATTAAATATGCTTGGTGAGTGGGTGAACTAACCCAACACTATGTGATCTCACATAGCTTTTAGGGATCACCCTTGACGAAATCCACAAGCTAATCTCGACGAATCTTGAATGTTCTTCGCCTTTCTCCTCTTTTCTCCTTTCTCCAAGACCTAGCGTGAAATTCAATTTTCTAAAACTGAATAAAATCTGACTTTACCCCAATTAAACTCCTAAAATTGAATTAATTAAGTTGGGTAAGGAAAAGACCAAACTACCCTTCCAAAATCCGGATTGGACTTTCCTTATTCGAACATCCCAACTTCCGAAGGGAATAAGTTACTCATATGAACTCAAAATCGCACAAACTTGGCGGCGTTGGAAAGATCATTCGAAGATCTTTCCTACCATATCTGGAAGTACCTCTATCTCATCCTGATCTAGAAGGTATGACCGTTTGAAGTTGGCCAAAACTCAAGTTTTCCTAACTTAAAACAAATTTTCCAGATTTTCATTATTTCCAAAAATGACTATTTCTAGTTCTTAGCTTATTCCTAGCTATTTCAAATTGTGAGATGTTACAGTTTGATATATGGAATCAAAATACATGACTTCGTTAAAAAAAGTATAGTCGATTCTGGATCGACCATCTCTCCATAAAATTAACTATACACCTTTCATAATCAAGTTAAACATCTCAATAAAATAAGTCTCACTCACTTGTCTACTATTGAATGGTTAACAACACTTTTAGGATGTTCTACTTGCACCTTTGATTTCATCAATTGATCTATAAATAAGATATAACTGGACAATTAAGTCACAAGCAAGACAAAGAATTAATATTTATTGTCTTTTTAATTATTTTTGTTAAAATAAGTCTTTCCACTGTTAGTTTTAGTTAGCTACTAACTTTACTCCCTTTTGGGTTATAACTAATCTTTATTTTCTTTTTAATTATTTATTAAAATAAGTCATCTCATATATTTTAGTTTGTCTTATATAGTTAATTCAACTTAATTGGGTATTAACACTGTTGTATGACTATAGATCATTTTTAATGGTAAAATAATGATAAACAAATTTTAAAATTAAAGTATTTCTTAATTAAAAAAAAGGATCATCAATTTTAAAATAGTTATCGCTCTATAAAACTAAAAATCATACCATCTATCAATTTAACATACCACCGATTAATTTTCTTTTTGATAACACCTCAAATAACAATTAGTTAATCAAATACCATAGATGATTATCTCAATAGTTAAATTTAAATATAAAACTACCAAAGAAAAAGTTATATTAATAACAACACTTCAAATGATATAAAAATGACTGATTCCATCAAAAAAGTTAATTGAAGATTCATCATTTCTAATTTTTTAAAAAATTTTTTTGGGGTTGGGTGCGGGTGATTGGGCTTTGCATACACTTCTTATGAATATACATAGTTTTGCTCTCTTTTTATCCTACATTCCTAAAATAGTCTAATGAGATACTATAAAAATAATAATTAAAGTTCAAAGAAATTAATAACTATGATCTCTCCATTTTTCCTCCTCCTTATTCAATTTTTACTCAATCTTTGCTAACACCAATGTTGTTAACAATAGCATCCATTATTGTTGTGTTTATTGAATCTCTTTCATTCTCTAACTGTAACACATAATTTTTAACTTCTTTCCATATCATATCTTGTAATACTTTCAAAATATTTGGGCTCAACAATTGTTTCCCCATACTTGTAACATCAGAATTATCATTTTGAGTTATTGAAATTTGGGGCATAAAATTCGATGAAGTAAGTTCAGATGTTGATACATGTGTAGATGTTGATATATGTATCAGTTCAGCTACTTGCTCGATTCGGTTTATCTAATTCAAATTCTCGCTAGATTTGAATCCAGGTAAGAAGAGACTCAAAGATGTTGATAGACCAGGAAATACTGGTGAAAATGATGAAAGAGGCATAATTTCATCTAGTGGGGGTAATGGAGGGATTAAGAGTCAACTGAGGTAATGTAACATCTCGCAAATTAAAAGAACTAGAAAGAGCTACAATTATAAAGAGTGATTTTTGGAAAGAATATAAAAAAAATCTAGAAATTTGTTAAGTATGTTAAGTAGAGTTTTTGGTCAACTTCAAACGACCATAACTCCTATCTCAGGATGAGTTAGGTGTGTTTCCAGATATCGTAGGAAAGATCTTGGAATCATCTTTCCAACACAGCTGAGTTTCCGTGATTCCGAGTTTGTATGAGTGAGATATGCCCATTTGAAGTTGGGTAGTTCAAATAAGGGAATGTCCAATTCGGATTTTAAAGGGTGTTTTGGTCTTTTCCATACCCTATTAATGTATTTCATTTTTGTTAATTAAGTTAGGGTCTAATCAGAATTAGACCAGTTTAGAAAAGTTGAAGTTCACGCTAGGGCTTGGAGAAAAGAGAAAAGAGGAGAAAAGAGAAGAAATGTTCAAAGTTCGTCGATTTCTTGGATTTTCGTGTGGATTTCACCAAGGATTTAATTCTATGAGGTATGTGAGGCTTTCATAACATTGGGTTCATT
This sequence comes from Solanum pinnatisectum, assembly GCA_035578085.1. Taxonomy (NCBI): domain Eukaryota; kingdom Viridiplantae; phylum Streptophyta; class Magnoliopsida; order Solanales; family Solanaceae; genus Solanum; species Solanum pinnatisectum. The sequence goes on from CM069087.1 coordinate 35,628,315, forward strand.
CACTCACGTGCCAAACATATTTATTTCAGCATGAATTCGTCCTAAAAGAGTTTGAAAGTTGATGTTCTTGATATCTATTCTTGAATTTGATAACGTTCTTGAGTTGGGCTAAAATTGAGAAGTTTCTGAGATCATTACGTCAAATTATTGAGTCGGTTGGAATTAGGTTCTTGGGTACATTTGTTGGGTATATGTATCTAAAATGAATTTGGGAAAAAGAACCGAGTTTGGGCAAATTGGGGCTAGAAAACAAAGAAGAAATTTAGTCGGGCAAAGCTAGGCCCTGGCTTTGCATCGCGGACCTACTCCCTAGATTTAGGAAAAATGCTTTCGCGTTATGGAGTAGTCACGGACCGTTCGCCCTCAAAAAGTATTTTCGCGACCAAAATTTAAATACATCTTCACGTCGCAGACCTGCCCTCAGACAATGATTTTTTGATCTTTTCTCATGTTTAGCTATCTAAAATCATTCCTAAACATCATGAGATCTTTCTTATGAAGAATCACAATCCTTGAATCCATAATTCAATTCAAGGAAAGTTATGAGTCAAGTCAAGAGAAGTTAAGAGTCAAGTCATGAGAAGTTAAAAGTCAAGTCAAGAGAAGTCAAGAGTCAAGTTAAGAGAAGTTCATAAATTTTTCCAAATGTTTTAACTTTGTTTTAAGACTTGAGTTTTGAGTTGAGTACAGAGTAAAGTTCATTTCTTCAAACGAGTATATCGGGACTATGTATTCCCAAACAGTAAATGTTTTCACATTTAAACAGAAAGGAAGCTGAGGTTTCTAAAAGAGCCTTTGAGCTAGTTTTCAGTAAAGAGTAAGAGCGAAGTTCACTCTTCGAAGATTATTCGGGAACTATGTATTCCCAAGAGTTAAAATGTTTTCACATTTGAGCAAGAAAGGAAACTAAGATTTTCAACAGAGCTTTTATGCTAAGTTTTTGAGTAATTATCTCAAACCAAAGAAAGAGTTTTTGTTTCTACAAACATATGAGATAAAGTATATTTTGGGAGTAGTATTGAGCACCAATATGGGGACGAGCTTGAGTTCAGAAAACTCACATCTCGATAAACCATGTAGCCATCATGGTTAGTAGAGGATTATACTTTTTAGATGACTCCTTAAGATGCTTTTAGCATAGACTAGTGGATCCACTTAGTTAAACATTTTATATGACGGCAAAGTATAGGATAGTTTTGGCAGCGTGGGCAAGACTTTGTATCACCACTTAGGCTTATAGTAGTGGTTGTCGGTTAGGGAAACTCCCACATAAACTATATTACTTTGATATATGACTAAAGTTGAGTTTGTTATTGCATTTTCTTTACGAACTAAGTTGTTTTCTACTGTTTTAAAGGCTTTCTATATATTGCTTTTGTTTTATTGCTTTATATTGAGTTAAGTTATTTAGGAGTTGAGTAAACCCAAGGTAAGTGTTTCTTTCAGATTATTTTCAATCTTAAGTTATGTTTAGCATTCCAACTCGCATACTCATACATTCAATATATTAATGCCAGTTGGCCTACATCTTACTATGATGCAGATGCAAGTAACCAGGATCAGCGTCCAGTGCCTCGTTGATCCAGTTGAGCACTCAGAGTCAGTTGATGAGCCTCCTAGCTTTCCGGAGGATCCTTTTATTGCTTTAAGTATTTTAGTTCATTAGGATGTCGTGGGTTTTGTCTCGACGTCCATCTAAGTTGTTTAGAGGCTTAGAGTTAGTGATGTTAGTTCATGAGTCTTCACTTTCCCTTTTCAGTTAAGTTGAGACTTCAATTGCCACTTTGGCAGTGAACGTTATTATAATACATTCTAAGTTATATTTTGAGTAGTTCAGTTTACCTGTTTTAAAAGTATTTATCTTGAGTAAAGTCTTTCGCTGAGTATGTAAGCTAGACCAAGGTTTCACTTGGGACCAGCAATGGTTCTCGAGTGCCGGTCATATCCAGGGTGTAGGCCCGGGGAGTGACAAACTTGGTATTAGAGCATAGAGTTCAAGAGTCCGGGGGAGTCTATGAAGCCGTGTTTGTAGAGTCCTAGGTATCGGTGTGAAGCACACCACATCTATAATTAGGAGGCTGCAGCATTTAGGAATTCCTTCACTTCTTTCATACTTATTTCATGCGATATAGTTAATCTCTATACAATTTCTTTCTAACTCATGCTTAAGAGTAACCGATTGTGAGCTGGCCTATGGTCGAGAGTGCCTTTATGAGGCATTTATTTCCCCATGAGCTAAGAAAAACAAAGAGATGGTTGCTGACATGAAGAGCAGGATGAATTTATTCGTTATTGGGTTGACTCGTCTGTCAAGTAAGGAAAGTAAGGCAGCCATACCAATAGGTGACATGGGCATAGCAAGGCTGATGATCCATGTGCAACAAGTTGAGTAGGACAAGCTGAGGGATAGAGAAGAGTTTAAGAATATGAGGGCTACTACATCAGGGAATTAATCTAGGCAGCAAAAGAGTAATGTGAATCAGTTTTTTTTCCAACATAAGAAGAAAGGACTTGCTCCATCATCTGCTAGTGCACCTGCACCAAGGAACAAATCTGAATATAATAGTCAAATTTTTTAGAATTTCAGAGCTAGACCTGAACAGTCGTAAGGTAGTATGGCACAAGGGGGTACTAAGACTCCTGCATGTGCTAAGTGTGGTAGGAGCCACTCAGGGATATGGCGTGACGGCTCCACTGGTTGCTTCAAGTATGACCAGAATGGTCATTTTATGAGAGAGTGTCCTAAGAACAGACAGAGTAATGGTAATGGAGGCAATAGATGCCAGTCTTCTTCAGTTGCTCTACCAAAAAGAGCTGCATATAGATGAGCTACTTCAAGAGCAGGCGAAGAAGGAAACTATCTTTATGTTATCGCTAGTCACTAAGAGCAAGAGGATTCGCCATATGTTGTCACTGGTATGATCCAAGTCTTTAATTTTGATGTTCTTCCTGAGCAACTTCTTGAGCCCTTCAGTGTTTCTATTCCTGATGATGAGTCTATTCTAGCAGAAAGAGTCTATCGTGATTGTTCCATTTCTGTCAATCACAAGAGTACCATGGCTGATTTAGTTGAGTTAGACATGGTAGATTTTGATGTCATTCTAGGTATGGACTAGCTTCATGCCTGTTATGTATCAATATATTGTAGAACTCGAGTTATCAAGTTTTGATTTCCAGTGAACCAGTTGTAGAGTTTAAAAGCAGTTCAGCAGTGCTTAAGGGTCATTTTATTTCGTACCTTAAGGCGAGAAAGTTAGTTTCCAAGGAATGTGTCTATCACTTAGTCCGAGTTAATGACTCTAGTGTTGAGATATCTCCTATTTAGTCAGTTTCAGTAGTAAAAGAGTTTCTAGAAGTCTTTCCAGATGATCTTCTCGGAGTCTCTCCTGAGAGAGAGATAGACTTGGGTATAGGCCTTTTTCTAGATACTCATCCTATATCTTTTCCGCTATATAGAATGGCACCAACAGAGTTGAAAGAGCTTAAAGAGCAGTTGAAGGATCTTTTAGATAAAGGTTTCATTCGACCAAGTATCTCATCTTAGGGCGCTCTGGTCCCATTAGTGAGAAAGAAAGATGGTTCCCTTAGGATGTGTATAGATTACCGTCAGTTGAACAAGGTTACTATCAAGAATAAGTATCCTCTTCCGAGAACTAATGATCTTTTCGATCAGCTTCAGGGTGCTACTTGTTTCTCTAAGATAGACCTCAGATCTTGCTACCATCAATTCAAAGTAAGGGAATGTGATATTCCCAAGGCACCATTCAAGACCTTATGAATAGAGTATTGAAACCTTATTTAGATATATTTGTTATCGTCTTGATTGATGACATACTAATCTATTCAAGAAATGAAGAAGATCATGCTAGCCATCTCAGAATAGTTATTCATAATTTGAAAGATAAGAAGTTATATGCTAAGTTCTCTAAATGTGAGTTTTGGTTTGAGTGTGTGGCGTTCTTGGGCCGCATAGTTTTCGGTGATGTAATTAGAGTTGATACCCAAAAGATAGAAGCAGTGCATAATTGGCCTAGACCCACATCTCCAACTGATATTAAGAGTTTCTTGGGTTTGGGTAGATATTATAGAAGGTTTATAGAGGGATTCTCGTTTATTTCATTCCCTTTGACCAAGTTGACTTAGAAAACAGTAAAGTTTCAACGGTCTGAAGCTTGTGAGAAAAGCTTTCAGGAATTGAAATGGAGATTGACTACTGCCCCAGTATTGGCCTTACCATAAGGTACTCAAGTTTTTGTGGTGTATTACGATGCATCTAGAGTTGTTTTGGGTTGCGTGTCAATGTAGAATGGCAAAGTTATAGCTTATGCATCCAGACAGTTGAAAGATCATGAGAAGAATTACCCAACTCATGACTTAGAGTTGGTTGCTCTAGTATTTGCTTTGAAAATATTGGAGTCATTATATTTATGGTGTTCATGTGGATGTGTTCACCGATCACAAGAGTCTTCAGTATGTGTGTAGTTAGAAAGAGCTTAATCTCACACAGAGAAGGTGGTTAGAGTTACTCAAAGATTATGACATGAGTATTCTTTATCACCCAAGTAAGGCTAATGTTGTTGCTGATGCCTTGAGTAGATTATCTATGGGTAGTACCACCCATTTTGAGAATGATAAGAAAGAGTTAGCAAAAGAATTGCATAGACTTGTACGACTAAGGGTTCGACTAATGGATTCCACAAAAGGAGGAGTAGTGGTGATAAATGGGTCTGAATCATCATTAGTGTCAGAAGTAAAAGATAAGCAAAACCAAGATCCTTTATTGCTTGAATTAAAGGCGAGTGTTCATAAGCAAAAAGTGATGACTTTTAACAAGGGGGAGATAGTGTTTTGAGGTATCAAGGTAGATTGTGTGATTTATTTCAAGGGTAATTGGGATGATCACCTACCTCTCAATGAGTTGCTTACAACAATATTTACCATTCTAACATCCAGATGGCTCCTTACGAAGTTCTTTATGGGAGAAGATGCAGATCTGCTATTGGATAGTTTGAAAGTTGGTGAATCTGGGTTAATAGGACCAATCTTAGTTCATCAAGCTATGGAGAAAGTGAAAGTGATTCAAGAAAGATTGAAAACAATGCAAAGTCGCTAGAAATCCTACACTAATGGTAGGAGGAGGTAGTTAGAGTTTGAAGTAGATGATTGAGTTTACTTGAAAGTTTCACCTATGAAGGGTGTTATGAGATTTGGTAATAAGGGAAAGCTTAGTCCCCGGTATATTGTCCTTATAGAATATCCAAGAGGATTGGCAATGTAGCTTATGAGTTAGAGCTACCACAAGATTTGGCAGCAGTCCATCCGGTGTTCCACATCTTCATGTTGAAAAGTGTATGGGAAATCCTTCATTGATCATGCCAACTGAAGATATTGGAATCAAGGGTAGCTTAACTTATGAGGAGATTCCACTTCAGATTCTAGATCGCCAAGTTCGCAAATTGAGAACAAAAGAGGTAGCATCACTCAAAGTTCATTGGAGGAACCAGTTTGTTGAGGAAGCTACTTGAGGAGCTGAGGAATATATGAAGAATAGATATCCACATCTCTTCGAATATGGAGAAGTTCCAAATTAAGGTACTAATCCTTTTCTTGGGATTTATTTATAAGTTGACATGTTGTATTTGCATTGCTTGTAAGGTGTTTGAGTTGGGTGTTAGATTTTATACCCTTAGCCTAGTAAGAGTAATGTCATTCGAGGATGAATGTTCCCAAGGGGGATATATTGTAACGTCTCGCAAATTCAAAGAACTAGAAAGATCTAGAATTATAAAGAGTGATTTTTGGAAAGAATATAAAAAAAATCTGGAAATTTGTTAAGCATGTCAAGTTGAGTTTTTGGTCAACTATAAACGACCATAAATCCTAGCTCAAGATGAGTTAGGTGTGTTTCCAGATATCGTAGGAAAGATCTTGGAATCATCTTTCCAACGCCACAGATTTTGCACAATTTTGAGTTCGTATGAGTGGGATATGCCCATTCGAAGTTGGGCTGTTCATATAAGAAAATGTCCAATCCGGATTTTAAAGGGTGTTTTGGTCTTTTCCATACCCTATTAATTTATTTCATTTTTGGTAATTAAGTTAGGGTCTAATCAAAATTAGACCAGTCTAGAAAAGTTGAAGTTTACGCTAGGGCTTGGAGAAAAGAGAAAAGAGAAACGAGGAGAAATGAGAAGAAAAGTTTGTAGTTCATCAATTTCTTGGAGATTTTCGTGTGGATTTTGCCAAGGATTTAATCCTACAAGGTATGTGAGGCTTTCATAGAGTTGAGTTCATTCACCCACGTGCCAAACATGTTTATTTCAGCATGAATTCTTCCTAAAAGAGTTTGAAAGTTGATGTTCTTGATATCTATTCTTGCATTTGATAATGTTCTTGAGTTGGGCTGAAATTGAGAACTTTTTGAGATCATTACGTCAAATGATTGAGTTGCTTAGAGTTAGGTTCTTAGGTACATTTGTTGGGTATCTGTATCTAAAAAGACTTTGGGAAAAAGAACTCAGTTTGGGCAAATTGGGGCCCGAAAAGGAAGAAGAAATTAGTAGGGCAAATTTGGGCACTGGCTTTGCGTCGCGGACCTGCTCCCCAGATTTGGGTAAAATGCCTTCGTGTTACGTCGCGGTCACGGATCGTTCTACCTCAAAAAGTATTTTCGCAACCAAAATTTAAATACATCTCCGCGTCACGGACCTGCCCTCAGACAGTGATTTTTTTTAATTTTTTCTCATGTTTAGCTATCTAAAATCATTCCTAAACATCATGAGATGCTTCCTATCACAAATCACAATCCTTGAATCTATAGTTCAATTCAAAGAAAGTTAATAGTCAAGTCAATAGAAGTTAGGAGTTACGTCAAGAGAAGTTAAGAGTCAAGTCAAGAAAAGTCAAGAGTCAAGAGTCAAGTTAAGAGAAGTTCATAAAGTTTTCCAAAAGTCTTTCCAAATGTTTTAACTTTGTTTTAATACGCGAGTTTTGAGTTGAGTAAAGAGTAAAGTTTGAAGTTCATTTCTTCAAAAGAGTATATCGGGACTATGTATTCCCAAAGAGTAAACGTTTTCACATTTAAACAAGAAAGGAAACTGAGATTTCCAAAAGAGCCTTTGAGCTAGTTTTCAGTAAAAAGTAAGAGTAAAGTTCATACTTCAAAGATTATTCAGGAACTAAGTATTCCCAAGAGTTAAAATATTTTCACATTTGAGCAAGAAAGGAAACTGAGATTTCCAAGAGAGCTTCTAAGCTAAGTTTTTGAGTAATTATCTCAAATCAAAGAAAGAGTTTTTGTTTTACAAACATATGAGCTAAAGTATATTTTGGGACTAGTACTGAGCACCGATATTAGGACGAGCTTGAGTTAGATAACTCACGTCTCCATAAGCCATGTAGCCATCATGGGGTAGTGAAGGATCATACATTTAAGATGACTCCTTAAGTTGCTTTTAGCATACACTAGTGGATCCACTTAGTTAAGAGTTCTATATGATGACAAAGTATAGGACAATTCTGCAGCGTAGGCAAGACGCTCTATCACCACTTAGGCTCATAGTGGTGGTTGTCGGTTAGGGAAACTCCCACAAAAACTATATTACTTTATTATATGAGTAAAGTTGAGTTTGTTATTGCATTTTCTTTAATGAACTAAGTTGTTTTCTACTGTTTTAAAGGTTTTCTATATATTGCTTGTGTTTTATTGCTTTACATTGAGTTAAGTTATTCAGGAGTTGAGTAAAGCCAAGGTAAGTGTTTCTTTCAGATGCTTTTCAAGCTTAAGTTATGTTTAGCAATCCAACTCGCATACACATACATTCAATATATTGATGCCAGTTGGCTTGCATCTTATTATGATGAAGACGCAGGTAACCAAGATCAGCATTGAGCGCCTGGTTGATCCAGTTGAGCACTCAAAGTAAGTTGGTGAGCCTCCTAGCTGTTCGGAGGATCCTTTTTATTGCTTTCAATATTTTAGTTCATTAGGATGTCGTGGGTCTTGTCCCGACGTCCATCTCAGTTGTTTAGAGGCTTCATAGATAGAATTAGTGATGTTAGTTCATGAATCTTTACTTTCCCTTTTCAGTTAAGTTAAGACTTGAGTTGCAACTTTGGCAGTAAATGTTATTATAATAAATTCTAAGTTATATTTTAAGTAGCTCAGTTTACTTGTTTTAAAAGTATTTATCTTGGGTAAAGTCTTCCGTGGAGTAAGTAAGCTAGGCCAAGGGTTCGCTTGGGGCCAACAATGGTTCTCGAGTGGCGGCCACGTCCAGGGTGTAGGCTCGGGGCATGACATGTAACTTAGATAAATCCAAATTTTTCTGATTAGATCCATATGGACTCACAATTGTTAAAGGATTTGGGATTACTGGTGAAACTAATGAAAGAGGGAAAATTTCACCTAATGGGGCAATGTGCGAATAAAGGCTCAACTGAGGGCACCTAGATATACCCAAATTGCTCAAATCAGATCTATACAAACTCAAAGATGTTAACGGATCAGACATTACTGATGAATATGTTGAAAGAGACAAATTTTGACATGGTGGGACAATATGTTGATAAAGACAATTGATGAAGCCTAGAAACTTCCAAATTGCTCAAATGAGATTCATATGGACTTCCTGAATTTATACCTGTCCTGATACTGAATGATCTCTTCAAAGGAAGTTGAGGCTTTTCGAATGTCAAATCTTTTGACTTGGATGAGTGCTATTGTTTAAGGGTGGAATTCTAATGATTTTTATCAAGTCATTGGTTCGACCCGGTAAGAAAGATGCTATCATAGCCCATTGGTTACCAAATTTGCCATGAGCTTTGAAAATAGTATCATCTTCTTCTGGAGTAAAAGGTCGATGATGCACTTGAGGATTAAGATGATTACACCAATTCTCCTTACACGATTTTCCAGATCGACTAGGAATCGATTGGCTGATAAGTGACCAGTTCTCTGCTCCATGTTCCTCTACTAGCTTCTGCAATAGTACGTTCTCTTAGGGATTTTATCGACGCTTGATCTACCCCATGTTCTTCATTATTTCAACTGAATAAAAACAATTGAGCATATGAGATATCAAAAATAGAGAATGGGGCTATGGGTTTACTTGATAAGGATTTGTAGGGGATATGGGATATATATAGTGGGGATAGGGAAAGAGGGGTGGGAGTGACTGAGTTAATAGGCAGTTATTGATTATCAGGCTGTTAAAATCTTATGAATTAATTAGTATTTTCCTTTAAAAGTGTTTGGTGGGTTGGATTAGAGGGGATAGGATCAGAGTAATTTAAGTTTGACTAGCAATTAATATAGGGAAAAAAACAAAATAATATTCAAACTAATTATTTTAACTATAATTATAAGTTGACTGATAAACATTTTCAGGAAAAAAAACATTAAGTGTGTTCACATCAAAATAATGAATACAATAGATTTACTTTGATATGTGCTTTAATTATTTAGTAATAATTGATCAAATATATTCTAAACTTAATTTATTATTTAATATGACAAATGATTTATGTGAAATTTTCAAATCATCAATCATTTAAGAAATTTGTATAATTTAAGAAAGGAAGTGAAATATATTGTTAAGGGAGAGAATATGGGATGGACATTTCACTATCTGACCTATTTGGAGAACATAAAGTACGTGGGAAGTTGGAAGTTAATATATTCGTAATGTCTTTCGTGTGTATTTTAAAATTTATTTTGTTTATTGTCTGAGTTCATTGTTGATACTCTCATTGAATATTGATTAATTCAAATTCATGCATTATAAGGCTCATTCATCATGATACCAATTTTTACGCCCCGAGGCTACCCCCTAGGTGTGACATGGTGCTTAGTGTCACAAGTGACCCCAAGCTAACCCATGGCGTGACATATCTATACAAGTTCAGATAAATCATGCACTGTGCGGAAGACAGTTAAAATTTGAAAGGAAAATCCTAACAAGTCTGAATATATCAAATATATGAAGAGTATAGTGATGACTGAAAACAACATTAAACAACTCAAGTTGAATCTACTCTATGTCTGAAAGCCTCTAACTGGTCTAACTTGTTGGAACATGCCTCCAGCTAACTCTATCAAGACTGAAACTAAAATGTAAATACTGGAAAGTGAAGCATGTCTATTGTCGTCAAACTATGAGGACTCACCACTAAAGCTACTAAGTACGGACCAAAAGTCGAACTATGGATGTTGAGCGCCTGAACCTACATCATATAACGATGATGACCAAAAGTATGTGTCAGTACTTTTAATGTACTGAGCATGCATGATACATTCTAAGTTAACAATAAAATAACAAAATATGGACATAGATATACTAAAGCATAACTAGAAACTGAGCTGCATGTAATGACCAAGTACTAATCATGAAGATAATATGTTGAACTGAATACTGAAGTAAATATTGAATACATGGTTAATGCAACATGAATTTGACTGTGGGAGATACTATTAATCGACATAAACCATGTGAACTAAACGTTGATTTCGATGTATATGCCCCATCAAGAGGACCCAATATACCTTGTCGGGGGTACAAAGGCATAACTATGGAGTAATGACTAAAACTGATGCCCAACAGAGGGAACTTATAAACTATGGGGGCACATAGTTCCGGGACTTTAGGGTACGTTGAACACTAGTCCAACTCGGTGCTAAGTCTACTTCGAACTAAATGTAAAGCTAAAATGCAACTAAAATACTGAGTAGCTCAAAATAATGATAATTATATGAGAATGCAACATACATATACTGAAAGATATGGCATTCAAATTCTGAAGCATGACTCTCTTACTAATCTTCTTAGCAAGTATAATTCATGACATACTGATAACTAACACAAGCTAGGGTTTTTGAGTTCTATACATGAGACTACACTAGTTTTCCAAGAAACATGTAGTTAACATTATAAAGACTACAATAGCTAAATTACAATGGATCCCTAAGATTTAGGAACCCTAGGTCTAAATAATTTATTGAGGAACTGAAGAATTGACTGAATTCTTGGGACATAATGGGTGAAAGGAACCCAATAGTGAAATCCCACATACCTGGTGACAAAAACTACGGAGAGGCTGAACTTGAAGCATACCTCTGCTTGTTCTTGGAAGAAATTGTCGCCTCTTTCTCTTCTTTTCTTTCTAAGTTAGATAATTTTTGGAGAATGAGGTTTTAGGTAGTTTCTTACTAATTACTAAGGCTTAGAATAAGTAAAATGAAGTAGCTTAAGTATCAAACACATAGGGGAAAAGACCAATACAACACTGACTTAAAGCTGACAAAGTGACCTTCACGAGGGGCTTGACGGGTTGTCTAAGGCATGATGGCTCGTCTAGTGGGTCATCATGATTGCATGCCCGATAGTGCTTCACAAAAACAAGCATAAAATTTTACTCCAGGCTCAAAATTAGGCAAACTTGATGGCGTTGCAAAGGGGAGTCAAAGATGTTTAATTTGATAAGTCATGAGCCACCGAATTCATTTTGTGCTGAAAGATATGATCGTTTGATGTTGACTAGAAACTCAAAGTCTCATAAGTATCTTTCACGGATGAATTCACGGTCTGTGTGAAGATCCACGGGCCGTCTAGGTGTCTTTGGACCTTCATAGTGACCTTGGGTGCAACCTTATTATTTAGGTGACTTGTATAAACCCCTAGTTACGTCGTCCAAGTCACCAAGGGTCATCAAAGGCACCATCTAGGTGGTTTTCTCCTAGGAAGCTCCTTGAGGGTGGTTCACAATGCCCTTGATGGGCTGTGAAACCCTAGATAGACGATCTAGGGTACTGTATAGGTGAACTATGTTGGGCAGTCCTGGGTTGGTACTCATGAAGCCCTTAACGAGCCATAGATCCCCAAATGACCCGCTAGGGAGCCATGAAGGGTCCATGGTCCTTTTTGGGTTTATAGTGTTATTTAGTTTCCTTTTTAGCCCTTTCTCAAAGTCCGAGGTGTTATAATATCTCCCCCTTGGGATTGTTCGTCCCTAAATAAAGACTGAACAAGCTGAATTTGAAGGAAAGAGCTGCAATCCCTACCACTGAATTCTAGAAACTGATATTTAACTAAGTTGAGTTCCATGAACATGAAAACTTGTTGAAATGTAAGGATAACCAAGGGAACAAGATACTATGACTGAATTACTCAAGAGTAAGCTGAGAGACTAGAGAGAAACTATTACCTCAAGTTGAAATTGAATCAGAAGGAAAAAGGTGAGAATACTTAGCCATCATGGTTGCTTCTGGATCCCAAGTAGCTCTCTCTACGTAATGATTCCTTTACAAAAACTTTACTGAAGCGATCTCCTTATTTCTCATCCTACGAACTTCACAGTCAAGAATCTTAACTGGAACCTCTTCATAGGTGAGGCTATCCTTCACAGCCATACTCTTTAAAGATATTATCGATAATGGATAACCCACTCACTTTTTCAACTAGAAAATGTGAAAGACTGGATGAACCAGTGCTAGTTCTACTAGAAACTCTAACTCATAAACCGCATTACCAAACCTTTCAGAATTTTGTAAGGACATACATAACTAGTGTAACACCCTATATCCTAGAAACAATAGAATGCAGATTTGAGAAGTTGCAGGCACCACCGACAGGCACCACCCAAGAATGATAAGTGGTTTCCGTGGATGGACACCTGCAACCCCTCCCAAAAAAGTTCAGAAAAATGGTTTAAGGGTCTGCCCATGGCCGGATCCATGGACCATAGGTTAGACCACGGGTCGTGGTCCTAGTCTATGGATCGAGACCCTAGATCCCAACTCCCAGTCGTGAATAACGTTAGAACAGAATGGACCCATTCACGGTCCGTTGGTCTGGTTCATCGGTGACCCCCGACAGCTTTTAAGTTTGGGGTTGCTTGGTCTTTTCCCTATGCATTAGACCCCTAAACTATGTAGTTTTGGCTAGTTTTATCTTAGAAAATAAATTAGAACCTACCCTAGTCAATTCTTTCTCCAAAAATTCATCAATCTTAGAGCAAAACAAGTGGAAAAAGTCGAACAACCCTAGTCCAAGAACGCAGCAAGGTTTTCTTCAGTTCCAGCCTCGAAATTGAAATATTTCTTGATGAATTTTGTCACCAAGTATGTGGGATTTCACTGGTAGGTTCCTTTCACCCACTAGGTCCCTAGAATTCAGTTAGATTCTTGATTCTCTACATCATGCTTAGACCTATGGTTTCTAGAATTTAATATTTATGTTGTAATTAAATTGTTAAACTAATCCAAATCAAATTATTATGTTTTAGTGGAATTGTTGCTTAGTTCTTGCTTGAAACTCAAAACCCTACTTGTGTAGATTCGTTTAGTTCATGAATTACACTTGCTAGGTTAGTTTATTCAGTTATACATGCTCCACTTAAGAATATTTCATTATCAGTATATTAATGCTGCATATTTAGTTAACATATCAGAATCTCGAGCTAATAAGTTATTACTGTTTGTTGTAGTTCATACATTATATTGGGAGTAGGCTTAATGCTGAGTTGGACTAGGGTCAATCACCCTCATAGTCCCAGAACTACGTGCCTCATAGGTAAGTCCCCTCAGTGGGCATTATACTTAGTAATCACGCCAGTCATGTCTCTACACCCTTGGCATGGTATATTAAGTCCTCTCGATGGGGCGTATATATCGGACTCCACATTTAACTCATGTGATTTTATGTCGGTTATTAGTAGCTCCCACAGTCAGATTCTAGTGCATAGACCAGCTTATCAGATTTCAGATTAAACATGTTATAAACTTGGTCATGGCATTCAGTAAGTTTCATGTTCAGTATTTTCAGTATAGTATCATGTTCAGATTACACCATTTTCTCAATTATATGCTTTGTTCATATATGTATATTGTTCAGAATTATTCTATCATGGATGCTCAGTACCTTTCAAGTACTGACACATATTTTGTGCTACATCTTCTCATAGATCGATTCTTGATCTCCAGTTAAGCAGCATCAATGGTAAGTCCTTATTCTTCGAGGACGATTGACATGATTATCTTTCTACTTTCATTCTTTCGTTTTAGTTTTGCTAGATTTAGTTGGGGCATGTCCCAACATCTCTGGTCAGTTAGAGGCTTTATTTCAGACATAGTTAGATTTAGTTTTAGCTTTGGAGTTTGATATTTCAAATGTGATTAAACTCATAGATTATTTATGCAAATAGTATTGGTTATTCTCCCATCATTTCATATTTTGATATGTTTCTAGCTTCCGCACAGTATGTCTATTATGTTGAAAATCTTTAAGTATGTTTATGATATGCCAACAGGGTTAGCTTGGGGTCACTCGTGATCCTAGGTCCCGTGTCCACGTCCTGGGGGGTTGCTTGGGGCGTGACAAACTTGGTATCAGAGCATTAGTTTCAAGTGTCCTAGGATGTCTAAAAGCCGCAATAAGTAGAGTCCTTTTTATGGGTGTGAAGTGCACCACATTTAATGAGAGGGAGGTTACAAAATGTTTTAGGAAAACTTCACTTTCTTGCTATTCTTATCGTGCATGGGTATGATCTACCTTCTAAGTCATCGTTATATATTTCAGATCATGCCTTCTCATAGAGCTTACGTAAGGAATGCTAATGCCAGGAATGCTAACATAGTTCCTCTAGTTCCAGACCAAGAGGTTTCGAATGTAGAGTTTCAGAATGATATACAACTTTTGTCTCAGAGTGTCACCAACCAAAACAATCAGCATGCCCCAGTTCCTACCAATGCTAATGTTGGGTCAGCTGCAGCAAGAGCTTGGGATTTTGTTAGGATGAACCCACCTGAGTTTCTAGGGTCACAAGTTGGTGAAGATACCCAGAAGTTCATTGATGAGGTCAAGAAAATCTTTGGAGTGATGCAGGTAACTAGGAATGATAGGGTTGAGTTGGCATCTTACCAACTTAAGGATGTGGCTCACATTTGGTTCACTCAGTCGAATGAAAATAGGGGTACTGATGTAGCTCCTGTTACTTGGGAGTGTTATAGTGAAGCTTTTCTAGACAGGGTCTTCCCAAGAGAGTTGAGGGAGGCAAAAGCTCAAGAATTCATGAATTTGAGGCAAGGTAGCATGTCAGTCCAAGAGTACAGACTCAAGCTCACCAAACTCTCTAGGTATGCTCCGCATATGTTTACTGATTTGAGGGCACAGATGAATAAGTTTTTGTGTGGGATATCCGACTTAGTGAAAATAGAGTGCCGAAATGCTATGTTGCTGGACAATATGAATATCTCTAGGCTTATGACTCATGTCCAGCCTATTTCTATTCCTCCATATAGAATGAATCCAGCTGAGCTTAAGAAATTGAAAGAGCAGTTAAAAGACCTTCTACATAAGGGCTTCATCAGACCCAGTATTTCCCCATGGGGTGCACCAATGTTTTTCTTGAAGAAAAAAGATGGGTCTTTCAGGATGTACATTGATTATAGACAGTTGAACAAGGCCACAGTCCAGAATAAGTACCCTATCCCTAGGATTGATGACTTGTTCGACCAACTTTAAGGTGCTAGTCATTTCTCAAAGATAGACCTCAGATCTGGTTATCATTAGCTCAGAGTCAGAGATAGTGACATTCCAAAAACAGTCTTCAGAACTCAGTATAGTCATTATGAATTTGTAGTTATGCCATGTGGACTAACCAATTCTCCTGCCGCTTTTATGGATTTGATGAATAAGGTGTTCAAGAAGTATTTGGACTTGTTCGTTATCATCTTTATTGATGATATCCTCATTTACTCCAGAGTGAGGAAGAACATGCAACTCATTTGAGGGTTGCCTTGCAAACTCTCAAATATTGCCAATTATTTGGTATTTTTAGCAAATGTAAGTTTTGGTTACAATCTGTTGCTTTGTATCGGTCAATCAAGGGCAGATAAAGATAACTAGAACTAAGATTCTTGAATGTAAAAACATTAACCAATAGAAAAACACCATTGAGAATAGGAGGATGATAATTACTATTATAGAATGTATGTAGATCTATTTCTTTATTTTATAAAAAGATATAGATATATAACATACCATTAAGATTTATCTTTTTGCCTTAGTTAGCTTCTAATGTTATTGTATTTATACATATTTATCCTTTTAATAATATACAAATTATTCTCTCCATTTTGTTGATCATGGTATCAGAACCTAACATGCACTGTCAGATTTGAAGTAATGGTTCATCGTGGTTGGCAGAATTAGCAACTATCTTATTTCTGATTCGTTTGACTTCAACATTAGTTGTCATCATATGCCTAGGGAGAATATATCCCTCTAATCCTCCATTAACCAAAATTTGGTGGTTGGAGGAGACGTGCACCGGTGAAGCCACTAAAGACAGTCCAACTCAAACCGCGCGTGGATGCATGTGTATGGACCAATCCTAGTATGGCTTACTCATTTGGAATTTCCTTTAGATTTCAATCAATTTATGGTGGATTTCTTATCATCGGACCATTTTGAAGATTAAACATAAATGGCCACGTTTTGCGATCTTCTTTTGGTGATACTTTAGTTAAAATTATTTCCATTAAGAGGCAAAAATGAAGAAGTTATATAGCCTAAATCTCATATTGGATTATTATACATGCTCCATTTACTCAGATTCAACATTAATGTTTTAGGAGACACTCAGAGATACTTAAAAAGGAAATCATTTCTAGAAATGTAGTTTTCTTGACCATCCTCTCTATTGTGAGAGGGACAAATGTGTATGTTCATAGGATTCGTATCATACCCTAGTAACTTTCACTAAAATCCTACATACGAGTAAATTCAAATCAACTATAGTAGAAAATCTCAAACTCGAACTTATAAATTTGAAACCTTAAATTTGTCATGTAAAGAATCGATTATAGATTAATCATAAGCAAATAATTAGCTTTGAATTTGTATTTCTGTATTATAAATTTCACTAAATTAAGTACAAATAATTGATTTCGAACCCTAGTTAACAAAAGGAGTTACACTTGAATCCTAAACTTTGAGCCACAAAGTTCTGCTCTTGGATCTCACCTTCTATATGTGATATCCAATACCACCAATTTAGTATAAAATTTATCCTAGGATTAACTAACACCCTAATCAAATATGGGATAACATTAATCTTGAATTTTTGTTCCTTCTCCCTCCAAGCAGATGATACGTGAATATTATTTTATTGGTAAAATATTTATACACACACAAAAAAAAATCAAAGATTACTTAGTAGAAACAAAAAAAAGGAGCTAACCTCTTCTTTTTCTTCATAAGCAGTTCTCAAGCGCTTCATTGTTGGCTCAATCTCTTGCAAATATTCTTGAATTCTCTTACAAAATTACACAAAAAGCAATAGAGAAAATAAGAAGGAAAACAAAGAAATGGTGAAAGAGTTGAATTTATTCAACCTCTTATTAACAAGATTACATGAACTTAAACTTTGACAAAACTTATAGTTAATGGTCATTATAGTCATTCAACTTTGTTTTTTCTTCTAGAAGTCTCACAACTTTGCGTAGTTAGCTTAGATGATAATTTTAGTTGAAAATACATGTTTCATACCTCGCGGGAGCTACTTAACAGTTGGAGAGGAATTAGAATGAGCCGAAACATTCAACATATTGTGTGCCTTGCTTTAGGTCTTAGTGTATCGTTGATAACATTGTGAGGATACAAATGTACTCGGATAAGATCAACCTACGATTATTATAGAAAAATATATTAAACCTCATAGTAAAATGTGAATAGATTAAATAATCTCATTAAGAAACATACAAAACAGTTATTGAACTAATCAGACTAAGGGAAAGGGATATAGAGGTACTATAAGAGATACTCTCACAAGAGTTGATGAATCATAATCTACAGAATATTCATCTCCCAAAGAATGAAGCAATGGCTGATAAACCTTGTCGGATGCTAGCGATCACAAAGGGAAGCTTCTCAATTAAATCTGCTTGGTATTACATTAGACATAAGGAGGAGGAAAACATAATTTACAAATGGATGTGCACAAAGGGTGTACCTTTTGAAATCCATGTTGATGATAGAGTGAGAAGAAGGGGTGTAGAGGGCCCATCCAAATTTTGGTGTTGTTAAAGACCTCAACAAGAGACACTAGCTCATGTGTTTTTAAAATCTTATTCGGCTAGCCGGACTTGATCCTACTTTTGCTCTTTTGCAGCTCTAAACATGGATGGACTTCAATTAAGAGAAGTTATAATGCCATGGTGGGGGACAGATGTTTGGAAGAATATGAGACATTTCTAAAGAGCTCTACCCAGCTTTGTAATATGAGAATTATGGAGAAAAAGAAACAAGATAAAGCATGAAGGGAAGAAGACATAAGTAACACGAATCATTTGCAATGTCACGAGGAATATGTATATGCTGGCAAGAGTAAGGCAGCCTCATAGGTCTTGTCCTGTTAATTGGTCTGATATGCTGATAGAATGGACAAGTTACAAACCTAAAATGAAGGGGAAAGAGTCTTATGGGAATTCCCACCAAATGGATGGGTGAAATATAATACAGATGGAGCATCTAGGAGAAATTCGGATATCAGTTCTTTTGCCTTTTGCTCAAGGAACGATAAGCGAGATATTAAATATGCGAAAGGAGCAAGAATAGAGAATACTACTAATACAGTCACAGAAACTAAAGCCATATAGAGGCATGCAAACATTGCAAACATCACAACATAGCAAAATTATCATTCAGACAAACTCAATGCTAATGTACAAGGTATTAGAAGGGAAGTGGGCATGTCCATGGATAATTGGAGCAATGGTGATGGAAATACGAGCATGTTTACAGCAGAAACAATTTATTTTTCAACACATTCTAAGAGAAGGAGATAAATTAGCATATCATATGGAAACCATAGCCATTGACAGAGGAAGTTGCACATTCACAAGTTTTAATAGCATGGAGACTAATGGGAGGAGAATCATCAACAATGACAAACTACTATGCCTGTACTTAAGAGTATCACCTTTAAGAGGATATGGGGCACATATAGGCTACAACATAAAGTTTTCTAGAAAAAGTATATTCACAAAGGCCATGGAGGCAACAAATAGGGGAAATGCTATCTAGCCTATGCTATTTAAGCCAACAAAAAAGACTCGGCAAAATGGGGGATCTGGAGTTAAGAATTGAATGGTTAAACCTGGAGGAAGCCATCAACACTAGTAAAGGGCGGCAGAGTAGAGCATCCCATGTACTTTGTCACATGACCACCTGTAGAAAGATAGTGAGAGGACACCAGAGGAAAAGGATAAGGAGGAAAATAAGTGAGAAGACTTACAAAGTGAAGATGCATTCCTCCTTTAGACAAGATCTGACAGTAAAAAAAACAAGCATAACCCATGGAACCTAAGAACGCAACTGTGAAAAAAAACTATGAAGTCAGTAGCAAGCAAGGAGGACAAACTCAGAAACCATGATACTTACTTTTGTAGTTGATTCTTCAGCAATCAGGAAGAACATCAGCATCACGTTGATAATCCCATGCAAGAGAAGGCAGAGAGATGGATTAGTACAAGGAGGCAACATTCTCAGGTGAAGAAACAAAATCAAAGGAAGAGAGGAGAAAGCGGTGAAGGGACAAAGATTTGTGAAGGGGATCTAATTATGAAACCCTACCCTAGAATAGATATACTTCACTATCTAGTTTGGGTTGGGCTTTGGTTTATTCATTTATTTTTTTATTATTTGTTTTGTTTTTTAGTAATGGGATAGTTAGGTTTGGGCTTTCCCCGTGGAGGTGTAACTTTGTTTTTTTTTCCTAGAAAAACATGAATAAAATACCGAATTTTGCCAACAAATATGCCTTTCATAAACTAAATTTAATTTTTCATCAATAGGAAAAAAATAATCGTAAACAATAAAGCTTGACTTTGATATCTTTAAAAATTAAAAGAACTTGATATGATGTATGTTAAATTAGTTCTTGGGCCTAACTCACACCCCAAAAGCTAGCTTAAAGGGAGGAGGATTGCCCAAGCCTTATAAGGATTCCACCCATCTCATTAACCACCAATGTGGGACTTTTGTCATTCTTTAACACCCCACCTCACGCCCAATGCTTAGCATCTAGTGCATCGGCAATTTGATTTTTGGAGGCCCCAACATTGGTTGAGACAGATCCTACTTTGATACCATGTTAAATTAGGTCTTGGGCCTAACTCACACCCCAAAAGCTAGCTCAAAGGGAGAGGGTTGTCCAAGCCTTATAAGGAGTCCACCTATCTCATTAACCACCAATGTGAGACTTTTGTCATTCTTTAACAATGTATTTCAAGATCTTCACATTTCACACAGTTTAACTCATAAATTCTCAATTACAATTCATAAGTCCATATATCATACACAGAGGGCGTACACTTTTATTCACTTAATTACATTTTTAATATGTCCCACACGTGTTGAGTACTAATTCTTTTTTATGTGTCAAGAACGTGATTTTTTATATGAATAGCAATAAAACTCAAATGCAGACTTCTGTGTGTGATGATCTCATCTAAAAGCTTAAAGTGTTAGAGAGAATATACAATTATTTACTTAATTATGTTTTCATCCTTTGGCGGTGCTAATCTGATCCATTGGACTAATTAATCGAAATAGGAAACTGAAGATGTTTCTTTTATTAAAGCCTATGATTGGACTTGCTGATCCAATTTGAAACCTAGCATAGTTTAACACTACAAGTAGAGGCAGATCTAAAATTCAAATTTTATGAGTTTGATCTTTACATTTTTTAGTTATGTGCTCGTTGTATTTACAATTATGTGTTTAAATAATATATGTTGTGGCATTTTCATGGATCTGTATACAACAAGTGCACGCGCACACACACACACACACATGTACACGCACACGCACACACACGCACACGCAAACTTGTTGCACATCGATCTCTAATTTTTACTTAAAGTTTGTATTAGAAAATAGTGAATTGAAATGATATTTTAATCAAAAGTTATATCACTTGAGAAAATATTTGTCATTACTAAAACAAAGAAAGTTTATCAATTATTTCTTCTCAATAACTTTGAATTAGTTTCATTAGATAGATTTGGTTTATTTATCATGTTGAGTGAATTTTCTACTACAAAATTTGTTGGGTTTTAAAGGTGTGAACAAGAAATGAAGGGTTGTGACTCTCTTGAAAGGTTGTGTCCTTTCTAAAGGGTTGTGACCGTTTGAAATGTTATGCATTTTCCAAAGTGTTGTGACCTTTCTGAAAGGTTGGCTTCTTTACAAAAGGGTTGTTACCTTTACCCTTTGTTGGCTATAAATAGAGAGGTTTTCTCTCATTTTTTGGTATCGAATTTTTCCCTTCTTCTGCATACATTTCTTACAAAACAAAATCGATCGATCGTGTCTGTGTGTGTGATTCGTTGCTGTCATTTTGAGTTCGTTGAATTTATTGAAGTTTGAGGTATCACTACTTCTTTAATGGTTAATCCATTTTATCTTAGGAGGACTTAATCTGCAACCTCGGATACTTGAGGGGATTAAATTTCTTAAGGACACACAGTGGGTTCTGTGGACTCGGATAGTTCTTTATGTTTTTCTTCTCATTTTTTATTATTTCTGGTTTGCTAATCTATATAAAGGAGATAACAAGCTTAAGAAATTTAATGTTGGTATTTTCTGTGGTAAGGAAATAACTTCTATTTACTGTGTTCTTTTTAAAAAGAAAAAAAAGAGAATTATTTTATCATATGATAAAAGAGATTTGGGATGAATTAGTACTACTTTAATATGTTCGAGTATATTTTTTGTAGTAAGTTTTCCTTGGATGGGTAAGATTATTTTTATTTTCTTCCCAAGTGCATTCAAGCATTGCACCCCTTCAGTTTTCTTTTCAATGAGAATAGTTATTTTGTGCATTAAGGCTAAGATGAGCACTTTAGTTTTTTCCCCTATATTCTTGGTTTTATATAACTATGAGAAGATGTAAATGAGCAAATGTTGTCTCCTAACAATAGTTGAACATGAGTTTAGTTTCTTGTTGAAATTAAATGTCTTCTTGAGGAAAATAGGAATATGATGGAAACTGAGAAAAGGAAAAAACAATTAGCAAGAAAAGTGACTTGCATGGAATTATTGTTGACAGATAGAATATGATTCAATAAGAGTAAAAATCAGGTTCTATCTTTATTTTCCTTGATTATTATTTTCTTTTTCTATCCTTTATAAGTTATGAAATTTATTTCATAAATGTTAGGATAGAGTCATTATATGATGATCTCAGAATATGTCTTTATTATTATTAATATGTATTATGTTTAGAGGAGGGAAAAAAAATCTTTTGTAGTTTTCTACTCAATGTGAAATTTGATTGTGCTTGACTTTTGGGGATTTGTTTTTACTCCTTTGGTTTGAAGAATATAAGAACTTCACGAACAAATCAGATTGTGCATTGGTTTGAAGAATATAGAAACTTCACCAACTTGTTAAATACTCTATTTGAATGAATATTCTGACTTGAAGAGTACAAAATCTTCGTCAAGAATATTAAGGCTAAATGATTGAAAAAGATAAAATATTCATCGTTAGCTCGAAATAGTGTTGTATTTGAGGTTTTTGGAGATTAAAACCTTTTTGGTTTACTACTCTGTCTGAATGTGAAACTAATTCGACGAATATAAAAACTTCATCAAAATTCAAGGTTCATTCGGTTAACGATTAGAAGAATATAAAAGCTTCATCGTGAATCTATAAACAAGTTGTATAAAGATTGAATCTTTATTGTTAGTATTTTAAATACTAAGTGGTCTGTCTAGTTGTGACAGAAAGGGGGAAAAAACACTACATAAAATTAGTGATTTTTGTGCCTGCAATGGGTGTTTCTATGAATTAAATCTCCAAAAGAAGGCTTCATGTTGCCAATATTTATTTTGATTGTATACAATTAGAAAGCATGGAAAAAAAGTTATGTGGAAAATAATTTCAAATACTTGAAAAATATTTTTGAGAACATATTTAAACTGTGGGGGATTCTTTACTTGTGATAAAGACAAAATTAGACTTACTATCTAATTTAAATTTGAAAGTACAAGATATGAAATTTAATGACATTATTGTATTATGTTAGACCCACAAAATTCTTGAAGTATATTTAATATTATGGTCATTGAGTCTCTCTTTACTAGTATAAGATATAACTAGTATAAAACCACAAAATTATATTACTCATTCAAAAGAATTGTATTCTTTGATGAAAAAATGTCCCTTAAAATGTTGTGATTTTTCATGAAAAGATATGTTTATTTGTATAGAGATGAACATTGGTGAAAAGTGATATGTTATGTTTGTGTTGTAAAACAAACATTTGTGTCATATTTTCCTTAGTGGACTGATGAGACTATGGTCATGGGTAATTCTATAACAAATTGAATGTTATGGAAAGGTCCTTCTGAAAAGGACATCTGGCACGGTGCTGACTCTAAAATTTTGTTTGTATTTGACAAATTTATAAAAAGTAAAGAACAAAATATTTGTAGGAAAATGTTACCTCATGGAAGGTCTTTTCAAACCAAGTATTTCTGTTTGTTCTTAATTGCTTGAATTAAATTGTTTGTGACATGAACGATTGGGACATATCAATTACAAAACCTTGCAAAAACTGATCAACTTAGAAGTTTTGCCTAACTTCTAGTGCAATAAATCAAAATGCCAAGTATGTGTTGTTGAAATGAATTTTAATCCCTTAAAATTGATTTACACTGACGTTTGTGATATGAAGTCAACACCATCTCGTGGTGGGAAAAAGTGTTTCATAAATTTTACTGACAATTGCACTAGATACTATTATGTCTACTTGCTGAATGGTAAGGATGAAGTGATAGAAGCATCTAGGCAATATAAAACAAAAGTTGAAATTCATTGTCATGATTAGAAGTGGTAGATGTGGAGAATATCAATCTTCTCTTGTAGAAATATATTTGGAAAATGGAATCATCCATCAAATTGTTGCACATACTCACCTCAATCTAATGAAATTGTTGACAGGAAAAAATCAAACTTTCAAGGAAATATTGAATGTCCTACTTATAAGTTCAGGTTTACCACAAAATTAGTGGGAGGGGATGCTATCATTATAGCAAAAGAGAACAACAAAAGTTTGTATGTTCTGAAAGAGAAATTAGTAAAAGGAGCAACAAATTAAAAAAAATTTGTTTGTTAAGAAAGGGAGCAACAAAAAGCTTTGTTTGTTCAGACTTTGTTGTATCCTGATAGAGAATTGCTTGTCGCCCCTTAAAGTATATACAAGCAATAACTCTTGAAAGATAGTGATCTAACAATTTTCAATACAGTCTATTCCATATGAGAGATGGAAATGAGAGAACTATTTCCAAATGGGTCAACATAGGACATAAGACTGTGGATTGTATGTTCATTGGATATGCTACAAATAGTAAAGCATGTTGATTTATGGTTCATAAGTCCAAACCGTCAGATAGTCAAGTGAAAGGTCTAAACAACCTTGGAAAGAACCAAAGGAGAATGTACTTAATAAAGAGATTCAGAGGCGTAGTAAATGTCAATGGACAAATTACTTCCTCCGAGTTTGATTTTGAAACATTTTTTCTTTAAAATGAGTCCATTTATTCAAAGAATATATGTCCTCTGTGGCCTCATTCTTTTTGGAAAGAGGCTGTCAATAGTAGGATATATTCAATCTTGAGCAACCACACTTGAGAGTTGGTTGATCTTCCTCCAAGAAATAAACCTTTGGGTTCAAAGTGGATCTACAAAAGGAAAAGAAAGTTGATGAAACTATTGACAAATACAAAGACAGACTTGTTGTCATAAGCTTTAGACAATAAGAAAAGTCTTGTTTAACAAATAATAGCACTAACTAGGATTGCATCAATTCAGATGTTAATTGCGCTAGTTGCAAAATATGGCCTTCAAATTCGTCAAAATGGATGTGAAAACATTTTTTTTTTTTTTTACATTGAACAACCCAAGGGCTTTGTGGTTCTGGTAAAGAAAAAAAAGTATATAAACTTGTTAAGTCACTCTGTGGACTAAAAACAAGCGCACAAATAATGACATGTGAAGTTTGACCAAACTATGTTGGCAAATGAATTCAAGATTAAAGAATGTGATAAATGTTTTTACATTAAAGACACTCCAAATCACAAGGTCATTGTTTGTTTTTATATTGATGACATGTTGATCATCAAAAGAGATATTTTTGACATAAATGCTACTAAGCATATGCTAGAAATTAACTTCGATATGAGAGACATTGAAGTTACTGATATGATTGAAAATGTACTTGACAAGTTCAAGCATTTGGATTTCAATATTGTCAAGACTCCAACAAATGTGAGATTTGTACTTCAAAAGAATGAAGGCAAAAGTGACTCACAATTGAATTGTGTTAGAGTATTGAGAAGTATGATATATATCATGAAGTGTACGCGATCAGATATACCATGTGCTATTAATAAACTAAGTCGGTTCACGAGTAATCTCAATCAAACTCATTGGATGACAATGAAAAGAGTTTTGGAGTATTATTTAAAACATACTTAAAAAACTATTGCTTTGCATTATAACTAATATTCAACAGTATTGGAAGAATATAGTGATGCAAATTGAATCACCAGGTCAAATGAAGTAGAATCCACGAGTGGATATGTATTTACTCTTGGTGGAGGAGCAGTCTCTGGGAAATCTTCTAAACAGAGATGTATCGCTCGCTCTACTATGAAATTTGAGTTTATCACTCTAGATAAGGCCGGTAAAGAAGTTGAATGACTCCAAAATTTCTTGAAAGATTTTTGGCCCAAACCTTTTAGCTCCAGTATGCACACACTGTGAGAGTTAGTTTGCAATAGGTAGGGCATGAAGCATGATGTATAACGGAAAGTCTTGTCATATATTACGTAGACATAATATCATTAGAGAACTACTCTCTAGTGGAATTATCATAATTGACTAAGTAAAGTCAAAGGATAATGTGTCGGATCCACTTATAAAAGGCCTAACAAGAGAGGGAGTTGATAGATTATCAAAGGGAATGGGACTATGGCCGAGAACAAGTCATTATGGCGATAACTCTACCTAGAAAACTGGAGATTCCAAGATCTAGGTTCAAGGAGATCAAACAAAGTCATTGATAACGGTTCAACATTGTCAAAATATTTTTTATGGTCCATTCTCATGATAAGACAATGTTCAGTAACAAGGATAAATGCATTAGGAATTTTTAATGGTTTCTAAGTTTGATACAAGGTATATCAAATAGTGTATTTATGGGATAACATATTTAGAAATCACCTATGTAAGTGTGAAGTGTAGCAGCCTCAAGGAGAATCCCGTAAGGCCAGTTCTCTATGCACTTGTAAACCAAGATGTGTTCATGGCTGAAACAAACAAAACAATGAGAACCAAAAATAGTTCAAGGGTTGATTGTGTGACTTATGTTGTCTAGGTATACACCAAAGCTCGATGGTTCAAAGATATCAAATCTATCGATTGACCAAGTATATCTGATATATGTTCACTAAGGAAAGTTCAAAGGGAAACCCACTTATCCAGAGGCAATCAATCCTTAATTATGAATCACACAATTTTTCATGCATATGTTTTAACAATAGCCATTCCCTATTCATGTGGGGGATTGTTGGGTTTTAAAGATGTGAACAGGAAATGAAGGGTTGTGACTCTCTTGAAAGGTTGTATCCTTTCTAAAGGGTTGTGACCATTTGAAAGGTTATACATTTTCCAAAGTGTTGTGACCTTTCTAAAAGGTTGTCTTCTTTCCAAAAGGGTTGTTACCTTTACCCTTTGTTGGCTATAAATAGAGAGGTTTTCTCTCATTTTTCGGTATCGAATTCTTCCCTTCTTCTGCATACATTTCTTACAAAACAAAATTGATCGATCGTGTCTGTGTGTGATTCGTTGCTGTCATTTTGAGTTCGTTGAAATTATCGAAGTTTGAGGTATCACTATTTTTTTAATGGTTAATCAGTTTTATCTTGGGAGGAATTAATATGCAACCTCGGATACTTGAGGGGATTAAATTTCTTAAGGACACATAGTGGGTTCTGTGGACTCGGATAGTTCTTTGTGTTTTTCTTCTCATCTTTTATTATTTCTGGTTTGCTAATCTGAATACAGGAGATAACACAATTAATGGTAAAGTAATTGCATGAAAATAGCTTTAATAATTACCAACCAAACATAAAAGAATATATACAGAAAAAGAGTCAGAGAGGGAGAAAGTTTAGACAAATATATTATAAGGAATTACAATAGGTATTTCCCCAAACATAGGCATGGTGATCACATCAGAGTTCCTAAGTTTCCACACCAGGGTATATTATAGTTCAAACAATAACATATTACGATTGAGTACATGAGCACATGATAAATTGTTATTATAAACACTTTCGAACAAAATTTAAAAAGGTTTCTTCATGTATTTTGACGTTGCACTCTCTCCTTTAAATATACACAATATATAATTCTCTTAATAAACCTTAAAATCTCATACACATTTCAATTAATATTGATGTGTATAATTAAATTAGATGACATATTTTATGTGACTTCATAATGGGCGCTTGAGAACACTTAAAACAATTTTCAAACTCTTAAATAGAAATATCTATTAGAAACACTTTTTAAAGATTTATCGTTGATGTATTAAACCTTTTGTTTATTCATTTAATTTATAGAGAGAGTATGTATACATAGTGTTAATTTCCTTTTGCATGACAGTATTGACATTTAGCTCATAATTTTGATTGCTAATTTTCTCTTTCTTTGTTTGTTCGCTTTTATTTTAGGTGAGTCTTCAGGTTTATGAACCTAAAATTAAAAGGAAATCTTGGGAAAAGTACATCATTGTCACATATAAAATTTTCCTAAATTGAATTATCATAACAGGTTATTATGTAATTTGTCAGGTTAGCGATTAGTGTTTATTATAGAGAATTACTTATTATCACATCATAAGCAACGTGATCATGTAAAATATTTTTACACCATCTATCCATGGTGTTTGAACCTTTTTTTCAATAAGATGATCTCGATTTGAATCCTTTTTATTTATAGATGTTATCAATATTTCTGCACAAAGGAGATTGATAGGTTAATTTCATTAATGATGATTTTTTTTTTAGGTTTAACGGTTAATGTTCATTACAGAGAATTACTAATTATCACATTATAAGCAATGTGATCGTGTAAAATTATTTTACACAATCTATCAATAAATTTTGCACCTTTTTTTCCATGAGATAATCTCGATTTGAATCCTTATATATATAGACGTTATCGGTACTTCATGTACAAAGGAGGTTGAAAGGTTAATTTCTATCCATAAAATATTAATAGCGAAATATTTCATTATATAATAGTATATAATTAATTGATTGATATTTCTATTTAACAAGTATTAATTGATAACGTAGAATAAATATTGTAAATAATTTATTATAACAATTGAAAAAAGACTATTTTAATAAAGTTTGAAATTGTTTAATTTTGTTTTGTCTATATATAGATGATTTACATGTCCCCTAATTAATGCTTGAGCAAGGAAAAGACTCAATTGAGGACCAAGCATAGGATGATTGCATATGTACATATGTTTGATATTTTAATATTTATAAATTAGAATAGTGTGATGATAAAATGTATACTATTAATTTTGACGGTTAGCTTATGTTGCTTTATGTTTTTTCTTTTCTTTGTGTGAGTAGGAGGCTAAATTGGGAGAGTATGAAGCTAATTAAGAGTTTGGATATGAAGAATACTAGTTGAATGATTTACTTAGACATACCGAATAAAAACGGCTACTTTTGCTTTATTTTATTAGTGAAACATTTTATTATGTTATAATCAAATTGAAAAAAACTACATAGGTACAATTATACATCACTTTGTTTTACATGATTCATATATAAGAAAGTATTGATAAAATATATGTGTTATGTTCTCAACACTTTTTAACAAGGCTAAAAGTGAAACATTCAATTCATTCATATTCAAATCAAAAGCAACATCTCTAAAAAATTATGATTACCATAAGAAAATTTATGCAAAAAAAAATAAAAGAAAATTAACTTGTAGATTGACTTTCCGTAAAAGAGAAGTTGTTTGATATGGAGTATATGTGTTTTTCTCAAATAATTTGTTTTTACTTGTAATGTAATAACCTGAGCTTTTTCTATAAATAATAAATAAAAACTAATTAGCTTATTGTGAGAATTAAAACTAAATAAAGACTTGTATTATACTTATGGTACTTTCAGTATGATATATTTCTTTTTGTTTGTCTCGATGTCTTTTGATACATTCTCTGCGAACAATTGGAGTTGTTACAGGAAGAGGGTTCAATATCTTGTCTTCTATATTTTTCTATCATTTTGTTGAAGTATGGTATTATGCAATTTTTCTAGATAGTCGTGTAACTCAAATGAAGCATTTTCGATATTTCTTTGAAAATATTCACGACACTCCATATTTCATTTGCTAAGATGATTAAGACATTAACATGTTTGCATCACACTAATAGTATAAACAATCTTAGATTCTGATTTCATCGATAACACAACTCTTACTTGACAGATTTCTTATTTTTTTCTAACATTTTTGGTTCATCTCTTAATTAAATATGTATTCCTCAAGAATTTCACATACTTCATACATATTGGAAGAAAAAATAAGTAGGTAATGTGCACATAACATATCCATATAGTCATATATTTTTTGTAACTGCATGTCACATGTAATATTACAGGATTGAACTCATCAAATCGGGTCTTTCTTATATTACGCATTCTTATTTCATATTTAGATACTTGACTAGCACAATATACTTGTGTCTCAATAGAACATTAGAACATGTCCTAGCTCCTTTGGAAAACTTTTTCTCAAATAAGTTATGAATCTTATGAGTGTAGATTGCAAAAAGTTGTGTTAAAGTTGGACTATATTTAACAACAAGAATAGGCTTACGTTATTAATTACATTTGAAGTCATTTTGTTCTTCATTCAACTGCTACTTAGTAAATACATTTTTTCTCATAATAAATCATATAAATATGTAATTAAGTGTTTGGATGTCCAAATCTATTTAGAACATGATTAGTACTTCGAGATGTCACTTTTCATCTAGCACTAAACACATGGTTATTAAAAATTGTTGACCACATGTGTCGAGTATTATAAAAATTATTCAAACACTCATGTTCATCTACATTGTAAGTTTTTAGCATAATCTTTAATGTTTCTTCAAATTCAGTAATAGAATTACATTCAGACATTGCATTTGATAAATTTTTTAAAGAACCTTTGCCATTTTCAAGTGAACTCAAATGAGATGGGGTATTCTGGCACTGACACAATCTATGCCAGATGCTCAACATTATTTGTAACATCTCATTATTTGAAAGAACTAGAAAGAACAAGAACTAGAAAGAGTTGTTTTTGGAAATAATGAAAAATCTGGAAAATTGGTTATGTTAAGTTTGAGTTTTTGGTCAAATTCAAACGACCATAACTCCTAGCTCAAGATGATTTAGGTGTGCTACAAGATATCGTAGGAAATATCTTGAATTATCTTTCTAACTCTGCCGAGTTTTCTCAATTCCGAGTTTGTATGAATAAGATATGTCCATTCGAAGTTGGGCTATCTAGATATGAAAAGTCAAAACCGGGTTTTGGAAGGGCGTTTTGGTTGATTCACTACCCAATTAATTAAATCCATTTTTAGTAAATTATTTGGGTTTGAATTGGGTTAATTCAGTTTACGCTATTGAGAATTATGCTAGGGCTTTGAGAGAAGAGAAAAGAGGAGGAAATGAGAAGAAAAGTTCAAGATTCGTCAAGTTCTTGTGAGTTTGGTTGTGGATTTCACCAAGGCTTCAATCCTACGAGGTATGTGAGTTCACATAGCATTGGGTTCGTTCACCCACGCGTCAAACATGTTTATTTCAGTATGATTTTCGTCCTAAAAAATTAAGACTTTGATGTTCTTGAGTTGTATTCTTGAATTTCTTTCGTTCTTGAATTTGGTATGAGATTGAGGAGTTCTTGAGAGTTTAAGGTCGATTTAGAGTTGTGTTTGATTAGATTCTTGTGTACATATGCTGGGTATTTGAATCTAAAGATGAATTGAGAAAAAGAATTGAATTTAGGCTAATTGGAGTTAGAAAATAAAGAAGGAACAAGTCGGGCAAATTTGGGTACCAGGTCTGCGTCACGGACCTGTTCCTCAGGATTGACAAAGTTGTCTTCGCATCACGGAGCGGTCACGGACCGTTCTGCCTCAAAATTTATTTCGTGACCAAATAATTAAATGCATCTGCGCGTCGTGGACTAGCTTCCAGACAGTGATTTCTTGATCTTTTCTCATGTTTAACTATCTAAAAACACTCCTAAACATTATGAGATATTTCCTATCACAAATCACAATCCTTGAATCCATAATTCAATTCAAGGAAAGTTAAAAGTCAAGTCAAGAGAAGTTAAGAGTCAAGTTAAGAGAAATTCATAAAGTTTTCCAAAAGTCTTTTACAAATGTTTTAACTTTGTGTTAAGACTTAAGATTTGAGTTAAGTAAAGAGTAAGGGTAAAGTTCATTTCTTCAAAGATTATACGGGAACTAAGTATTCCCAGTTAAAAATGTTTTCATATTTGAGCTCGAAAGGAAACACCGATTTTCAAGAGAGCTTTTAAGATAAGTTTTAAGTAATTATATAAAACCAAAGAAAGAGTTTTGATTTTAAAACATATGAGTTGAGTATATTTTGGGAGTTGTATTGAGCACCGATATGGGGATGCGAGTTCATAATAACTCAAGTCTCCATAAACCATGTAGTCATCATGGGTAGAAAGGATCATACTTTTTAGATGACTACTTAGTGCTTTTTAGCATTGACTAGTGGATCCACTTAGTTAAGGCGTTCTATATGATGGCAAATTATAGGAAAGTTTCAATAGCATGGGCAAGACGTTGTATCATCACTTAGGCTCATATTGGTGGTTGTCAGTTAGAGAAACTCCCACAGTATTATATTACTTTATATGTAATTGAGTTGCTATTGTATTTTCTTTGATACATTGAGTTGTCACCTACTGTTTTAAATAATTTGTATAAAATGAACCTTTATTGCTGTTTTTACTTTGCTTTTGAGTTGAGTTATTCATGAGTTGAGTAAAGCAAAGGTAAGTGTTCCTTTCAAATTCATTTCAAGTTTATGGTATGTTTAGTTTTCCCCTCGCATACTCGTACATTCAATGTACTGATGCCATTTGGCCTGCATCATTTTATGATACAGACACAGGTAACCAAAAAGAAAGATGGTTCCCTTAGGATGTGTATAGATTACTGCTAGTTGAACAAGGTTTCCATAAAAAATAAGTATCCTCTTACGAGAAATGATGATCTTTTCAATCAGCTTCAGGGTGCTACCTATTTCTCTAAGATAAACCTCAGATCAAGCTACCATCAGTTGAGGGTAAGGGAATGTGACATTCCAAAGATAGCATTCAGGACCCGTTATGGTCATTATGAGTTCCTAGTTATGTCCTTATGTTTGATCAACGCGCCTGCAACATTCATGTACCTCATTAATAGAGTATTCAAGCCTTATTTAGATATGTTTGTTATCGTATTCATTGATGACATACTAATCTATTCGAGGAATGAGGAAGATCATGCTAGTCATCTCAGCATAGTTCTCCAAACTCTAAAGGATAGGGAGTTGTATGCTCAATTCTCGAAATGTGAGTTTTGGCTTGAGTATATGGCATTCTTAGGCCACATTATGTCTGGAGAGGGAATTAAAGTTGACACCCAGAAAATAGAGGCAGTGCACAATTAGCCTAGACCCCATATCTCCAACTAATATTAGAAGTTTCTTGGGTTTGGCTGGCTATTATAGAAGGTTTGTAGAGGGGTTCTCATCTATTTCATCCCCTTTGACCAAGTTAACTCAGAAAACAATGAAATTTCAATGGTCGGAAGCTTGTGAGAAAAGCTTTCAGGAATTGAAAAAGAGGTTGACTACTGCCCGGTATTGAATTTACCAGAAGGCACACAAGGCTTTGTTGTTTATTGTGATGCATCTAGAGTTGGTTTAGGTTGTGTGTTAATGTAGAATGGCAAGGTTATTGCTTATGCCTCGAGACAGTTGAAAGTTCATGAGAAGAGCTACCCAACCCATGATCCATAGCTGGCTCCCGTGCTTTGAAAATATGGCTCCATTATCTTTATGGTGTGCATGTGGATGTGTTCACCGATCACAAGAGTCTTCGATATGTGTTTACTTAGAAAAAACTTAATCTCAGACAAAAGAGGTGGTTAGAATTACTCAAGGATTATCACATGAGTATTCTTTACCACCCAGTTAAGGCTAATGTTGTTGATTCCTTGAGCAGGTTATCTATGGGTAGTACCACCCATTTTGAGGAAGATAAGAGAGAGTTAGCAAAAGATGTGCACAGACTTGCACGCTTAGAAGTTCGACTAATGGATTCCATAGAAGGAGGAGTAGTGGTGATGAGTGGGGCTGAATCATCCTTAGTGTCAGAAGTAAAAGAGAAACAAGACCAAGACCCTATTTTTCTTGAATTGAAGACAAATATTCATAAGCAAAAAGTATTGGCTTTTGAACAAAGGGGGATGGAGTACTGAGGTATCACAGGTAGATTATGTGTACCAAGGGTGGATGAACTCTAAGAGAGGTTAATAGAGGAGCTCATAGCTCCAGATATTCTATCCATCTGGGTTTTAGAAAAATGTATCGTGATTGGAGAAAAGTTTATTGGTGGAGTAGTATGAAGAAGGGCATTGCAGAGTTTGTTGCTAAGAGTCTGAATTGCCAACAAGTTAAGGTAGAGCATCAAAGGCCCGGTGGTATGGCTCAAAATATAGAACTTCCAGAATAGAAGTGGGAGATGATCAATATGGACTTCATCACAGGTTTACCAAGGTCTCGCAGACAGCATGATTCCATTTGGGTGATTGTGGATCGAATGACTAAATCAACCCACTTTTTGCATGTAAAGGCTACCCATACAATAGAGGATTATGCTAAGTTATATATTCAAGAGGTAGTTAGACTTCATGGGGTGCCAATTTCGAGTATTTCAGACAGAGGTGCACAATTTACTACACAGTTCTGGAAATCTTTTCAGAAAGGCTTGGGTTCAAAGGTGAACTCAAGTACTGTTTTTCATCCTCAGACAGATGGCCAAGCAGAGCGCACTATTCAAACTTTAGAAGATATGTTCAGAGCCTGTGTGATTGATTTCAAAGGGAATTGGGATGATCACCTATCTCTCATTTAGTTCGCTTACAACAATAACAATAGTTACCACTCTAGCATCCAGATGGCTCCTTATAAAGCTCTCTATAAGAGAAGATGCAGATCTTCTATTGGATGGTTTGAAGTTGGTGAAGTAGGATTGATAGGACTAGACTTAGTTCAACAAGCTATGGAGAAAGTGAAAGTCATTCAAGAGAGGTTGAAAATGGCGCAGAGTCGTTAAAAATCCTACTCTGATGTTAGGAGAAGGGAGTTAGAGTTTGAAGTAGATGATTGTGTATACTTGAAAGTTTCACCCATGAAGGGTGTTATGAGATTTGGTAAGAAGGGGAAGCTTAGTCCCCGGTATATTGGTCCTTACAGAATATCCATGAGGGTTGGGAATGTAGCTTATGAGTTAGAGCTACCACAAGAGGTAGGAGCGGCTCATCTGGTATTTCATGTCTATATGTTGAAAAAGTGCATGGGAGATCCTTCACTTATCATGCCAACTAAATATATTGGTATGAAGGATATCTTATCTTATGAGGAGATCCCTCTTCAAATTCTAGACCACCAAGTTCGCAAGTTGAGAACCAAGGAAGTAGCATCAGTCAAAGTCCTTTGGAGGAATCAGTTTGTTGAGGAAGCTACTTGGGAAGCTGAGGAGGATATGAAGAAGAGATATCCACATCTCTTTGAGCCCGGAGAAATTCCAGACCAAGGTACTAATTCTCTTTTTAGTACTCTTTAATTTATATACTTGATGTGTTAGATTTACTTGTTGGGTGTTTGAGCAGAATGTTAGATGTTACACATTTAGCTTAGTAAGAGTAGTCTCATTCGAGGACGAATGTTCCCAAGGGGGAGATATTGCAAGCACTCGCTATTTGAAAGAACTAGAAAGATCTAGAATTAGAAAGAGTTGTTTTTGGAAAGAAGGAGAAATTTGGAAAATTTGTTAAGTTATGTTAAGTTTGAGTTTTTGATTAAGTTGAAACGTCGATAACTCTTAGCGTAGGATGTGTTAGGTGTACTACAAGATATCGTAGGAAAGATATTGAAATTATCTTTCCAACACTGTTGAGGTTGCTCAATTCTGAGTTCATCATATGAGTGAGATATGTCCATTCGAAATTAGGCTATCTAGATATGAAAAGTCAAAACTAAATTTTGGAAGGGCGTTTTGGTATTTTCATTACCCAATTTATTAAATCCATTTTTAGTAAATTATTTGGGGAATGAACTGAGTTAATTCAGTTTACACTATTGAGAATTACGCTAGGGCTTTGAGAGAAGAGAAAAGAGGAAAGGAGAAGAAAAGTTCAAGATTCGTCAAGTTCTTGCGAGTTTGGTTGTGGATTTAGCCAAGGATTCAATCATACAAGGTATGGGAGTTCACATAGTGTTGGGTTCGTTCACCAAACATGTTTATTTCAGTATGATTTTTGCCAAACATGTTTATTTTAGTATGATTTTCATCCTAAAAGATTGAGACTTTAATGTTCTTGAGTTGTATTGTTGAATTGCTTCCATTCTTGAATTTGGGATGAGATTGAGGAGTTCTTGAGAGTTTAAGGTCAATTTTAGAGTTGTGTTTGATTAGATTCTTGTGTACATATGCTGGGTATCTGAATCTAAAGAGGAATAGAGAAAAAGAATCGAATTTAGGCGAATTGGGTTTAGAAAATGAAGAAGGAACAAGTCGGGCAAATCTGAGTACCAAGTCCGCATCACGGACCTTTTCCTCAGGATTGAAAAAGTTGTTTTCGCATCGTGGAGCGGTCACGGACCATTCTGCCTCAAAATTTATTTCACAACCAAATAATTAAATGCATCTTTACGTCGTGGACTTGCTTCAAGACAGTGATTTCTTGATCTTTTCTCATGTTTAACTATCTAAAAACACTCCTAAACATTATGAGATCTTTCCTATCACAAATCACAATCCTTGAATCCATAATTCAATTCATGGAAAGTTATGAGTCAAGTCAAGAGAAGTTAAGAGTCAAGAGAAATTCATAATTTTTCCAAAAGTCTTTTACAAACGTTTTAACTTTGTGTTAAGACTTAAGCTTTGAGTTGAGTAAAGAGTAAGAGTAAAGTTCATTTCATCAAAGACTATACGGGAACTAAGTATTTCCAAGAGTTAAAAATATTTTCCCATTTGAGCAAGAAAGGAAACAGTGATTTCCAAGAGAGCTTTTAAGCTAAGTTTTGAGTAATTATCTCAAATGAAAGAAAGAGTTTTGTTTTTGAAAACGTATCAGTTGAGTATATTTTGGGAGTAGTATTATGCACCGATATGGGGACTTGAGTTCATAATTACTCAAGTCGCCATAAACCATGTAGTCATCATGGGTAGAAAGGATCATACTTTTTAGATGACTCCTTAGTGCTTTTTAGCATAGACTAGAGGATCCACTTAGTTAAGGCGTTCTATTTGACGGCAAAGTATAGGACAGTTCTGGCAGTGTGGGCAAGACGACGTATCATGACTTTGGCTCATAGTGGTGGCCTTGTCAGTTTGAGAAACTCCTACAATATTATATTACTTTATATGTAATTGAGCTGTTATTGTATTTTCTTTGATACATTGAGTTGTCACCTACTGTTTTAAATGCTTTGTATAAACTGCACCTTTATTGTTGTTTTTACTTTGCTTTTGAGTTGAGTTATTCATGAGTTGAGTAAAGCCAAGGTAAGTGTTCCTTTCAGATTCC
Organism: Solanum pinnatisectum; assembly: GCA_035578085.1. Taxonomy (NCBI): domain Eukaryota; kingdom Viridiplantae; phylum Streptophyta; class Magnoliopsida; order Solanales; family Solanaceae; genus Solanum; species Solanum pinnatisectum. Next base: position 35,665,314 of record CM069087.1, read on the forward strand.
TTTCAAGCTTATATTATGTTTAGTTTTCCCCTCGCATACTCGTCCATTCAATGTACTTATGCCATTTGGCCTACATTATTTTATGATGCATACACCGGTAACCAGGATCAGCATCCAGCACCTCGTTGATCAAGTTGAGTACTCATATTCAGTTGGTGAGCCTCTTTGCTTTTCGGAGAACTCCTTTTACTTTGCTTTCTAGTATTTTAGTTGTTTGGCTGATTGGGGGGTCTTGTCCCGACATCTCTCTTTATTTTGGAGGCTTCATAGACGAGTAGTTACAGTTCTTTAGTCTTTCTGTTTTCAGTTGTATACGTTAAGACTTGAGTTGCCATTTTGTCTAAGGTTTATATCTCTTTAAGTTATTGCGTGAGTTATATTTTGAGACTGTATTATGTTTAAGTCTTCCGCTGAGTAAGTAAGTCAGGCCAAGGGTTCACTTGGGGCCAAAAATGGTTCTCGAGTGTCAGTCCAGCCCAGGGTGTAGGCTCGAGGCGTGACATTATTTATCTTATAACAATTTTTAATGCTTGAGCTTCATAAGTTATAGTATGTGGAAAAATACTTTCCATTGACTTTAAAAATGTCATTAAAATAAAATAGCACAGTAAAAATAATATTCTTTCTTTGATGATTTATTTCAATAAATGATGCATAAATCATATGAAACTTTTTTGTTTGATATATGGAATCAAAATACATGGCTTCGTTAAAAAAAGTATAGTCGATTCTAGATCGACCATCTCTCCATAAAATTAACTATACACCTTTCAGAATCAAGTTAAACATCTCAATAAAATAATTCTCACTCACTTGTCTACTATTGAATGGTTAACAATACTTTTAGGATGTTCTACTTGCACCTTTGATTTCATCAATTGATCTATAAATGAGATCTAACTTGAAAATTAAGTCACAAGCAAGACAAAGAATTACTATTTATTGTCTTTTTAATTATTTTTTTAAAATAAGTCTTTCCACCGTTAGTTTTAGTTAGCTACTAACTTTACTACCTTTTGGGTTATAACTAATCATTATTTTATTTTTAATTATTTATTAAAATAAGTCATCTAATATATTGTAGTAGTTCTTATATAGTTAATTCAACTTAATTGGGTATTAACACTGTTGTATGACTATAGATCATTTTTAATGGTAAAATAATGATAAAAAAATTAAGTATTAAATTATTTCTAGATAAAAAATAGGGATCATCAATTCTAAAATACTTATCACTCTATATAACTAAAAATCATACCATCTATCAATTTAACATACCACCGATTAATTTTCTTTTTGATAACACCTCAAATAACAATTAGTTAATCAAATACCATAGATGATTATCTCAATAGTTAAATTTAGATATAAAACTACCAAAGAAAAAGTTATATTAATAACAACACTTCAAATGATATAAAAATGATTGATTTCATCAAAAAAGTTAATTGAAGATTCATCATTTCTAATTTTTGTCTAATTTTTTTGGGGTTAGGTGTGGGTGATTGGGCCTTGCATACACTTCTTATGAATATACATAGTTTTGCTCTCCTTTTATCCTACATTCCTAAAATAGTCTAATGAGATACTATAAAAACAATAATTAAAGTTCAAAGAAAATAATAACTATGATCTCTCTATTTTTCCTCCTCCTTATTCAATTTTTACTCAATCTTTGCTAACACCAATGTTGTTAACAATAGAATCCATTGTTGCTTCTGTGTTCATTGAATCTCTTTCATTCTCTAATTGTAACACATAATTTTTAACTTCTTTCTGTATCATATCTTGTAATACTTTCAAAATATTTGGGCTCAACAATTGTTTCCCGATACTTGTAAGATCAGTATTATCATTTTGAGTTATTGAAATTTGGGGCATAAAATTCGATGGAGTGGGTTTAGATGGTAATACAGGTGTAGATGCTGATGCAGGTGTCAGTTCAGCTACTTGCTCAATTTGGTTTATCTGATTCAAATCCTAGGTAAGGAGAGACTCAAAGATGTTGATGGACCAGGCAATACTAGTGAAACTGATGAAAGAGGCATAATTTCACCTAGTGGGGTAATGGACGGATTAAGACTCAACTGAGGTAACTTAGATAAATCCAAATTCCTTAGATCATATCCATATGGACTCACAATTGTTAAAGGATTAGGGATTACTTGTGAAACTAATGAAAGAGGGAAAATTTCACCTAGTGGGGCAATATGTAGATAAAGGCTCAACTGAAGGCACTGGATATACCCAAATTGCTCAAATGAGATCTATACAAACTCAAAGATGTTAATGGATTAGAAATTACTGGTGAATATGTTGAAAGAGGCAAATTTTGACATAGTGGGACAATATGCGGATAAAGACACAACTGAGGAAACCTAGAAACTTCCAATTGCTCAAATGAGATTCATATGGACTTCCTGAATTTATACTTGTCCTGATACTGAATGATCTCTTCAATGGAAGTTGAGGCTTTTCGAATGTCAAATCTATTGACTTGGAAAAGTGCTTTCGTTTAAGGGTGGCATTCCAATGATTTTTTATCAAGTCATTGGTTCGACCCGGTAACAAAGATTCTGTCATAGCCCATTGGATACCGAATTTGGCATGAGCTTTGAAAAGAGTATCATCTTCTTCTGGAGTAAAAGGTTGATGATCCACTTGAGGATTAAGATGATTACACCAATGCTCCCTACATGATTTTCCAGATTGACCAGGAATCGATTGGCTGATAAGTGACTAGTTCTCTACTCCATGTTCCTCTACTAACTTCTGCAATAGTACGTCCTCTCCAGGATTCCATTGACGCTTGATCTGACCCATTTTCTTCATTATTTCCACTGAATAAAATCAATTGAGTATATGAGATATCATAAATGAAGAATGGGGCTATGGGTTTACTTGATAAGGATTTGTAGGGGAAGTGGGATATATATAGTGGGGATAGGGAAAAAGGGGTGGGAGTGACTGAGTTAATAGGCAGTTATTTATTATCAGGTTGTTAAAATCTTAGGAATTAATTAGTATTTTACTTTAAGAAGTGTTTGGTGGATTAGATGGGTTGGATTAGAGGGGATAGGATCATAGTAATTGAAGTTTGACTAGCAATTAATTTAGGGAAAAAAACAAAATAATATTCAAACTAATTATTTTAACTATAATCATAAGTTGACTGATAAAGGTTTTCAGGGAAAAAAACAGATGTTTCATATCAAAGTTGCTTTCTAGCATATGTTTAGTAGCATTTATGTCATTAGTGTCTCTATTGTTGATCAACATATCACTAATATAAAAATAAAAAATGACCTTGTGATTTTAATGTAAATACATGTATCACTTCCATCATTCTTAAATCCATTTACCAACTTAGTTTGGTGAAATTTCATATGTCATTGTTTAGGTGCTTCTTTTAGTCCATAAAGTGACTTAACAAGTTCGGACACTTTCTTTTCTTTACCAGGAACCACAAAACCCTCTGGTTGTTCCATATAAATTTCTTCCTCCAATTCTCAATTTAAGAAAGTTGTTTTCACATTCAGTTGATGAATTTTGAGGTCATATACCGTAGCTACTATTATTAACATCCGAATAAATGTAATTCTAGTTACTGACGAGTATGTGTCAACAAGATAAAGACCTTTTTTTAGTCTAAAGCCTTTGACAAAAAGTCTTGCTTTGTTAACAGTTCTATCGACTTTCATTTTCCTTCCAAAGATTCACTTTAAACCCAAAGGTTTATTTCCTGGAGAAAGATTAACCAACTTCTAATAGGATTGCTCAAGATTGAACCAATCTCACTATTGACACCATCTTTCCAAATAAATGAGTCCACATAAGACATAGGAAATGTTACAAAATCATATCTGAAGGTAGTAGATGTCCTTTGACATTTACTACGAGTTGAATCTCTTTATTAAGTACATTCTCATTTTGTTCTGTCAAGGTCTTTTATACCTTTCACTAGACTACTCAAGTCTAATTTTACAGTCCACAGTTATTAGGTCCTATTTTAATCCTTTTAGGAATAGGAACTTGGACTTTAGCTAGACACCCCCATACTTTGAAATATTCCAAGTTGGATTTCCTTTCTTTCCATTTTGCATATCGAATAGATTGTGTCCTGAACAAATAAAATTGATTTCTTTTTGAAAAGACAACATTTTGTTGTTTCTTTTTGCAGTAAGGATAGTTCCTCCACACAAGTTTTGTGGTAAACCTGAACTTATAAGTAATGTAGCCTTCATTTCCTTCAAAGTTTGATTTTTTTTCATTCTGCAATTCCATTAGATTGAGGTATATAGGGCAGTAGTTTGATGGATAAATCCACTTTCCAAATATATTTCTGCAAAAGGAGATTTATATTCTCCATCCCTATCACTTCTTATATTTTTTCCCACTGATTTCAACTTCAATTTTATATTTCCTAGACGTTTCTATTGGTTCATCCTTACCATTCAGTAAATAGACATAACCGTATCAAATGCAATTGTCAATAAAAGTTATGAGATATTTTTTTCCACCACGAGATGGTGTTGACTTCATATAAAAAATATCAATGTATATCAACTCTAAGGGATTAGAATTCCTTTCAACAGATTTTTAAGAATGCTTAGCAAACTTAGATTCAACACAAACTTGATATTTTTATTTATTGCACTCAAAGTTAGACAAAACTTCTAAGTTGATCAGTTTTCCTTGCAAGGTTTTCTAATTGACATGTCCCAAGTGTTCATGTCAGAAACAGTTTGACTCAAACAAGTAAGAACAAATAAAAATATTGAGTTTGAAAAGCTCTCTGTGAGGTAGCTTTTTCTCACAAACATTTTGTTCCTACTTCTTACAATTTTGTGTGATACAAACATTGTTTAGAGTCAACACCTTGTCAAATGTCCTTTTCAGAAGGACCTTTCCATTGCTTTCAATTTGCTTGTTATAGAGCCACCCATGAACATAGTTTCATCGGGTCCAATAAAGGCAATATAGTCCAAATGCTTCTTTTACAAAACATGACAAATTACTATTCACCAATATTCATGTCTATACAAATAGTTATATTTTAATAGACATACATTTACATGAAAAATCACAACATTTAAGTGATACTCTTTCATAAAAAAACACAACTATTTTGAACAAGTATACATATAATTTGGTAGTTTCATACTAGTCATACCATATACCAGTAAAAGAGAAACTCAACAACCACATTATCAAATATACTCCAAGAATTTTGTGGGTCTTACATAATACAAAAGTATCATCGAATTTCATATCTTGTGCTCCAAATTTAAATTTAGACACTAAGTCCAATTTTATCTTTATCATAATCAAAGAACCCCTAAAATATGATCGGAAAAATATTTTTCAAGTATTTGAAAATATTTTTTCCACATATTTTTTCTCATTCTATCAAAATGTCATTGGCAACATGAAACCTCTTTTGAAAATGTTATTCTACAAAAGAATATAGTGCTTCAATGCCCTTTGACAATCTTTATACAATGTCAAAGTTCATTCCATAGAGGCACAAAATCACAAACTCTAAGTCACTGGTATTTTTCCTCTATCACAAATAGACATACCACTTAATATTTAGAATACTAACAACAATAAGACAAAAATAAATTGTACAATTTTTTTCTATATAACAGTGAAGTTTATAGAAAACCAAAAGTACAACACTGACTTATTATGTGAAGTTTTCAGATTCTTCAAACCAATTGCATTGTCCAATTTATCCAGAGTAGAGAACTACAAAAGTTTTTAGTCTACAACAATCAGGCCAATCAAATTTCACAAGGAATACAAAACTACAAAAGTTTTTTTTTCTCCAAACAAAATAAAACATATTCTTAGATTATCACATAAAAATGCTTTTATTTTCAAATAGCCTTCCAACTATGACATTTTGACATACTATTCTATCAAACAAAAATGTGCATCTCTCATTCTGCAAACTAAAGAATTTTAAAGGCAACACTATTTGCCAAGGAAAATTAATTCCAAAACATATGGTTTGCAAATCTTTTTCCAAAAACACACATGATAAATGTCAAAAGAGTTAACTTTTAGAAATTGTTTTCCTCCTTAGATAAACAATAAGAAGGTTACCTGGTGTAATCTTTATTCGGAATACCACCAATTTTTCTGGTACATTCTCACTTCGACCTTGCTAAACAAAGCACTGAATTCTGAAGAAGTAGTGCATTAATCTTCTACTTCCATGATCTGTTTCCCTCAATCAGCAGAACACAAGAATACCAATAGTATAACAATTTCCATAAGATTGTTGTTCCTCTTGTATACCTAAGATACTTAGAACAAAACTTTTAAGAACTTGGTAAGAATAAACAAAATTAAAAGAGTATTTTCAAAACTAGAAAATTAAAACTAGTAGAGAAAATACAATCAAAAACAGATTAGAAAGAATATAAAAATATTTTTCTCAAAGAAAGAAAATCGAGCCCACTGAATGCACAATGTCTCCCTAAGGAATTTATTCCCCTCAAGTACCCGAGGTTAATGGATTATATCCTCCCAGGATAGAACGATCTCACTCACTAGTGTATCTGTACCTAAAAACAGGGTGTTAGTGAACCACTCAACGGCAATAAAGTACACTTAAAATACTAGACTTAGTAGTAGTAGAAGAAGTCCAGACAAATTAGTTTCCTTAAAATGAGAGGAAATCTCTCAATTTATAAAAAGCAATGGGTAGTGTAAAAATGTTCTTATTGTCCCTTACCAGAAAGGTCACAACCCTTTGAAAAAGTCACAATCTTTCGAAAAGGTCACAACCTTTCATAAAAGTCACAACTTTTCATAAAATTCGCAACTTTTCATAAAATTCGCAACTTTTCATAAAAGTCACAACTCTTCATAAAAGTTGTAACTTTTCATAAAAGTCACAATTCTTCATAAAATTCATTTTCCATTCACACCTTTTAAAACCCAACACTCTATTTATAGACAACAAATGGTAGTATGAAGATGTGCATATTGTGCCTTATTAGAAAGGTCACAATCCTTTGGAAAAGTCACAACATTTTAGAAAAGTCACAACTTTTTGAGACTTTTTTAAAAAGTCACAACCTTTCAGAAAAGTCGCAACTCTTTCAAAAAGTCGCAACCCTTCAAATAAGTCACAAATCTTCAGAAAAGACACAATCCTTTCATTTTCCATTCACACCTTTTAATACTCAGAAGTAATCTCACAATGTTATACTTTTATGCCTCTTAAAAACTAAATTTAATTCTTCATTAATGGAAAAAAAATGATAAGCCAGACTTTGATATCTTTAAATAGTGAAAAAACTTATTTTGATGGATTTCAGGATCTTCATATTTTGCATGGTTTAACTCCTAAATACTCAATCACATGTAAATATATCATATTTAGAGTGTGTATAATTTAATTTACTCAATTATATCCTTTTTTTTATGTCTCAAGCATGTGGAATTTTCTTCTGATATATCTGGTGGTGAAATTTGAACGAATGACCTTTGCATGTAATCATCTCATCTTAAAGCTTAATGCATTAGAGAGAATATACAATTATTTACATAATTATATTTTCAATAGTCAGTGATGGAAATCCAATCCACCGGACTAATTAAATCAATTAGGAAATTGAAGACAACTTTCCTTTATTAAAACCTATGATTGGAATATTACTGATCAAATTTGCAAACAAGCATTGTATGACATTATAACCAGAGGCAGATCTAGAATTTTAATTCGATGAGTTTGGTCTTTAAATTTCTTAGTGTGGAACTCATTACACTTCAAAATTGTGTGTCTAAATTAAATTTTTGTTGACATTTTGATGGACTCGTACACAACACACATACATATATGTAGGCTGGATGAACATATTGTCGATAGCTTCATCCACCACTAATTTCAAGTGCATTGGCTCAAGAGGTAGGGGATTGCCTTTCTGGATTTGAGGTTTAAGAGCATGTCAAAGAGTGGGAGGTGATTGAACTTAAGAGATTGTCTGTTTAACTTCAAAAGCAGGTTGAGCCAATCGAATAATCCAATTCTTTAAGTTGGGAACAAAAAAGTGTTATCTGCCAAGTCCTTTTACAAGAAGCTTCTTTCCAAGAAGGAGGATAGCTTCCCATATGATTTCATATAGATTCCTAAGGTGCCGAAAAAAGTGTGTTTCTTCACGTTGTTAGCTGATAAAAGAATGATTTTGATGACAAAAAAATTTGACGAAACGAAAGGTTCTTGACATAAGTTGTTATATCTTTTGCCATGATGTAGGTGTGGATGTAGATCATATTTTAGTAAATTGCAATTTAGACATGAGGTTATGGTGAGATATCTTTAGTTGGTTTGGAGTTTCTTGTGCATTTCCAAGATCTATAAAGAAGTTGTTATATTCAGTTGGAAGAGTGGAGCTAGGAGAAGAAGGCACAAGAATTGAAATGTTACTCTCCTTCTGTTGATGTGCATCATTTGGAAAGTGAGAGATGGGAGAGATTTGAAGGGGTAGAGACGAGCTTTGGTCAATTAGGGAGTAGAGTTCAATCCTTTATTTTATTTTGGTGCACCAATGTAGTTCCTATTTTTATAGAGGATTAAGTAGCTTTTAGAGAGAACCATAGTTTGTAGGTTACTTTTAAATGGACAAGATTATTATCAATGAAAGATTTTACTTGATCCAAAATCAAGCAGGGCGGGGTTAGTTAAGAATATAATTGAAGAAAGTCTTACCCACTCCACCTACACCACCACATTATCATGTCTATGTTCACAACAAAAAATGGACAGTTAAAGAATCTAAGGACACAACAGAAGCCATCCATGAAAAGTCAGTGGAATTATTTAACATACGAGAAAGAAGAACTTTTCGTATAAGCAAATCCATTTGGCAAGATGCCTAGATCTAGTTTTTATCATATTATACTGAGACCTCATTTATTTTCACTTAATGAAGGTATTTATCTTAATCATTGATCTCAGTCATTAAGTCTACTTGTTTTAAATGTCTAAATATTATTCATTCAGATCTTATTCATTAAGTGTACTTATCTTACAACCACTTTATAAGTCTAAATATCATTAAGATGTCTATTTAAGAATTTGTATAAAAATGTGAGTTCACAGCTGATCCATTTACTCTCACTCATCATCCACAACTACCACCACCATCAATCACCATCACATACCATCCATAACCACCATTCTCAACCCAACCACAACCATCATGAATTATAAGAAGATCTAACACAAAACAAGTTTACCACCTTCCAAGTATCAACACGTGTGTTTTCAAAACTGATCCGTTCTATCTTTATATGAAACACAAGTTGTCTATCCAATCTTTCTTAAAAATATTTTTCACTCACCAACCTAACACTGTAAGGGTATAATAAAGCGATAAAAGTTAAATTGTTTCCAAAGCTAGAAAGATGTCATATTCTTCTTGAATAAGAGTAATAAAAAAGAAACAATGTCCCGTAAATTGGAATAAAAGGAGTAGTAACTAATCAATTCAACAAACCAATTAAAGTACACACTATTTAAAGCAGAAAATCAAAAAAAGGAAAACCGTTGCATTGGCTTTGAGTTTCAAAATCATCCAGTAAACTTCCAAAAAACAACATGTATATTTGGAAATATTGCAGCAAACACAAGTTGTCTGACCAGTCATCAACTTGAGATAACTAATCACGAGATAACTTATGCTAAGGGCTCGAGAAATAAGTTATCTCATGATCATCAACTAACTACCAACTCTTTCAATACGTTCCAAGACAATTCCTTATGCTTTCAATAATTTTAAGAAACACTCTTCTTTGATCTCATACTTATAAAGAATGGTGAAAGCCCATCTAACTTGGCTGGCTATTCCCGCTAAGTCAATATTCCTAGTCGGAGGATATAATGGTATATCATGGTAAGCTACCTTGGAGTCATACTTACCTTTAGATGATGTGTTAAAGTCTTTTAAGCCAATGCGTTTTGTCTGATCGTATGTTAGAGTTGCGAACTCTGTGGAGAGTTTTTTGTATATGGTTGTGGTGATGGTGGTACTGTTGGAGCCGGAAGCTTGTGGTAAAACACAGGTACACCCCTAACACTCATTGTTCCTTTGTGCCAATCTTTCTAGTGTCTTATGTTTCTCATGCTAATGCTATGTTTCTTTTGTGAAGTTGTATTATATAGAACAGTTGATAACAAGTGGATTCTACGTTTCCCTTTGAATACTAAAATGGGTGCTTTAGCTGGTGCTACTTGGAAGGACAAATTTTTTGCAATTGGCGGTGGAAATATGATTGACTGTTTTTCAGAAGTTGAGTTGTTAATCAATCTCCTATCTCTTTTCTGATTGACATCTCAACCTCTGAAAAGCAATCAATCACATTTCCACTGCCAATTGCAAAAATTATGTCCTTCCAAGTGGCACCAGCTAAAGCACCCTTTTTCATATTCAAAGGGGAACATAGAGTCCACTTCTTATCAGCTAGTCTATACGATACAACTTCACTAAATCAACATAACATCAACATGAGATCCTTATGATTCTAGAAAGAGTGACACAAAGGAGCAATGAGTGTTAGGGGTGTACATGTATTGTACCACAAGCTTCCGGCTCCAAGAGCACCACCATCACCACCACCAAATACATAAGCTCTCCACACAATTTTGCAACTTCGGCATATGATTGGACATAATGCATTGGCTTAAATCTCAACTATAAATAAAATGGGAATCTTCGACCTCAAACAATCTAACCTGTCAACTAATCAAATCCATTTTTTTTATATTTAGCTAAATCCACTAGCTAAATATATCAACAAACAGAAATATTAAAGAATAACCCATTAAGTATATATGATTTAATGAAGAAGACTCTTTAACACAACCTTAACTTGTTGAGTCAACAAATTTGCATAATAGATACATTATCTTCTTGAACCTTGTTTTGTGTTTATGATTCAAATTAAGTTCCAAAATATGCATTAGGTATGCATTTCTCACCAATCCAACAAGTGGTACTTACGTTATTTTCCACTCCTCTTTCACAAATTTTCTCTTCAAATTTCTAGCATTTCGTGTTCCCAATCTACTTTTTCCTCTAGCGACATTTTCAAGTTACATCTCTCCACATTTTTAGTACTAATATGTATGGATTCTCTGTAACTCTTAGCACAAAGTGTCATGCAACATAGCACTCGTTGGGATGTTATCCCATGATTGACATTAATTCACATAATGTTCATCTAAAAGGAGAAATTCATAACTTGATCAAACCAAATTAAACACATATTTATAAGTATGGACATGAGATATATTTCATCCTCTTATAATTTAGGAACTCTTTTGATCCATGCTTTCATATGAGGGTTTTGAATTAGATGACAAAGTTTAGATGTGCAAAGAGAGCATGTCCAAAATTGATTGATAGTATCGGTCAATCAAGGGAAGATAAAGATAACCAGAACTAAGATTCTTGAATGTGAAAACATAAACCAATATAAAAACACCATTGAGAATAAGAGGATGATAATTATTGTTACAGAATGTATATATATCTGTTTCTTGATTTTGTACAAAGATATAGATAGATAACATACCTTTAGGATTTCTTCTTTATCTTTTTGCCTTAGTGCTTCTAATGTTATTGTATTTATACATATTTACCCTTTGAATAATATACAACTTATTCTCTCTATTTCTTTGATCATGGTATCGAGCCTAACCTGCATTGTAAGATTTGAAGTAATGGTTCATCGTGGTTGGCAGAATTAGCAACTATCTCATTTCTAATTCGTTTGAATTCAAAATTAGTTTTCATCATATGCCTAGGGAGAATATATCCCTCTAATCCTCCATTAACCAAAATTTGGTGGTTGGATAAGATGTAAGTGGATCTCAAGCGCCGGTGAAGCCACTAGAGACTGTCCAACTCAAACCGCGCATGGAGGCATGTGTGTGGACCAATCTTGGTATGCCTTACTCATTTGGAATTGCCTTGAGATTCCAAACAATTTATGGTGGTTTTCTTATCATTGGACCATTTTGAAAATTAAATATCAATGCCCATGTTTTGCGATCTTCTTTTGGTGATACTTTAGTTAGCATGTTTTGTATTATCATTCTCCACTTCTCTTAACTCTCTAAAGAGAATAACTTTTTGTTGTTTTGTATTATCATTCTCCACTTCTCCTAACTCTCTAAAGCGAATAAAATTAACACGACGAAGAAAATTCAGTCTGAAATCTAAGGGTGAGGAGTACTTTGAATGAACTGGACAGAACAACGGAAATTCAGTCTAACATTTGAGGGTGAGAGGTACTTTAAATACTATTGATTAATTCTATTTCAATAATAAATATAATGAACCATTTGCTACATGGAAGGGTGCTAAGATGTTTAGACACAGGAACAAATCAATTAGCAAGACATTAAATCAGGAATTACCAATCTGAACAAGTTTAAGCCTCATTTTCATGAGAAGTTACTATTATACTGGAGTCAAAAAATTCCAATACGATAAAAGTTTCAGTCATGATGGTAGTTGCATTTTAAAAAAACTATTATAGATGGACAAATTCGGTAATACTACCCCCTGCCTCCAAGATCGAAATTTTACCAGAAAGTTGTCCTTTCTTCAGGGCTTTGGACATGGAACTAATAATACCTCCAAGTTACTAATATTTGACATGGTAACTTTTAGAGAAATTAGATACTCATTCTCAAACTCTAACATTATGAGTTTTTTGGCGTAGGTCAATCAAGACATCCAAATCACTCGTTAATGTTACTCATCATATATATAATAAACAATTCATTAAAAATGGTGGATATTTGATATTCAGTTTGGTTTTAAATTGATGATTCAATATTAAAAATAGGTAACAAATATCTCAATGATAGGAAAAGCGATGTTCACAATGATGTATGTGCTATTCCCCTTTATTAGTGACCAATGTGTAAAATTCATATAACTTAAGAAAAGTAGATAATATATATGATCAACTATTTGCTTTAAAATGCGTTTCTCTAAAGTTCCACACACTTATAAATTATAATGAATCAAATTTTCAGCAACTTTAATTTGATATACTATTAAATTTGGATTCGGACCTTGTCCATCGTTGTTCATTTCAATTGTTTCCATTTCATCAAGAGTTTGGGAATTATACCGCAAGAATTGGACTTTTGTGTAATATAACATGATCAAAACAGTGAAAATTACAATCATCAAGAGTGTGTTTGGTATGGAGGTTTTCCTATTTTCCCATGTTTGGTTGGCTTAAAATGTTTTCCAAATCAACTCATTTTCCTCAAATTTAACGAAAATGACTTCCCTTCAAAAATTAAGGAAAATATTTTTCAAAACTCTATTTCATCCTTTAATTGTTTTCTTACCCTACTCATACCCCATACCCGACCCTCCCTATTCAAAATAAAAATTGAAATATGTTTCAAATTTTAAGATTTTTTTACCTCACTCAACCCCTACCACCACCACCACCACCCCCCCTACACCAAAATTGCTTTTGAAAAAATTTTATGCCACTCCCGCCACCCCCCCCCCCCATCAATTTTTTTTTATAAAAAATTATTTTTGGGAAGTATTTCAATTTTTTTTCATTTTTAACGCCACCCCTACACCCTCCCCCCTGCGCCACCCCCACCCAGGCCAACCCATCAAAAAAAATTTAATTGTTTTTGGAAAATATTTCAATTTATTTTTTTTCATTTTTACACCACCCCTACACCCTCCCCCCAGGCCATTCCCATCAAATAAAATTTTTAAGAAAAAAATATTTTTGGGAAATATTTCAAATTTAAATTTTTTTTCATTTTTACGCCACCCCCACCCCTTCCCTCCCCTGCTCCACACCCACCAAGGCCACCCCCGTCAATTTTTTTTATGGGGGTGGCGAGGGGGAGTGGGTGACATAAAGAATGAAAAAAATTTAAATTTGAAACATTTCTCAAAAATTCTTTTATCTTAATATTATTTTTGACGAGAATGGCCTGGGTGGGGCGGGGTTGAGGGTGGGGGTGGGGGTGGGGGTGGGATAGAGTTAGGGTGGCTTAAAAATGAATTTTACAAAAATTTTGAAATACTTTGCAATTTAAAAAAAAAAAAAAAAAATTTGACGGGGGTGGCAGGGGAGGGAGGGTGGCCTTGTTTGGGGGGGCGGGGTGGGAGTGGCGTAAAAGATAAAATAAAAATTAATTTTAAAATATTTTCAAATTTTTTTGTTTGGGGGGGGGGGTAGGGGATAGGGGTTGGGTAAGGTAAAAGAATCTTAAAATTTAAACATTTTTCAAAACTAATTTTTTTATTTTAATGTTTTTTCTTTGATGGAGGAGGGGGCTGGTTTTGGGGGTAGAGATAAAAAAAAAATGAAATTTTAAAAATAAGAAAATTTAAAAATTTTAATCTACTTTTTTTATGGGGAGGGTTGGGTACGGGATATGGGTAGGGTAAGAAAATAAATTAAAGGATGAAGTAGAGTTTTGGAAAATGTTTTCTTTAATTTTGGAAGAGGAGTCATTTTCCTTAAATTTGAGGAAAATTAGTTGATTTAGAAAACATTTTCCAAACAATTTATGCCAACCAAACATGGGAAAATTGTTTTCCTCCATTCCAAACTCATACTATAAAGATTAAACTCATTTAGGTAAGTAAATAAAAACTATATCTAAAATCTTTTTCTAAAGAAAATTTGGAATAAAACTTATTATGTTTCCATATGAACTAGGAAATATGGTAGGTCATGTCTATGTATATTTAATATGGTCTTTAAATCTAATTCCAACACAAATTAGGAATGCAACTAATTAGTTTCCCAATGAACTAGGAAATATGGTAGTCCATCTCTATGTATATTTCATATTGTCAATATATTTGTCATCCAAAATAATTTAGGAATGTAATTTATTATTTTTCCAAAATAATTTAGGAATGCAATTTATTATTTTTCCAAATGAACTGTAAGATATGGTAGGTCATCTTTATATATAGTTCAGTGTCACTCAAACTTATTATACACTATCCAAACAATTGTTTTTTATTGAGGGCAATCAGAGTAATCCACAAAGCCATAAGAGGATTTGTCCTTCCTTATGAGCTTGTATCCCTCAAGGGGATTGCAGGTGCTTGAGAAAACCTCTTGAACAAGTGGTTCTGTGACTTGTGAATTGATATTTCAACATACATGCATAATTGCTAGAGTGTGCATGTATGTTGGAAACATCAACTCACAAGTAACAAAACCACCTGTTCAAGAGGTTTTCTATAGCACCCGCAGTCCTCTTGAGGGATACAAGCTCATAAGGAAGGACAAGTCATCCTATGGTTTGGTGGATTACTTTGATCATCGATCAGCTGCGCTTGCTATTGTGAGCCTAAATGGAAGGCAATTGTTTGGACAGTGTATAAAGGTTACATATGCCACATTTTTTGTGTGCTTTTCAATATACATGACTAGCTGCTCAGATGCAAGAGTGATGTGGGATCAGAAGGATTGCACGGAAGCAATGCTTTCATAGCCACCATCATACAATATGAATCAACAAGTACATCTGTGGCTGCGCGGAACCAATGCTTGCATAGACATCATCATACAGTATGATCGTGGCTATACGAGCATTGCTTCTGCGTAGCCACTGGTGTACCACTAGTTGTTGATTCTCAATAAAAGCAACTTGTAAACACCTGTTTTTACTGCTTCATTGTTCTATTTCCTCTCTATTGTCAGTTTTTCAGCTTCCTTTAATACCATCAGAATGTATTGGATCTATAGTTTGAATTATGTTTGAGAATTAAGGTTTTAATTTCTTTTTGCAAAAAAAAAAAAAAAAAAAAAAATAGTCTTTAGAGATTATTTTATTCTAACATTATGTTTTATAAATAAATCTGAAGCTCTTTTTAAAACAATAATTTACAAGACCGATACTTGTTTGTATACATATATTTTAAAACTCGTCAAATTAAATTTAGTAAGACAAGTTCTTTTTAAGACATCTTTGATACATTGATTCAAGAACAATTTGTTTCTTGTTATAGATATTGTTAAGAGACAAATTACAACAACATTGAAATTTAGCTTATGTAGACACACTATTCCACAGTTACCTTTCCATGTATTAGTGACCAGACTTGGCGTCTAACAACCACCTTGCCTATTGAATTCTTCGTCCTTTATGAAACATCAATATCCACACCTTTAATGAGAACTATTGGACCACAATAAGCAACAACTTCCTCATTTTCGCCATGATGTTCCACTGGTCTTTCATTTACCGTAAGCAATGTAGTGATCCTTTCAATTCTAGGATAGTCCCTTTGCAAATAAAACGGCCATCAAATTCATTCACACACCAAACACTAGAAAGCATTTTCTAGTTGCAATGCGTCTTTTGATTCTTTCTCAGGTAATGCTAATAGTCCATGTAAATGAGTGTCTTGGTTACGGAAATGGGTCATCTGGTAGTTCGATCTTATGAGTTATGACTAGCCTGGATAATATGGTAATTTTCAATGGTAAAAATTGTCATGTCCTTCCATTCATTAGTGGTCATTGAAGGTACATCGTACTGTATGATATTTGTATTTCTTGATTACATGCTAATTCTGAAAAAAAAAAAAAAAACTATGCTTGTTTTATTTCCTCAGAGTTTGAACTTGCAAATCAGATAACAGATATCAATTGATACTCACATGATACTGACCTCTCTGAAGTGCTGGTACATATTGAAACTAATTTAACAAAGAAGAATTGATATGCAGAGCATGCTTACACCACACAATTACTATGCATTACACTTTTGTTAAAGTGTGTGAGTTGTTGTTACAAAAAATACTTTTAATTATTTAATTATATTCTCAACAACTTTCCGGTGCAAACACTTCCAGCAAACGATGACTGAAAACTGCTCCAAGGCAAAACTTATCGATTTGTCCCATTAGCAGTATAACAATCATACTTTGTTATGTCAACAATATAAATGCCCAAAGGGCGATGAAGATCCTCCAAAGAATCATATCTTGCAACCCAAATACCAAATTACAATATTAAACACAAACCCTACATCCCCTTCACCACTCAGAGGAAAAAAACACTTTCACTACAACAAAAATAACTTTTAGTGGCAATAAATATATATATTAACAAAGAGTGATAAAGTTTTTACCGACATTAGTTAATTGCAATAGGATCCAATGTTGCTACAGAATTTGGGAACATTTACAAAGAGTGTTAATTGCCTCTAAAATAACATATTTAGTGGCAATTAAGCTATTGTCATTAATTAATTGCTGCAAATTAAAGACCATTTTTGGTGTAGTCTTTGTTTGATAGTAATCTTTCATATGACCAATGATTCGGGGCTGCACAATCAATAAATTATAGTGATCGCATGATTTAATATTAAGAATTTCACAAAAGTTACACATTTTGACTACTAATTGTTCAAAGAATGTCCGGTTGCTAAATACTGAAAGATATATAATGGATGGGAATTCGAGATGGACTTCATTGTTACTTTGGAAACTATATATTTCTTTAATCAGAAATATAATGAAATTGCCATCATTAATAAAGATGATAATTTTATGAGTGAATAAATTATGGTATTTCTCAAGAAGCTGATGAAATCAATATATGTACGTTAGAGTGTCTACATAAACTAAATGTCGGTGATATGGTAATTCGTGGTCTCTTAACAATATTAATAACATGAAGCAAATGTTGTCCATCATGTATTCCTAAGATACTTAGTACACAAACTTTAAAGAACTTGATAAGAAAACACAAAGTTTAAAGAGTATTTTCAAAACTAGAAAATTAAAACCACCAGAGAAAGTAGAATCTGAAATAGATTAGAAACAATATACAAAATATTTTTCTCAAAGAAGAAAATCAAGCCCAGTGAATGCACATTGTCCCCTTAATAAAATTATTCCCTTCAAGTACTCGAGGTTAATTGAATATATCCTGCCAGGATAGCTTGATCTTACTAACCGGTGTATTGGTACCTATAACCACGATGTAAGAAAACCACTCCATAGTAGTAAATTACACTTTGAACACTAGATTTAGCAGTAGTAGAAGAAGTCCAGAAAATTGGTTGTTTTAAATGAGAGGAAATCCCTTTATTTATAGACAACAAAGGGTAGTGTGAACACATGCTTATTGTGCCTTATCGAAAAGGTCACAACCCTTTTGAAAGTTACAACCCTTCGAAAAGGTCACAACCTTTCATAAAAGTCACAACTTTTCATAAAAATCACAACTCTTCATAAAAGTAGCAACTTTTCATAAAAGTCACAGCTCTTCATAAAAGTCGCAACACTTCATTTTCCATTCACACCTTTTAAAACTCAAAAATTCCCCTCATGAATGGGGAATTACTCTATGACAAAGAAACATATAAGTGTGTATACTTTACAACAAAGAATAATTGCATCTCGATAAGTAGGTTTCTCTTTGAACTTTTCATAGTGAAATATGTCGGATATACTCTATCAATCGGTAGATTTGATATAACTGTGAAGCTATGGTGTATACCTAGACAACCATATATCACAAAATCAATCCTTTACCATATATGGCTCTCACGATTGTGTTCGTGTCAGCCATGAACACCTCTTGGTTTCATAAGTGTATAGAGAATAAGCTTTTTTTACAATGTTTCTCTTTGAAGCGGCTTCCACTTCACACTCATATAGGTGATTTCTAACAGGTGTTATTGTGTAGATACACTATTTGGTCTAATCTGCCAAATTTAGCAAATCATTAAAAACTTAAAGCTTTATTAACTCGTTAACAAGCCTTGATATTATTATTCTTGTTCCTCAGCATTGTCTTCATCATGAGAATGGATTAAGTTGGTTGACAATGCCGAACCGCCAATCACAACTTTATTTTGTCCTTGAACCTAGCTCTTAGGATCTCTAGTCTTCTAGGTAGAGTTACCGCCATAATGACTTTTCCTAAGCTGTAAACCATTTCCTTAGATGATCTTTCAACTTCTCTCTAGTTAGGCCTTTTTGTAAGTGGATCTAACACATTATTCTTTGACTTTACATAGTAAAATCTGATAATTCTACTAGAGAGTAGTTTTCTAATAGTATTATATCTACGTCTTATATGGCGAGACTTTTCGTTATACATCATGCTCCAAGCCCTACCTATTGCATCTTGACAATTTAAGTGTATGCATACTGATGCCAAAGGTTTGAGCCAAAAAAGAATATCTCTAAAGAAATTTTAGAGTCTTACTTATTCACCCGACCTTATGTAGAGCGACAAGCTTAGAGATTATTGTAGCGATAGTGATACATGTCTTTTTGGAATATTTCCAAGAGACTGCTCCTCCACCAAGACTAAATACATATCCACTCGTGGATTTTACTTCATTTGATCTGATGATTCAATTTGTATCAGTATATCCTTTCAATACTGTTGAATATTTGTTATAATGCAACACATAGTTTTGAGTATGTTTTAAATACCCCAAAATTATTTTCATTGTCATCCAATGAGTTTGATTGGGATTACTTGTGAACCGACTCAGTTTACTAATAACACATTCTATATTTGATCCCAATACTCTAGCATGATCCAATTGTGAGTCACTTTTGCCTTCATTCTTTTGAAGTGCAAAGCTCACATTTATTGGAGTCTTGACAATATTAAAATTCAAATATTTGAACTAGTCAAGTACCTTTCCAATGTAATGACACCATGACAATGCTAAACATGATAGAGTTCTAATGGTTCTTATACCTAAGATCGCATCAACAACTCCAAAATCTTTCATATTAAAGTTGATTTCTAGCATATGTTTAGTAGCATTTATGTCATAAGTGTCTCTACTTATGATAAACATGTCATCAACATACAAACAAACAAACAATGACCTTGTGATTTGGAGTGTCTTTAATGTAAACACATCTATCCCTTCCATCATTCTTAAATACATTTGTCAACATGATTGGTCAAATTTCTCATGTCATTGTTTGGGTGCTTACTTTACATAAAGTGACTTTACAAGTTTGCACACTTTCTTTTCTTTACCAAGAACCACAAAACCCTCAGGTTGTTCCATGTAAATTTCTTCATCCAATTCTCCATTTAAGAAAGTTGTTTTCACCTTCATTTGATAAATTTGGAAGTCATATTTCGTAGCTAATGCAATTAACATCAAAATGAATGTAATTCTAGTTACTGACGTGTATGTGTTGGAAAAATCAAGACCTTTTTTCTAAAGCTTTTGACAAAAAGTCTTGCTTTGTATTTGTCAATAGTTCCATCGACTTTCATTTTCGATCTGAAGATTCAGTTTGAACCCAAAGGTTTATTTTCTAGATGAAGATCAATTAACTTCCAATATGGTTGCCTAAGATTGAATCAACCTCACTATTGACACCATCTTTCCAAAAGGATGATTCCACAGAAGATATAGGAAATGTTACAAAATCAGATCCGAAGGAAGTAGATGTCCTTTGACATTTACTATGCCTCTGAATCTCACTATTAAGTACATTCTTCTTTTATTCTTTTTAAGGTCTTTTAGACCCTTCATTAGACTACTCATGTCTAATTTTATAGTCAACAGTCTTAGGTCTTATTTTGATCCTTTTAGCAATAGGAACTTGGACATTGGCTAGACACTCCCACACTTTGAAATATTTCAAATTGGATTTCCTTCCTTTCCATTTCTTATATGGAATTAGATTGTGTCCTGGACAAACAAAACTTTTTATTGTTTTTCTTTCTGAACAGACAACAAACTTTTTGTTGTTTCCTTTAGCTGTAAGAATAGCTTTTCCACACAAGTTTTGTGGTAAGTTTGAACTTATAAGTAATGTATCCATCATTTCCTTCAAAGTTCGATCGTTTTTCCATTCAGCTATTCCATTAGATTGAGGTGAATAGGGCAATAGTTTGATGGATAATTGCACTTTCCAAACATATTTCTACAAAAAGAGATTTATACTTTCCATCCCTATCACTTATGTTTTTCCCAAATGACTTTCAACTTCAATTTAATATTACCTAGGCGTTTCTATTGCTTCATCCTGACCATTCAGCAAATAGATATAATCGTATCTAATGCTATTGTCAATAAAAGTTATTTTTCCCACCATGAGATGATGTTGATTTCATATCACAAATGTCAGTGTAAATTAACTCAAGGGATTAGAATTCCTTTTAATAAATTTACAAGAATGCTTAGCATACTTAGATTTAACACAAACTTGACATGTCCCAAGTGTTCATGTCACAAACAATATGACTCAACAAAGAAAGAACAAATAAAAATATTGAGTTTGAAAAGCTCTCTGTGAGGTAACTTTTTCACCCAAATATTTTGTTCCTACTTATTACAATTTTATGTGATACAAACATTGTTCAAAGTGAACACCTTGTCAAATTTCCTTTTTAGAAGGACTTTTACATAACTTTCAATTTGATTGTCATAGAACTGCCCATGAACATAGTTTCATTGGGTCCAATAAAGGAAATATAATTCAAATGCTTCTTTTACAAGACATGACAAATGGCTATTCACCAATATACATGTCTATACAAATAGTTTTATTTTAATAGACATATCTTTTCATGAAAAATCACAACATTTTAAGTGAAACTTTTTAATAAAAGAACACAAGTATTTTGAACAAGTATATATATAATTTGATAGTTTCATACTAGTCATATCATATACTAGTAAAAGAGAAACTCAATGACCACAAATCATATATTACTATAAGTGGGAACAAAAAAAAAATATAAAAGTTGAATTATGATTTTACCCCTACTATAAATTTAAATGTTATAAAAATATTTAACTATTTAAGTTAAATATTAAATTGTATCGTTTTAATAAAAATGTTAATGACTTGTGCACTTTTTTAGATTAAACTCATTTAAATCTGTACATGAATCAAATTCACATAAATTGTCAATTTTTCTTTTTCTCTAAAAAAAAACATTTAACTATTTATATAAATATTAAATTGTATCATTTTAATAAAAATGTTAATGACTTGTGCACTTTTTTAGATTAAACTCATTTAAATCGGTACATGAATCAAATTTACATTAATAGTCAATTTCTCTTTTTTTATAAAAATCAAGAGTATTTAAAGAGTTTTTCCATTAAATAAATTTGATATGGACTAAAATCATTAAACTAATTTAATGCAAATTAATTTTATCTACTCAAAGGTCATCCTAGCTACTGCTATAAAATGCCTAGCACGGTCTTCATATAAATGATAAGAGGAGGATGAGAGATTATCATGCAAAAAACTAATCTTGCTTATCATTTTGTATGTGCAGTATTTCCTTTTATTTTTATGCGCTCATCCTTGTCCAGCCTAAGTATTTTATATGTCCTTTTTTAATATTTTGATATACTTTCTTATGATTTTGTTTTTCTATTAAAATATCTTGTGTCCTACATGAAGAAATTAGTGATATACAATTCATGTTCTACCAATTATTGATGAAAGATTAATTAGTTAATTTGATATGTTTATTTGGCTCTCGATAGAGTGTTCTACTTTAGTATAAATATATTTTCAAGATTATTATTTATGAGTAGAGAGAGGAATAACTATAACTAAATGAAAAAAAAAATCAAATATGATTTTTTAAAAATAAAATAATCCATACCCTAAAATAAAATGGGCCATCGAATTGGAGATAAATGATGGATCATGGTATGTGATTTTGAGGCTGTATTTTTATTCAACTTTTCATTTTATATGTATAATCTATTGACCTTATTAGCCTATTATTCATGTGTTGAAACATTCATTCCTCAAATTGACCATATATATTATATATCTGGAATAAGTCATTTTGAAATGTTTGTGTTGCTTAATTTATATTAATTATTCAAACGTTTATCTACTGTGATGAGAATCTATTTATTGGTGATGTAAAATTTTAACTATGGCTAGAAAATTGTCATACTCTAGTCTCCTGATTATTGGCTGGACCCATAAGTAGTTAAGTAGTAATTGTCCAAATTAAAATGTCTACATTTGCCTTGGAGATATTATTTATGAGAATGTGATATATTCTTTTGCCTAATTATTGAATGTTAATTATTATTTATACCAATAATTTTTTAATATCAAATGGTTTAATCTTTTGTATATATTATACTCCCTCCGTTTCACAAAGAATGACCTAGTTTGACTTGGCACAGAGTTTAAGAAAGTAAAGAAGACTGTTGAATCTTGTGGTCCTAAATTAAAGTTATGTCAAATGTACAAAATTTCCCTTTAATCTTATGGTATTAAACATACCACGTGGAAAGCTGAAAGTAAAATGTTACCAAAAAAAGAAAGAGGTCATTCTTTTTAAAACAGACTAAAAAAGAAAGGAGGTCATTCTTTTGGAAACGGAGGGAGTAATTACTTATTAAAAGTGAAAACTCGAAAGTATATAGTTGGATTACCATTTCGCCCCTACACTAAATCAAATACCTAATTAATAAATTATTGTATATCATTAACATACACATTAAAGATTCAATAAATGTAAGATTAAAAAATAAACTAGATCTGCATTTGAATAGTAATTGTCCAATACTATTCAAAATTAAAAGTTGAATTAATAAGAGTCATTCTCCACTATTATGTAAAAACACTTCCAGAATTAAAATTTGAATTTGCTTTTTAAGAACCAATTTTACAAAAGATTGATGTTATCATAGGAAGGAAATTGCACAATTCAAATTTCAACATGAGAAGAAAAGAGCGTGAGAAACTACAAATAAAGAATAACTAAAAATGCTCGAGTATATCATCTATTTAATGTTCTTCTTCATAGTATATTTTTTATTATTTAGTGAATAAAATATAAATGGTAAAACTACAATTGTTAATTTCAGCATTTCCTATTTTATAACTCAACTTTTTAGCATATAGAAATTTAGTAATAATAAGGGACAAACGTGCAATGCACATTCCAAAAAACTAGTATCAAATATACTCCAAGAATTTTGTGGGTTTGAAAATAGTTTTTCCACATATTTTTTCCCATACTGTCAAAATGTCATTGATAATATGAAACCTCTTTTGGAAATATTATTCTACAAAAGAATTAGGGAAAAGGGTTTGAAATATATTCAAATTTTGGCCTAAATTGTTGTTACGATACTGAACTTTGGAAAGGACCTTTTACCCCCCCCCCCTACACTATCTAATAGTGTATTTTAAAGGTATATTTGTGCCCACGTGGATATCATAAATATTGCATAATTATAAATAGTAACGTGTCCACGTGGGCACATATATACCTTTAAAATACACTATTAAATAGTGCAGGGGGAGTAAAAGGTCCCCCATAAAGTTTGTTATCGTAACAACAATTTCGGCCAAAGTTGGAGTATTTTTCAGACTCTTTTCCCAAATAATTATAGTGCTTCAATTCCCTTGTCACTGGTCTTTTTCTTCTATCACAATTAGACATACCACTTAGTATTTAGAATTCTATCAATAAAGACAAGTTTTTTATACAATTTATTTCTATTTTGACAATGAAGTTTGTAGAAAACCAAAAGTACAATACTGACTTATTAGGTGAAGTTTTCATATTCTTCAAACCAATTGTGCAGTCTAATTTATCTAGAGAAAAAAACTACGAAAGTTTTTTAGTCTACAAAAATCAAACACAATCAAATTTCACACGGAGTACAAAACTACAAAAAATTTCTAGTCTCCAAACAAAATAAAGCATATTCTTAGATTATCTCATAGATATGATTTTCTTTTCAAATAGCCTTCCAACTATAACATTTTGACATACTATCTTATCACACTAAAATATGCATATCTCATTTTGCAAACTAATGAATTTTAAAGGCAACACTATTTTCTAAGAAAAATTCATTCAAAAAACATATGATTTGAGATCTTTTTCCAAAGACATACATGATAAATATCAAAAGAGTTAATTTTCAGAAACTATTTTCCTTCTTAGATAAATAATAAGAAGGTTACCTGGTGTAATCTTTAACAGAAATACCACCAATTCTTCTGGTACATTCTCTCTTTGACCTTGCTAAACAAGGCATCAAAGTCTATAGAAGTAGTGCATTAATCTTCTACTTCCATGACCTATTTCCCTCAATCAGTAGAATACAACAAATACCAATAGTATAATAATTTATTTAAGATTGTTGTTCATCCTATATTCTTAAGATACTTAGAACAAAAACTGTGAAGAAATTGATAAGAAACAACAAAGTTTAAAGAGTATTTTCAAAACTAGAAAATTAAAACCAGCAGATAAAATAAAACCAGAAACAATATACAAAATATTTTTCTCAAAGAAGAAAATCGAGCCCACTAAATGCACAGTGTCCCTTTATGAAAATTATTCCCCTCATGTACCCGAGGTTAATGAAATATATCCTCCTAGGTTAGAATGATCTTACTCACCGGTGTATCAGTACCTATAACCATAGTGTCAATGAACCAATCGACGGCAATAAAGAACACTTAAAATACTAGATTTAGTAGTAGTAGAAGAAGTCTAGAAAATTGGTTGTTTTAAAATGAGAGGAAGTCCCTCTATTTGTAGACAACAAAGGGTAAAGTGAACATATGCTTATTGTGCCTTATCGAAAAAGTAACCACCCTTCGGAAAGGTCAAAACCTTTCATAAAAGTCACAACTTTTCATAAAAGTCACAGCACTTCATAAAAGTCGCAACTTTTCATAAAAGACAACTCTTCATAAAAGTCACAACTCTTCATTTTTCATTCACACCTTTTAAAACCCAACAACAAATTATTCTTGTATGTGTCAAGGTGTATAATGCATTAAATATATGTCTGCATACAGAGCAACTCTCATAAAATTTCTCAAAAACATTTTTTTACTGTCAAATAGATTGCGGCTAAAATTGAATCTAGAAAGACAAATACCTATTTTAACCTTAGTCATATACCACTAGTTAGGACCGAAATAATCAAGTGTCATGCAAAATCTAGCAAACCAAACTTTGAAAGACGCTATGTATAAAAGAGAATACAAAAGATCCAGAGAAATAACCTTACAAATTCATTTGGAATAAAAATGGGTTCGCACAAGTGATAACGTAATATTTGTGTCTAACAAAATTTCCTCCTAAGAAAATTGTGGATGCGGCCATTTAGAATGAATGAAGCTCAATCTATAGTCATAAACTTTTCATACAAGACAAAGTACTAGCCAAATATGAAAACTTCATGTTTTTTTAGGAAGAGGAAATCCAATTACGATAAAAAATTAGGGTAAACACTCAACATTAAGAATAGGGACAATGTCATGATATACCCTCTCAACTTTGTAATGGAGAGTTGATATACCCTTTCTAAAAGGGGCTCACATATATTGTTACAAAAGTGGCTCACGTATACCCCTATCATCATAAAAGTGCCTTACATATACCCTTTTCATCTAATGGAATCGAAAAAAGATAATTTGATTCTTATCACACATAATTTTTTTCCACTCCCGTTAGACTAAAAGGGTAAATTTGGGCCATTTATGTAACAATAGGGGTATATATGAATCACTTTTTTTGTAGGAATATATCAACTTAAATCGCAAAATTGGGGGGTATATAAGACCCCTCAATTTCTTTAAAATTTTGATAAACTAGTTCTAAATTGACATTTTATATTAAACTAATTCGCTAATCATCATTCCTTTGATCATCATGTGACAAAAGAACGACATTTTTCTATGAATAATTTAATTAATTTTCGAGTGATCTAATACAAGTTATATAAGTAATTAACTTTTACTGTATTTCACTTTACTTCCTTCAGCATGACTACTGTATCTTGAATTCTTTGTAGGCTATCTTCTACATGAATTGCCCTCAAGAGCATATCTGTTGAATCATGATCACTCTTGATTTGGTGTTGGTATAACTAACAAGAGTGATCATGATTCAACAGATATGCTCTTGAGGGCAATTCATGTAGAAGATAGTCTACAAAGAATTCAAGATACAGTAGTCATGCTGAAGTAGCTCGAGCAATGCAGTTGGAAATGCCCGAATCCTTTTTGGTAAGCTAGTTAAGTGGTCGTGGGAAAGCTACCCTACTCCACCAAAAAGCATCTACAACCCTCTATTACCTCCTACTATCGGACAACTCCCCGGTATTTCAGCCATGTATCTTGCACAGTACGAGAGGCAGCTTGATTTGGCTAAGATGACTGTGCAGAAGCAATGCTTGCATAGCCACCATCTATCTTAGCCAAAACAAGCTTCCTCTCGTACGTTGCAAGATCCATGGCTATAATATTGGGGAGTTCTCTGATAACATGATGTGGTAGAGGGTTGGAGTTGCTTCCTGGTGGAGTTGGGTTGCTTCCCCATGATCACTTAATATGTTTACCAAAAAGGATTCAGGAATTTCCCAACTTATTAGCTCGAGCTGCTTCAGCATAACTATTGTATCTTGAATCCTTCGTCATCGATGAAACATCAATATCCACACCTTTAATGAGAACCATCGGACCACAATAAGAAGCAATTTCCTCATTTTCTGCTTGATGTTCCTCTAGTTTTTCATTTCTCGCAAGTAATACAGTGATCCTTTCAATTTTGGGATAGTCCCTTGCTAAGTGCGTCCCTTTCCAAATAAAACGTCCATCAAATTCATTCACACACCAAACACTAGAAAGCATTTTCTAGTTGTAATGCATATTTTGATTCTTTCTTGGGTAATGCTAAATGTCCATGTGAATGAGTGTCTTGGTTGCGAAAAGGGGTCAATTTTGGTACTTTAATCTTCTGAGTATGACTAGCCTGGATGATGTGATAATTTCCAATGGCAAAAATTGACATGCCCTTCCATTCAATAGTAGTCATTGATGTATGATATTTGTATTTCTTAGATACATGCTAATTCCGAAAAAAAATTATGCTTGTTTTATTTCCTCAGTGTAGCAACTTGCAAATCTGGATAATTCCTCATTGTAGAGAATTAATATGTCTTATATTTTTACCTTCTTAGTGTAACACCTCAGACTTCGAAAGAGCTAAATAGATATTCGTGTAAGTCACCCATCAACTTTTAGTTTTGGGTCAACTTTAAACAACTATATATTTTAGAACATAGAGAATTATGTGGCCCATGAGCTATCAAATCGAAGGTCTTTGATTCCTCTTTCCAACTCCAAATTTTTTTTTTTTAATTCTAAGTTACGAGTAAAAAGTTATGGTTGTTTGAGTGAAGTCTTTCTATTTATGGCATTCCATTAGTTTTAGGAAAGTGTATTTTGGCCTTTTCCTTTTTTCCACTTGTCTTAGCACGTTTTTCCTGACCCAATCAAGTGCTTAGGTAGATTCTAAATCACTTATTCACGTTTCAAAGCACTTAGGGATTTAGAGCGAGGTTTCAAGAGGAGAAAAAAGGGCTAAGTTCAAGAGTTATTCATGATTTGTGGAATTCGCCAATAATATTGTTCTTTCTAGGTATGTAAGGTTTCCCATAGTGATGGACTCGTTCATCCTCACGCCGTTCATCTACATTTTGTCCATGAAACTGTTATATTAAGAGATTCTTGATTGGTTCTTGATTGTTATTTCATTATTAAACAATGGAAGTTGTTGAGTTTCTTGGGTTGATGATCTTGAGAATGAGTTGTGATTCTTTATGAGAATTTTGTGTAATTTCTATGAATTTGTGTTGGGTTTGTGAATCAAAAAGAGTTTAGAAGAAATCACTCAATTCTTGATGAGTTAGGGCCCAAAATTGATTAGAAATATTTTTCAGAATTCTGTTTACAGGGGTTGGGGTGACGCGCCAGAACTACCGGTCACTAGGTTGGGCCTTGACGCGCTACACCAGTTGTGTGCCCTAAACTCCTGCCAATAGTTTAGGGCCTAGCGCCCTGCACCACTCAATATGCTAAGATCGTCTGTTCATTTTCCTTTTAGTCCTTCAATATGTGTGTGTTATTTCGAATCATGTCTATGTTCTCTTCTTGATATTAACTCTTAAAGTCATCATTTTGAGAGATCCTACATGTCCTAATCACATGTCTTAATTTACATTTGAGATTAAAGTAAAGTTAAGAGGAAAGTTCAAGAGGTCCTTTTGAGTCATTTTAAGAATTCTTTTGCAATTAACTATAGTTATGAACTAAATCTTGAGAAAGTAAATATCAGAATGAGAAGATTTGTATTCATGATTGAGAAAGAGTATAAGGGAACAAAGTATTCCCAAATGTAACACTTTTACATTTTAAAATAAGGAAACATTGATTTTTAAATGAGTTTATAAGTTCAATGTTTAGAGTATTACCTCTTTTAAGAGGATATTTTGAGTAATTACCTCAAATTGAGAAAGAGTTATGTTTTATACATTTGAGCATGAGTTCATATATTATTGGGAGTAGTATTGAGCACCGATATGGGGATGAATTCAGACAACTCACATTCCTCATAAACCATGTAGCCAACATGTGTAAAGGATCATACCTTTTAGATGACTCCTTATTGCTTTTAAGCATAGCTTAGTGGATCCACTTAGTTGAAGTGTTCTATACCCTGACAATGTACAGGACAATTTTGGCAGCGTGGGTGAGACACTGTATCATCACATAACTCGTAGTGATGGTTGTCGATTAGAGAATCTCCTATAAAAGAGTAAAGAGTAAGTTATTGTATTTTTATACATTTTGAGTTAATATCTACCATTTTAAAAACTTTAAAGATTGCATCTCTTATTTTTGATTTCATATTGGAGTTGAGTGAGTATTGTTTCCCATGTTATTAGTTCAATTATCTATGTTCCAATTTCCTCTTACATGCTCGTACATTCAACGTACTGATGTCATTTGACCTACATCTTATTTATGATGCAGATATAGGTGTTCAGGTTCATCAATAGCCTCTTTGTTGATACAATTTGCACTCCAACTAGCTTTGGTAAGCCTCCTTGCTTTCCAGAGGGCTTCACATTATTATTTTTGTATTGTTAAGTTGTCAAGAGTCTTGTCCCAAGATCTATCGTAGTATTTAGAGACTCTATAGATAATTAGTAGTTGCGGAGTCTTTCATTATTTCCCTTGATGATGTTTTGAGACTTTGAGTCACTTACTTCTGTTTAACTAAGCATTTCAGACATTTACTGTGTTGAGTTGTTGTTGAATCAATTTGAGTTAATCTTTGCATTTGGAGTTCCCATTTTTCTTGAGTAAGTCTTTCGTTAAGTAGCAGCTAGGCCAAGGGTTCACTTGGGGACCATCGATGGTTCTCGAGTGTCGGTCACGCCTAGAGTATAGGCTTGGGCGGAACAAACTTGGTTAGTTGAGAGTAAGAGAAAGTGACATCTTGAAAACAACATTCAGGAACCGTTATGGTCAATATGAGTTCCTTGTGATGTCTTTTTGCTTGACCAATCCTCCTGCAACATTCATGGATCTTATGAACAGAGTGTTTAAGTAGTATCTTGACATGTTCGTCATCATATTTTTTTATGACATACTGATTTATTCGAGAAATGAGGAGGATCATGCTAGTCTTCTCAGAATGGTCCTCCAGATCCTCAAAGATCGAGAATTGTATGCCAAATTTTCTAGTGTGAGTTTCGGATTGAGTCCTCGGCATTCTTAGGCCACATTATATTTGGAGAAGGAATTTGAGTTAACACTCAAAAGATTGAAGTGGTGCAAAACTAGCCCAAACCCACATCTCCAACTAATATAAGGAATTTCTTAGGGTTGGATTATTACTACAGAAGGTTCGTCGAGGGGTTTTCATCTATTTCATCCCTATTGACTAAGTTGTCTTAGAAAACGGCTAAGTTTAAATGTGTTTGAAGCTTGTGAGAAAAAACTTTCAGGAGTTGAAAACTCGATTGACTACTGCTCTAGTGTTGACCCTACCAGAGGGTACAAAAGGCTTTGTTGTTTATTGTAAAGCATCCAGAGTTGGACTTTGTTGTTTATTGATGCAAAATTGTAAGGTTATAGTCTATGCCTCCAAACAACTCAAGATTCATGAGAAGAATTACCCAACTCATGATCTTAAGTTTGCAATAGTGGTGTTTGCTTTAAAAATATGACGTCACTATCTATATGGGGTTCATGTGGATGTGTTCACCGACCACAAGATTCTCCAGTATGTTTTCAGTCAGAAGGAGCTTAATCTCAAACAAAGGAGGTGGTTAAAGTTTCTCAAGGACTATGAAATGAGTATCCTATATCACCCAGGTATGACTAATGTTGTTGTTGATGCTTTGAGAAGGTTATCCATAGGAAGTATTGCTTATGTTGATTAAGGTAAGAAAAAGTTAGCTAAGGCAGTTCACAGACTTGCTTGTTTGGGATTTCGTCTATTGGATTCCAGTAAAGGTGGGGTTGTGGTGGTGAATGGGGCTGAATCATCACTAGTGTCCCAAGTGAAGGAGAAACAAGATAAAGATGCTCTTTTACTTGAGCTAAAGGCGAATGTTCATAAGCAAAGGTGATGGGTTTTGAACAAGGGGGAGATGGAGTGTTGAGGTATCAAGGTAGATTATATGTACCAAAGGTGGATGAACTCCAATAGAGGATCATTGTAGAGATTCATAGTTCAAGATACTCGATCCATCCCGGTTCCACAGAGATGTATCACGACTTGAGAGAAGTCTATTGGTGGAGTAGTATGAAGAGGTGAATTGCAGCATTCGTTTGTAAGTCAAGGTAGAGCACCAAAGGCCCGATGGTGTGGCTCATAACATAGCTCTTTTGGAATGGAAGTAGGGGATGATTAATATGAATTTCATTACTAGCACACCGCGATCTCGCAGGCAGCATGATTCGATTTGGGTGATCGTAGAGCAGATGACCAAATCAGAGCATTTCTTGTCAGTAAAGACTACAAATTCAACTAAGGATTATGTCAGATTGTATATTCAAGAGATAATTCGTTTTCATGGAGTTCTTCTGTCTATCATCCAGATAGAGGTGCATAATTCACCTCTCAATTTTGGAAGTCTTTCAAGAAAGGTTTGGGTTCCAAGGTGAACCTTAGTACTGCTTTTCATCCTTAGATTGATGGCCAAGCAGAGCGCACAATTCAGACCCTAGAGGATATATTGATGGCATGCATCATAGATTTCAAAGGTAATTGGGATGACCACTACATAGAGTTTTCTTACAATAATAGTTATCACTCCAACATTCAAATGACCCCTTATGAGGCTCTTTACGGGCGTAGGTATAGATCTCCCATTGGTTGGTTTAAGGTTGGTGAAGCCGAGTTGATAGGGCCAGATTTTGTTCATCAAGCCATGGAAAAAGTGAAAATTATTCAGGAATGGTTGAAAACAGCGCAAAGTCGTCAGAAATCCTACACAGATGTTAGGAGAAGGGAATTGGAATTCAGGTTGATGATTGGGTCTACTTGAAGGTTTCACCTATGAAGGGTGTCATGAGATTCAATAAGAAAGGGAAACTCAGTCCCCAGTACATTGGTCCTTACAAGATATCCAAGAGAGTTGGCAATGTAGCTTATGAGTTAGAGCTACCTTCAGAATTAATAGCAGTTCATCTGGTGTTCCATGTATCCATGATAAATAAGTGTTTGGGCAATCCTTCACTTACTGTGCTTACTGAAAATATTGGTATCAAGGATAGCCTATCCTATGAGGAAATGCCCGTTCAGATTCTTGATCGTCAGGTTCGCGAGTTGAGAACCAAGAAAATTACATCAGTGAAGGTCTTATAAAGGACCCAATTTGTTGAGGAAGCTACTTAGGAAGCTAAGGAGGATATGAAGAAGTCATACCCTCATCTCTTTCTTTACGGACCAGTTCCAAACCAAGGTACTAACCCTATGTAAAGTACTCTTCAAGTTGATATGTTAAGTTATGTTAATTGCATGTTGTGTGCTTGAGTTTGGTTGTTAGATGCTTCGCACCCTGTTCTGCTTAGTGTGATCTCATTCGAGGACAAATATTCCCAAGAGGGAGATATTGTAACACCTCAGACTTCGAAAGAGCTAAATAGATATTCATGTTCGTCACCCTTCAATTTTTAGTTTCGGGTCAACTTCAAACGACCATATCTTTTAGCACATAAAGAATTATGTGGCCTATGAGCTATTGAATAAAATTTCTTTGAATCCTCTTTCCAACGCCGCCAAGTTCGCTAAATTCTGAACTCCAAGTAAAAAGTTATGGTTGTTTGACTGAATCCTTTCCATTTAAGACATTTCATTCATTTTAGGAAACGATATTTTGGTATTTTTTTCCCACTTGTCTTAGCACATTTTTCCTGACCCAAATAAGGGTTTAGTAAGATTCTAATCACCTATTCACGTTTCAAAACACTTAGGGATTTAGAGCGAGGTTTCAAGAGAAGAAAAAGGGGCTAAGCTCAAGCATCCTTCAAGATTTGTGGAACTCGCCAAGAACATCTTTCTTCCTAGGTATGTGAGGTTTCCCGTAGTAACAAACCTATTCTTTCTCACACCGTTCATCCATAATTCATCCGTGAAATCGTTATATTAAGATATTATTGATTGGTTCTTTATTGTTATTTCATTCTTCAATAATGGAAGTTCCTTAGTTTCTTGGCTTGAGGATCTTGAACCATGAGAATTTTGTGTAATTTCTATGAATTCGTGTTGGATTTGTGAATCCAAAAGAGTTTAGAAGAAATGACTCTATTCTAGATGAGTTAAGACCCGAAATTAAGTAGAAAAAATCATTAGAATTCTAGGTACGGTGATGGGCAACGCACCACCATAGCGCCAGAACTACTGGTCAATAGTTTGGGGCTTGGTGTGCTATGCCAACAGTGCAACCCAAACTCCTGCAAGTAGTTTAGGGCTAGGCGCCCTGCACCACTCAGTACCCCGAGGTCACCTGGTCCTTTTCCTTTGCGTTATTCAATCTCTGTGTGTTCTTTCGAATCGTGTCTACATTCTCTTTTTAATATTAACTCTTAAAGTCTTCATTAATAATTTATAGATGCTACATGTCCTAATCACATGTATTTAAATACATTTCAAGTTAAAGTAAAGAGGAAAGTTCAAGAGATTCTTTTGAGTCATTTTGAGAATTCTTTTGCAATTAACTATAGTTTTGAACTAAGTCTTGAGAAAGTAAATATGTGAATGAGAAGAGTTTTATTCATGATTGAAAAAGAGTATACGGGAACTAAGTATTCCCAAATGTAACACTTTTACATTTTAAAAGAGGGAAACACTATTTCTAAATGAGTTTATGAGTTAAGAGATGTTTCAAAGTATTACCTGTTTTAAGAGGATATTTTGCATAATTACCTCAAATTGAGAAATATTTATGTTTTATACATTTGAGCATGAGTTCATATACTATTGGGAGTAGTATTGAGCACCAATATGGGATGAGTTTAGACAACTCACATTCCTCATAAACCATGAGCCAACATGGGTAAATGATCGTACTTTTTAGACGACTCCTTTTTGCTTTTAAACATAGCTTAGTGGATCAACTCAGTTGAGGTGTTCTATACCCTGAAAAGGTATAGGACAATTTTGGTAGTGTGGGCGAGATGTTGTATCATCACTTAGCTCATAGTGATGGTTTTCGATTAGAAAATCTCCCAAATAAGAGTAAATAGTATGTAATTGTATATTTATACATTTTGAGTTGATATCTACTATTTTAAAAACTTTAAATATTGCATCTCTTATTGTTGCTTTCATATACGAGTTCAGTTGAGGTGAGTATTGTTTCCCATGTTATTAGTTCAGTTATCTATGTTCTAGTTTTCCCTTACATGCTCAGACATTCAATATACTGATTTCATTCAACCTACATCATATTTATGATGTAGATACAAGAGTTCAAGGTCATCAACATGCGCTTCATTGATACCATTTGCAGTCCACCTAGCTTTGGTGAGCCTCCTTGCTTTTCGGAGGGCTTCACATTATTATTTCAATTTTGTTAAGTTGTTGAGAGTATTGTCTCGACATCTATCATTGTATTTAGAGGCTTTAGAGATAGTTAGTAGTTGAGGAGTCTTTCACTATTTCTCTTGTTGATGTTTTGAGATTTTGAGTCACTTACTTATGTTTAACTAAGCACTTCAGACATTTACTGAGTTGAGTTATTGTTGAGACAATTTGAGTTAATTTTTGCACTTGGAGTTCCCATTTTGCTTGAGCAAGTCTTCCACTAGGTAGTCAACTAGGCCAAGGGTTTATTTGGGGACCAAGGATGGTTCTCAAGTGTCAGCCATGTCCAGGGTGTAGACTTACGACGTAACACTTAGGGCGGGTTGAATTTCCATAAAATATTTGCAAAGGTGTGTTCCTAACATTCATATTACATGTATTAGTTGAGACTAACATGATACTAGACCTCTCTTAAGTATTGGTACATATTGAAACTAATTTAACAAAGAAGAATTGATTTGTAGAGCATGATTACACCACACAATTACTATGAGTTCAGTGTGAATCAAACCTATTATGCATTATTTCTGCTGTTAATTTTTCTTACAAGAACTCAAAAGTATTTCTAGTTTTTGTTTAATTTGTTCTTTAAATTAGTGTTGTTGAACAATGAGTAACTCACCTACTCATTCTTCTGGTGTTGTTATAACTAACATGAGAAATCGCGATTCAGTAAATATTCTCTTAAGGACAATTACTTTAGAAGACAATCTTCAAGATCCATCCTCACAAAATTGGGGAGATCCTCCATATTATTCTCCATCAACAATCAACCCCTTTCTGGTGACAAGAGGAGGGACTTCACATCTTCTTCAAGATGAGGAAGTAACAATGAGATATGTCATAATAAGAACTCATCATGTTGTTGCACCTAAAAACATAAACAATCCCACAAAAATGAAGAAGTTGTTAAAAAAGATTCTACAAATATTTGTGTCATTTGTCAGGCAGAATATAAGCATGAAGAGACCATTGTGGCACTTTGTTGCGGACATGAATATCACGCCGACTGCATCAAACACTGGCTGCTGAGGAAGAGGGATTGTCCTATTTGTCGAGCTTCAATTTTTCCTTTCACATGAAGAAAGTTTAAGGGTTTAGAGATTATTTTTTTCTATGATTATGTTGTATTTATCTGAAGTTTTCTTAATGAAGAAACAATTGCAAGATTGATCATAATTTGTGTATGTATATGTTAAAAATCATCTCATTAAATTTAGTAATACAAATTCTTTTTAAGTAGTGGATGTCATTTCTATATATCTTTGATACATACAAGAACAACTTTTTTTCCTATCCTAATATTTTTAAGAGACAACAAATTACAATATATATCATCTGATTGATAAATATTTAGCTTACACTCTAACATTCATATCATAGATAAATGATTTATATAATAATAATAATATATCATTTTCACTATTATTGCAATGTTAATGTCATAAAAATATAACTCTAGTAATGGTAATGTTATTGATTCTTGAATTTCTTCTAATGTTCACCACTTTGTCTTAAACACTAAGTTTGCGATGAAAAAAATGATTGAGCCATAAATAAATCCAAATATAAATAAGACACATCTACTAAATTTCGTAGCTTTAGTCCAATCATTGATGTGGGAAAACTTTTATAGCTCGTAAATACAATGAAGTTTTTCACAATAATTGTATCCTGACGAAAATGGTCATCTCTGATAGGAAATAGACTTATGAATCATGGAAGAATCTCTCCAAATACCAAATGATGATTGAATAGTAAAATAATTGTGAAACAGCATGTGTGAGTTGAAATTTGAGTAGGAATTATAGTAAGGATGATATTGAGAGGGACAAAAGGTGAAACAACATCTTCAGGTCCATCTCGCCGTTTAGCTAATGCCCACTCTGGTTTGTGAGTGTCTAGTGCATGTGAAGTAGAGAATTCTTTTTTGCAGAAGTTGCAATTGAAAACCTTAGCCTTCAAGGAACGTCTCTACTTGGGTATGCCTCACTGGAAGAATCACTAATGTAAGCCAAAGTTGAATTAAAAAGATTTAGTTTAAGAATTGAACAACTAAATAGATATATTTTATTTTTACATTTTAATTAAATGAAATGAAAAATCTTTTTGGGAAAGGCAACTACAAACAAAGGTGCACAACAAGGCAATAGCACAAGAAAATCCAAATCTAAACTTCCCCTCTTATTTGAACCTAGAGGAGACAATCTAATTCAAGCACAACCAATGTTTGGGGCAGCAAACAAATTACCAAAATAAAAAAAATACAAGGAAAAATTAAAACAACAATGTCAGACACCAAGACATGACGAATTTGAGTTTTCAACATCTCCAAGTAGATCTATTTGCTTTTCATTATTTGAGTTTCTTATTCTTATTTTTTTTTTCCGTTAGTGTGAAAATATGAGAAATACAAATAAAAAGAGTAAATGAAACATAAGAACAAAGTAAAAAAATAATTTAAAATTATTTTTTTGTGGCTATGTTGTAATTTATTTTTTTGTATGAAAAAAAAAATAGCGGGGCATCTATGATAAATTTTACAAGAAAATGAGTAAAAAAATAAATTTAACCATCAAAATAATGAATCAAAATTAGTCGTTGAATCAAAATATGTAAAAAAAATTCACAGTGAGAAGGATAAAATATAACCATATATATATGGATTGTTATTTTTTAATAAATTATCAAAAAATAAATAAATAAAACCCAGTAGACAAAAAGGGTAAATCTGGGTCATTTATGTAACAATATGGGTATATATGAATCACTTTTTAGCAAGGGATATATCAACTTAAATCATAAACCTTAGGGGACATATAAGACCCCTAGATTCTTTCAAAAGTTTGGTCAAACTAGTTTTAAATTGACATTTTATATTAAACTAATTCACTAATCATCATTCATTTGATTATCATGTGAAAAAAGAACCACATATTTCTATGACAAATCTAATTAATTTTCTAGTGATCTAATACAATTTATATAAGTAATTAACTTTTATTGTATTTCATTTACTTCCTTCCACAACTATTTTCCCAAAACAAAAGGTTTAATTATAAGGATTTAACTCATATAGGTAAGTAAATAACAACTATATCTAAAATCTAATTCTAAAGAAAATTTGGAATAAAACTTATTATGTTTGAAAATGAACTAGGAAATATGGTAGGTCATGTCTATGTATATTTAATATGGTTATTACATCTGATTCCAACACAAATTAGGAATGCAACTAATTAGTTTCCCAATGAACTAGGAAATATGGTAGTCCATCTCTATGTATATTTCATATTGTCAATATATATTTGTTTTCCAAAATAATTTAGGAATGCAATTTATTATTTTTTCCAAATTAAAGGTCATCTTTATAGATAGTTCAATGTCACTCAAACTTATTATACACTATCCAAATAATTGCCTTTTATTGAGGGCAATCAGAGCAACCCACAAAGCCATAGGAGGATTTGTCCTTCCTTATGAGCTTGTATCCCTTAAAGGGATCATGGGTGCTAGAGAAAACCTCTTGAACAAGTGGTTATTTGACTTGTTAGTTAATGTTTTCAACATACATGCATACTTGTTGGAGTGTGCATGTATGTTGGAAACATCAACCCACAAGTAACACAACCACTTGTTCAAGAGGTTTTGTCTAGCACCCGCGGTCCCCTTGAGGGATACAATTTCATAATGAAGGACAAGTCATCCTATGGTTTTGTCGATTACTTTGATCGCCGATCAGATGCGCTTGCTATTGTGAGCCTCAATGGAAGGCAATTTTTTGGACAGTGTATAGAGGGTACAGATACCACACTGTTTGTGTGTTTTTCAGTATAAATGACTAGCTTCTCAGATGTAAGAGTGATGTCGGAACAAAAGGACTACAGAAGCAATGCTTGCATAGCCACCATCATACTATATAAATCAACGAGTACATCTGTGGCTGGGCTGAACCAATTCTTGCGTAGCCATTATCATACAATATAATGGTGGCTATACGAGCATTGTTTATATGTAGCCACTGATGTACTACTAGTTGTTGATTCTCAATAAAAGCAACTTGTAAACACCTGTTGTTGCTGCTTCATTGTTCTATTTCCTGTCTATTCTTAATTTTTCAGCTTCCTTCAATACCATCAAAATGTATTAGATCTATAGTTCTGTTTGGGAGTTAAGGTTTTATTTTCTTTTGCAAAAACAAATAGTGTTTATAGATTATTTTATTCTAAGATTATATTTTGCATGCATGACGAATAGACAAGCACGCAATCAAATTAGGAAGTTGACTACCTATTCAGGAGATATAATTGACACTGCAGAAGACATTGAAGCAGAAAACATTAAATTTTATAGGCAATTTCTAGGATCATCAAACCTTGTGTTATCAGTAGTAAGGAGAGATATAATGAGCAGTGGACCAAGACTAAGACGAACACAACAGTTGGAACTAATAGCACCAGTCACAAATGAGGAGATAATATCAGCGCTAAAAGGGATCAATGATCAGAAGTCACCTGGGGATATAGATACAATGCCCTTTTCTTTATAAAGGCATGGCCAATAATAGGCAAAGATATAATACAGGCAACACAAGAGTTTTTTAGTACAACCGAGATGTTCAAAGCTGTGAATTGCACATCTATAATACTGATACCCAAAGTCCAACATCCTAATACCATTGGAGAATACAGACCCATCTCATGTTGCAGTGTTCTGTACAAAATCATATCTAAGGTAATCACTGGGAGATTGCAAAAGGTGATCGATCACTTAGTGGATAATAGTCAAGTTGCATTTTTACTAGGAAGGTGCATCCAAGATAATATCTTACTGACTCATGAGCTGGTAATGGGCTATGGAAGGAAATGAATTTCGCCAAGATGTATACTGAAGATCGATATGCAGAAGGCGTACGACTCACTTGAGTGGGATTATTTAGAGCAGATAATGGTCCAACTATGCTTTCCCGCACAATTCATAAAGTGGACAATGACATGTCTCAGAACTGTGTCCTACTTAATAGTGATCAATGGTAAACCAATGAAGCCATTGGATGCCAAAAGGAGTTTAAGGCAAGGGGACCCAATGTCCCCTTTCATATTCGTGATAGATATGGAATACCTTTGTAGGAGCTTGAAAACTATGACACATATGAAAGAGTTCAAATTCCACCCTAAAGTGCAAAGCTCAAAATAGTCCAATTGGGATTTGCGAATGATCTATTACTTTTTTGCAAAAGAGAGGTACAATCTGTCAAGATTGTTTACCAATGCTTCTAGGACTTCTCAATGCTTATGGACTGGCCACTAATGTGAGCAAGAGCTCCTTTTATTTTGGAGGGGTGCAACCTATGGTGCAAGGACAAATACCGGAGAATCTATGCTTTTCTAAAGGAAATCTACCCTTTAGATATCTTGAAGTTTCACTAAGCACAAAAAGACTAGCCTTTGATCAATGCCAACCATTAATCGACAAAATGGTAGGTAGAATTACAAGTTGGACAACTAAGTTCCTATCTTATGTAGGTAGGATGCAATTGATAAAAACAATCTTATTCTCCATACAAACTTTCTGGGCTCAAGTGTTTGTGCTACCAAAGAAGATTGTCAAGCCCACTGACTCCATATGTAGAAGCTTCTTATGGATAGGAAAGGAAGAAGTATCGAAGAAAGAACTCCTTGCTTGGGATACCATATGCAAACCTAAGTCAGTAGGGGGGTTAAATTTTACTAATATTATTGTGTGGAACAAAGCTGCTATTTGTAAGGCTCTGTGGAATCTGTGCAATTAAAAATGATAAATTATGGGTGAAGTGGGTGCACACCTACTATATACAAGGGAAACCAATCAATCAAGTGCAAGAAAAGCAAGCGTCCTGGGTGGTACAAAAGATATTGATGAAGCTGGCTATACACTGGAGGAGTTCACATAGCTAGACAAATTCCAGATAAGAAAGATGTATCACGTGATGAGAACGACCTTCGATAAGGTGGATTGGAGAATGTTGATATGCAATAAAATGGGGATGGAAAAATGGAAAATTATTCTTCTTCTTACCATACATGGGAAGTTGTATACAAGGGACATATTGCATCGATGGGGCATCAACCAAGAAGTTCATTGTTCCCTTTGTGGGAATGCTTATGAAAGCATTCCTCATATCTTCTTTGAATGTTCAGTTGTAGCAGAAGTATGGGGCAACTTATTGAAGTGGCAAGGAATACAAAGGCCCCCTAAAGGATGGGGTGAAGAGATTAGCTGGGCAATTATTAATGCAAAAGGGAAAAATGCCAAGGTTGAAGCGTTAGCTAGTTGTGTATACCATGTATGGGAAGAAAGGAACAAGAGTTGGTTCCCAAAAGTTCAAAGGGAACCAAAAGCGATAATCAAACATGTAATTCAGGAAGTGTTTCATCGAGGCTCGATGTTTCTAGGTGTCCAAAACTGTCTAAGGCAGCTGAGCTTCTATCCATAAAATAATTCTAGAACTATAAGATAAGTCGAAAAGTTTAGTAGTATAGGCTAATATCGCTGAAGATGGAGATGCCCAATCCAGTGGTTATTTCTATTCCAACATTGTTGGAAAATATAGTGCTGTAAATAATACTTGGATGATAAAATGTTTTTATTTTCCAAAAGAAAAAAGTTGCACATGAATTATATTAATAATTATTTAACATAAAAATATCTAAATAAATTAGCAAGAACTAGCAGATCATGGTTGTTATTAATACATTTACTCAATTTTTAATTATTTTAATAAATAAGGTTTACGAGCCCA
Organism: Solanum pinnatisectum; assembly: GCA_035578085.1. Classification (NCBI taxonomy): domain Eukaryota; kingdom Viridiplantae; phylum Streptophyta; class Magnoliopsida; order Solanales; family Solanaceae; genus Solanum; species Solanum pinnatisectum. The sequence goes on from CM069087.1 coordinate 35,707,039, forward strand.
GCTTTTAAATTTAAAACAAAAAAAATAATCAAAACAAAAAAAATTAATCAAAACAAAAATTTCAATATAACTATTCTTCTATATAAATGAAAATTCAATAAGATAAAAAGGCAAATCAAATTAAGGAGTGGAACTAGAAAAAGTAGTTGTAAAATTGTGAAACTTCAAATGCACATAACTTTGGCCTCGTATGTCCGTTTCAGGTAACTTTTTTTTTTAATTTGGGTATTTTCTCAAGATTTATTCAACGAAACAGCCATTAGGCAGTTTGACCAAGGGAATTTTCTCATAAATGCTTTTTAACCCACCCAATTTTGAATTTCCCCTAATTTTGGCTGAGGATTTTTATTCCTTTTTAGTAAAAATCTGATGAAAGAAATTTGATTTTGAATTCGAAATACCTTGGTAATGCATATGTGAATGTCAATTTTAATATTGAGTAATCAATTGAAGCAAACGAGGTACTTACTATTAGCGGACAAAATAAATAATAAAAATGTTGATTAAATAATTACATGATAATTGCCTTGTTGGTTTAGCTTCTACTATTTTTTGACCTCCACAATGTAGGCTCAAACCTAGGAAAAGGCGATTAAAATACATACGACTGCCCAACAAAACATTGTTATGCATGAAGTGTTGCCTAATGTTCACTCCCTTTTGATTTTTGAATAGGTTGGGTATTCACATGTTTCAGACACGACGTGTTGTGGTGAACGATGTCTAGTGGTCGGGGGCAATGGTGCCCATTACACGTCCAGGATCGGCATGTAATGTTGTGGTACAGTACCATGTGCAGGATTATGAATGAACGTCTCTAAGTTAAAATTTAGGGCTAGAAGCGATGCATGCCCCCACCATAATACGCTTTCCGACCAGCAATAAGTGCCTCTAGCCTCCAAAGGCATGTCTCATTGTCTAGGTCTTCGTGACAGAAGCATAATGGTGCTTCAAGCGCTAGATGCATGTGCAAATACACAAAAAATTGGGGAATCTGGGCATTTCTTCAAAAAGGGCTTGTAAATGTGGAAATGGGCATTAAAAAATGGTGTGAGTATACGTGAAGGTTCCCCAACTCATTAAGGAGGTCCTCATAAAGTTTTATGAGAAAGAAATTTCTGGTGCTCCGGGTGCCAAATCCATTGACTAATACAGATGAAAAATAGGGAAATTTTGGCGCTTCTTAATAAAGGATTTGTAAATGCAGAAATGGGCGTTAAAAAACTTGTGTGAGTATACATGAAAGTTCCCCAACTCATTACGGAAGTCCTCAAAAAGTTTTTTGAGAAAAAAATTTCCGGTGCTCTGAGCGCCAGATCCATTGGCTAATACACAAAAAAGGGCTTGTAAATGCGAAAAATGGGCATTAAAAAATGGTGTGAGTATACGTGAAGGTTCCCCAACTCATTAAGGAGGTCCTCATAAAGTTTTTTAAGAAAAATTTTTTGGGTTATCTAGGCACCAGATCCATGGGCTAATACACACGAAAAATCAGGAAATTTGGGTTGTTCTAAAAAATGGGCTTGTAAATGAGGAAATGGGCATTAAAAATGGTGTGAGTATACGGGAAGGTTCCCAACTCATCACAAAGGTCTTCATAAAGTTTTTTGAGAAAATATTTTGGGTAATCCATGCGCTAGATCTATGTGCTAATACATATGAAAAATCAGGGAATTTGGGTGGTTCTTAAAAAAAGACTTGTAAATGAGGAAATAGGCGATAAAAATTGTGTGAGTATACGTGAAGGTTCCCAACTCATTATGAAGGTCCTGATAAAATTTTTAAAGAAAAGAAAAATCAGAGTACTCCAAGCGCCAGATCCATAGGCTAATACACACGAAAAATCTGAGAATTTGGGTGGTTCTTAAAAAAAGGCTTGTAAATATGACAATGGGCGTTTAAAAATGGTGTGAGTATACGAGAAGGTTCCCCAACTCATTAAAGAGGTCCTCATATAGTTTTTTGAGAAAACATTATTGGGTGCTTTGGGCACCAGATTCATGGACTAATACACATGAAAAATGGGGAATTTTGGCGATTCTTTAAAAAGAGATTGTAAATGCAGAAATGGGTGTTAAAAAATGGTTTAAGTATGTGTGAAGGTTCCCCAACTCATTACAGAGGTCCTCATAAAGTTTTTTAGAAAAAAAATTGGGTGCTCCAGGCGCTAGATCCATGGGCTAATACACACAAAAAATTGAGAAATTTGGGCAATTCTTAAAATAGGGCTTGTAAATGTGGAAATATGGGTTAAAAAATTGTGTGAGAATACGTGAAGGCTCCCCAACTCATTACGGAGGTCCTCATAAAATTTTTTGAGATAAAAAATTCCAGGTGCTCTAGGCGCCTGATCCATGGACATTACACACGAAAAATCAGAGAATTTTGGTAGTTCTTAAAAAAGGGCATGTAAATACGGAAATGGGCATTAAAAAATGATGTAAGTATACGTGAAAGTTCCTCAACTCATTATGGAGGTCCTTATAATTTTTTTTGAGAAAAATATTTTGGGTTCTCTGGGCACCAGATTCTTGGGCTACACACAAGGAAAATCAGGGAATTGGGGTTGTTCTTAAAAAAAGTCTTGTAAATGCGGAAATGGGCGTTAAAAACATGGTGTTAGCATACGTGAAGGTTCCCAAACGCATTACTGAGGTCCTCATAAAGTTTTTGAGAAAAAAATTTTAGGTGCTCCAGACGCCAGATCCATATGCTACTACAAAAAAAATTGATAAATTTGGGCGGTTCTTAAAAAAGGGCGTGTAAATGAGGAAATGGCGTTAAAATACGTGAAGTTTCCCAACTCATTACGGAGGTCTTCATAAAATTTTTTAAGAAAAAGAATTGGGTGCTTTAGGCGTCAAATCCATGTGCTAATACACATGAAAATCGGGGAATTTGGGCGGTTCTTAAAAAAGGGATTGTAAATGCGAAAATGGGCGTTAAAAAATGGTGTGACTATACTCTAAGGTTCCCAACTCATTATGGAGGTCCTAATAAAATTTTTCAAGAAAAAATTGCAGGTGCTCAGGTCGCTAGATCCATGGGCTAATACACATGAAAAATCAGAGAATTTAGGCAAATCTTAAAAAAGGGACTGTAAATGCGGAAATGAGTATTAAAAATATGGTGTGATTGTATGAGAAGGTTACCCAACTCATTACGGAGGTCTTCATATAGTGTTTTGAGAAAAAAGTTTTCGAATGCTCCGGGCGCTGGATCCATCATCTAATACACACGAAAAATCAGGAAATTTAGGCGGTTTTTAAAAAAGAGCTTGTAAATGCAGAAATAGGCGTTAAAAATGGTGTGAGTATAATTAAAGGTTCCCCAACTAATTATGGAGGTCCTCATAAATACTGAAATGGGCGTTAAAAAATGGCGTGATTATACGTGATGGTTTCCCATCTCATTATGGAGGTCCTCATATGGTTTTTTTCGAAAAACAATTTGGGCGCAATATCCATGGTCTAATACACACGAAAAATAGAAGAATTTGGGTGTTTCTTAAAAAAAGGATTGTAAATGAGGATATGAGCGTTAAAATAGTATGAATATACGTGAAGGTTCCCAACTCATTACGGAGGTCCTCAACATGTTTTTTGAGATAGAAAATCTGGGTGCTCCAGGTGCCATATCCATGGGCTAATATCAACAAAAAAATCAGGAAATTTGGGCATTCTTAAAAAAAGGCTTGTAAATGCGAAAATGAGCATTAAAAAAGGTGTGATTGGACGTGAAGGTTCCCAACTCATTATGGAGGTCCTCATAAAATATTTTGATAAAAAAATTACAAGAGCTTCGGGCGCCAGATCCTTGGGCTAATATACACGAAACATCAGGGAATTTGGGTGGTTCTTAAAAAAGGCCTTGTATATGCGGAAATGACCGTTAAAAAAATGGTGTGAGTATACGAGATAGTTCCCCAACTCATTACAGAGGTCCTCATATGGTTTTTTGAAAGAAAATTTTTGGGTGCTCCAAGCGCCAGATTTATGGGCTAATACAAACGAAAAATCAGAGAATTTGGGCGGTTCTTAAAAAATGGCTCGTAAATACAGAAATGAGCATTTAAAATGGTATGAGTAAAGATGAAGGTTCTCCAACTCATTATGGAGGTCCTCAGAAAATGTTTTGAGAAATCAATTATGAGTGCTTCGAGTGCCAGATCCATGGGCAAATAATACACTCAATAAATCAGGAATTTAGGTGGTTTTTAAAAAATGACTTGTAAATATGGAAATGGACGTTAAAAAATAGTGTGAGTATACATGAAGGTTCCCCAACTCAATATGGAGGTCCTCATCAATTTTTTTGAGAAAAGAATTCTAGGTGCGACCGACGCCAGATCATTGGGTTAATACACAAGAAAAATTGAGAAATTTGGGCGGTTCTTTTAAAAAGGCTTGTAAATGCGGAAATAGGCGTTAAAAATGGTGTGAGTATGCATGAAGGTTTCCCAACTCATTCCTGAGGTCCTCATAAAGCTTTTTGAGAAAAAAATTTGGGTGCTCCGGGCGCCAGATCCATGGGCTAATACACACAAAAAAATTGAGAAATTTGGGCGGTTCTTAAATAAGGGCTTGTAAAAGCGGAAATGAGCATTAAAAAAATTGTGTGAATGTACATGAAGGTGCCCCAACTCATTTCGAAGGTCCTCATAAAGCTTTTTGAGAAAAAATTTCAGGTGCTCCGGGCGCTTGATCCATGGGCTAATACACACGAAAAATTGAGTAATTTAGGCGGTTCTTATAAAAGGGGTTGTAAGTGCGGAAATGGGGTTTAAAATGGTGTACGTATACATGAAGGTTCCCCAACTCATTACGGATGTTCTCATAATATTTTTTAAGAAAAATATTTTGGGTGCTTCGGCGCCAGATTTATGGGCTAACACACACGAAAAATTAAGAAATATGGGCGGTTCTTAAAAACAAGCTTATAAATGCGAAAATGACATTAAAAAAATAGTGTGAGTATACGTGAAGGTCTCCAAACTCAGTACATAGGTCCTCATAAAGTTTTTGAGAAAAATATTTCGGGTGCTGCGGGCTCTAGATCAATGGACTAACAAATGAAAAAATGCAGAATTTGGGCAGTTCTTAAAAAAGAGATTGTAAATGCGCAAATGGGCGATAAAAAATGGTGTGAGTATACCTAAAGGTTCCCCAACTCATTATGGAGTTCCTCATAAAAGGTTTTGAGAAAAGAATTGCAGGGTGCTCCGGGCGCCAGATCAATGGGCTAATACACACAAAAAATTGGAGAATTTGGTTGGTTCTTTAAAAAAGGCTTATAAATATGGAAATGGGCGTTAAAAATGGTGTGGGTATACGTCAAGGTTCCCCAACTCATTACGGAGGTAATTATAAAAAGTTTTAAGAAAAATATTTCGGGTACTCCGGGCGCTAGATCTATAGGCTAATACATACGAAAAATCAAAGAATTTGAACGATTTTAAATAAAGGACTTGTAAAAGAGGAAATGGGCGTTAAAAAATTGTGTGAGTATACGTGAAAGTTCCCAACTCATTACGAAGATCCTCATAAAGTTTTTGAGAACAAATTTTTGGGTGCTCCAAGCGCTAGATCAATGGGCTAATACACACGAAAAATCAGAGAATTTAGGCAGTTTTTAAAAATGGGATTGTAAATACGGAAATGTTAAAAATGGTATGAGTGTATGTTAAGGTTCCCCAACTCATTACAGAGGTCCTCATAAAGTATTTTGAGAAAAAAATTGGGGTGCTCTGGGTGCCAAATCCATGGGTTCATACTCATGAAAAATCGAGGAATTTGGGAGGTTCTAAAAAAAGGGCTTATAAATGCAGAAATGGGTGTTAAAAATGGTGTGAGTATACGTCAAGGTTCCCCAACTCATTACAGAAGTTCTCATAAAGTATTTTGACAAAAATATTTAGGTGCTCTGGGCGTCAGATCCATGGGTTAATACACAGGAAAAATCATAAAATTTGGATAGTTCTTAAAAAATGGCTTGCAAATGCGGAAATGAGCATTAAAAAAATAGTATTGGTATACGTGAAGGATTCCCAAATCACTATGGAGGTCCTTAAGAAGTTTTTAACAAAACAATATTGGGTGCTCTAGGCCCCAGATCCATGACCTATTACACACAAAAAATTATGCAAGTTGGACGGTTATTAAAAAAGGGCCTGTAAATGCGAAAATGGACGTTAAAAGGTCGTGTGAGTATATGTAAAGGTTCCCCAAATTATAATGGAGGTCATTATAAAGTTTTTTCATAAAAAAATTTCAAGTGCTCCGTTCTCCAGATCCATGGGCTAATACACGAGAAATCGGGGATTTTGGGTGGTTCTCTAAAAAGTGCTTGTAAATGAGAAAATGGACGTTAATAAATAGAGTGAGCATACGTGAAGGTTCCACAACTGATTACGGAGGTCCTCATAAATTTTTTTGAGAAAAAAATTACGGGCTTTATATCAGTGAGTTACTACACCCAAAAAAGTGAAGAATTTGGGTGGTTCTTAAAAAAGAGTTTGTAAATGCGAAAATGGAAATTAAAAAATTGTGTGAGTATAATTGAAGGTTCCCCAACTCATTACGGAGGTCCTCATAAAGTTTTTGAAAAAAAATTGGGTGGTTTGGGAGCCAGATCTATATACACACGAAAAATTGGGGAATTTGGGCGGTTCTTAAAAACAGTCCTGTAAATGTGAAAATGGGTGTTAAAAAAATGGTGTGAATATACGTAAAGGTTCCCCAACTCATTACGGAGGTCCTCATAAAGTTTTTTCTCAAAAAGTATTTCGGGTGGTCTGGCCGCCAGATCTATGGGCTAATACACACGAAAAATTGGGAAATTTAGGCGGTTCTTTAAAACAAAAAGAGCTTGTAAATGTGAAAATGAGTGTTAAAAAATGGTGTGAGTATATGTGAAGGTTTTCCAACTCATTACGGAGGTCCTCATAAAGTTTATGAGAAATTATTTGGGTGCTCTGAGTGCCAGATCCATGGACTAATACACACAAAAAATTGGAGAATTTGGTTGGTTCTTCAAAAATGGCTTGTAAATACGAAAATGGGGGTTAAAAAACTGCTGTGAGTACACGTGAAGGTTCCCCAACTCATAACGAAGGTCCTCATAGTTTTTTGGAAAAAAACCTCAGGTGCTCTGAGCCCCAGATCTATGGGCTTTTACACACGAAAAATTGTGGAATTTTGGAGGTTCTTAAAAAAGAGATTGTAAATGCACAAATTGGCGTTAAAAAATGGTGTGAGTATATATGTGAAGGTTCCCCAACTCATTATTGAGGTCCTCATAATGTTTTTTAGTAAAAAAAATTTGGGTGCACCGGGCCCCAAATCAATGGGCTAAAACACACGAAAAATCGAGGAATTTGGACGGTTCTTAAAAGGGCTTATAAATGCAGAAATGGGCATTAAAAATGATGTGAGTATACGTGAAGGTTCACCAACTCATTACAGAGGTCCTCATAAAGTTATTTTAGAAAAAAATTACGAGTGCTCCAGGCACTAGATCCATGAGCTAATACACATGAAAAATTAGGGAATATGGGAGGTTCTTAAAAAAAGGCTTGTAATGCGAAAATAGACGTTAAAAAAATGGTATAAGTATAGATTAAGGTTCACCAACTCATTACAGAGGTCCTAATAAAGTTTTCTGAGAAAACAATTTCGGGTGCTCCAGGCTCCAAATCCATGGTCTAATTAGATACGAAAAATTAGGGAATATGGGCGGTTCTTTAAAAAAAGCTTGTAAATGCAAAAATGGAAGTTAAAAAAATGGTGAGTATATGTAAAAGTTCCCAAAATCATTACTGAGGTCCTCATAAAGTTTCTGAGAAAAACTTTCGGGTGCTCTGGGTGCCAGATCCATGGGATAATACATACGAAAAATTGGAGAATTTGGGCGGTTCTTAGAAAAGGGCTTGTAAATGTGGAAATGGGCATTAAAAATGGTGTGAGTATACGTGACGGTTCCCTAACTCATTATGAAGTTCCTCATAAAGGTTTTTGAGAAAAAAATTTCAGGTGCGCAGGGCGCCAGATCCATTGGCTAATACACACGAAAAATCAGGAATTTTGGGCGGTTTTTACAAAAGGGCTTGTAAATGTGGAAATGTGCATTTAAAAAATGGCTTGACTATACGTGAAGGTTCCAAAACTCATTACAGAGGTCCTCATAAAGTGTTCTGAGAAAAATAATTTGAGTGCTTCAGGCGCTAGATCCATGGGCTAATATAGACGAAAAATTAGGAAATTTAGGCGGTTCTTAAAATAGGGCTTGTAATTGGGGAAATGGGGGTTAAAAAATGGTGTGAGTATACGTAAAGGTTCCCCAACTCATTACGGAGATCCTCATAATATTTTTTGAGAAAAAAATTTCAGGTTCTCCGGGCGCCAAATCCATGGGCTAATAGACACAAAAAATTGGAAAATTTGGGCGCTTCTTAAAAAAGGGCTTGTAAATATGGAAGTGGGCGTTAAAAAATGGTGTGAGTATACGTGAAGGTTCCCCAACTCATTACGGAGGTCTTCATAAAGTGTTTTGAGAAAAATATTTTGGGTGCTCTGGGCGCCAGATCCCTGAGCTAATATACCAAAATATTGGGAAATTTGTGCAGTTCTCAAAAAAGTGCTTGTAAATGAACATTAAAAAAATGGTGTAAGTATATGTGAAGGTTTCCCAACTCATTACGGATGTCCTCATAATGCTTTTAAGAAAAAAAATTTGGGTGCTCCGGTCGTAGATCCATGAGCTAATACACATGAAAAATTGGGGAATTTAAGCAGTTCTTACAAAAGGGCTTGTAAATGCAGAAATGGGCTTTAAAAACATGGTGTGAGTATACGTGAAGGTTCCCAACTCATTAAGGAGGTTCTCAAAAAGGTTTTTGAGAATTTCTGGTACTCCAGGCGCCAGATCCATTGGCTAATACAAACGAAAAATCTGGAAATTTAGGCGGTTCTTAAAAAGGGGCTTGTAAGTACAAAAATGAGTGTTAAAAAAATGGTGTGAGTATATGTGAAGGTTCCCCAACTCATTACAGAGGTCCTCATAATTTTTTTTTGAGAAAATTTTTTTGGGTGCTCCAGGCGCCACATCCATGGGCTAATACATACAAAAAATCAAGGAATTTGGGCGATTCTTATAAAAGGGCTTCTAATACAGAAATGAGCATTAAAAAATGGTGTGAGTAGACGTGAAGGTTCCCCAACTAATTACGAAGGTCCTCATAAATTTATTTGAGAAAATTTTTTTAGGTGCTCTGCGCGCTAAATCCATAGACTAATACACATGAAAAATTAGGGAATTTGGATAGTTATTATAAGGGTCTTGTAAATGCTGAAATGGGCGTTAAAATTGATGTGAGAATAGGTGAAGGTTCTTCAACTCACCCTCCCAGGGCATCGTGCCTCGAGGACCCCACCCTTTCCAAGCATCAGGCCTCGAGGACCCAACCCCTACCCTCCCCGAGGTGACGTGCCCTAAGGAGCCCTCCACCCTCTCTGGGGTGCCATGCCCCGAGGACCCCCCATACTCCCCGGGGCACCGTGCCCCAAGGAACTCACCCCTCACCATCCCCGAGGTACCATGCCCTGGGGAACCCACCCCATCACCTTCCCCGAGGGCCATGCCCCAGGTAACCCACCCTCTCACCCTCCTTGAGGTGCCATACCCCGGGGAACCTACCCCCACCCTCTTCGAGGTGCCATGCCCCGGGGATCCCACACCCCACCATCTCCAGGGCACTTTGCCTCAGGGAACCTACCCCCAACCCTTCCCAAGGCATCGTTCCTCGAGGACCCTACCCCTCACCCACCTTAGGGAACCTAAGCCCCCATCACCCCGGGGAACCCACCCCGCTTCTACTAGCCTCCCCAAGGCACCGTGACCCGTGGAACCCACCCCACCATCCATCCTCCCTGAGGCGCCGTGTCTCGAGGACCCCACCCCCACCTACCCCTGGGCACTGTTCCTCATATACCTAACCCCCACCCTCCCTAGGGCGTGCCACGGGACCCCACTCCACCACCCTCCCCGGGGTGCTGTGTCCTGAGCACCCCACTTTCCCACCCTCTCCGAGGCGCCGTGTCCTGAGAACCTCACCCCCTACCTACCCTTGGGCGCTGTACCCCGAGGACCCCACCACCATCCCACCCCAGGGGATCATGACCCGAGGAATCCCCCCATTACCCTCCCCAAGGCATCCTACCCCAGGGAACCAACACCTCCACCCCACCCTCCCCGAGTCACCATGCCCCGATGAACCCACCCCTCACCCACCCAAGGTGCCATAGTTCGAGGACCCCCCCACACACACACCTTGGGGAGACGTGCCACAAGAACTCCACCCCTACCCTCTCCACCCACACCAGGGATCCGTGCCACGAGGACCTCAACCCTACCCACCCTCCCCAGGGTGCCGTGCTCTGAGGACCCCATCCTCACCCACTTTCCTCGGAGCTCCGTGTAACAAGGACCCCTCACCCCCAATCCACAGCAGGGTGCCGTGCTACGAGGACCCCACCTCCTAACCTTATCCACCCACCGCACGGCGACGTGCTCCGAGGACCTCATCATCCCCACCCTTCCCAGGGCGCCGTGCCCGAGGACTCCACCCCTTACCTTCCTTCTCTACCCAAGGCACCATGCTCTGAGGACCTAATCACCCACTCACTTTCCCTGAGGCACCATGTCACGAAGACCCCAACCCCTCCCCCACCTTCCCGAGGGAGTCGTGCTTGGAGGACCCCAACCCCTTCCCTCTCTCCTCGAGATGTCATACCACAAAGACCCCATATCCCCCGTCCCGTGGCGCCAGGCCACGCGAACCCCACCCCCTCCCACCTTTCCCGGGGAGCCATGCTCAAAGGACCCCACCTCCCCCCCACCACCGTCCCCAAGCATCTTGACCCGAGGACCCAACTCTCCGCAAGCACCGTGCCTCGAGGACCCAACCCTGCCCGAGGCGCTGTGCATAAAGGACCCCACCCCCCACCCTCTCTGGGGTGCCGTGCCTTGAGGAACTAACCCCCACTCTCCCTGAGGTGCCATGCCCCGGGAAACCTACCCCATAACCCTTCCCGAGGCGCTATGTCCTAGGAACCCACCCCACCCACCCTGGGGATCCATGCCCCAAAGAACCCACTCCCCCACCCTCCCTAAGGTGCCATGCCCCGAGGAACCCACCCCTACCTTTCTAGGGAACCGTGCCTCAGAAAACCCACCCCTACCATCTCTAAGGTGTCGTACCTAGAGGACCCCACCCTTACCCTCTCTAGGGTGCCGTGCCTCGAGGACCCCACCTTCTCCCCACACCACTCTGGGGAACCCATCCCCAACTACCCTCCCCAAGGCGCCATGCCATGCGGAACCCAGCCCCCACCCCACCCCACCCTCCCCGAAGCACCGTGCCCCGAGGAACCTTCCCCTCATCCCCCCACCCTCCCCAATCGTCATGCCCTGAGGACCGAACCCTTCTCGAGCGCAGTGCCTCGAGGACCTCACCACCCCACCCTACCTATAGCGCCATACCTCAAGGACCCCACCAGCCACCCTGCCCGAGGCATCGTGCCCCTAGGAACCCCCTACCCTCCTCGGGGCGTAGTGCCCTGAGGAACTCACCCCCACCCTCCTCGAGGTACTATGCCTTGGGAAACCTACCCCATAACCCTCCCCGAGGCACTATGCCATAGGAAACCCACCCCCTACCCTCTATGGGGCACCATGCCCCAAAGAACCCACCCCCACCCTCCCTGAGGTGTCATGCCCCTGGGAACCAACCTCCACCCTCCTAGGGCACCGTGCCTTGTGGAACCCACCCCCCACCCTCTATAGGGTGTCGTGCCTAGATGAACACACCTCCTCCCCCTACCACCCTGCGGAACCTACCCCTTCACTACCCTCCCCAAGGCGTCGTGTCTTGGGAAACCCACCCCCTACCCCACCTTCCCCGAAGCGTCGTTCCATGAAGACCCCACCCCCAACCCACCTTTGGGCGCCATGCACTGAAGACCCCACTCCCACCCACCCAGGGCATCGTTCCCCGAGGACCCATTCCCAACCCAGCTCAAGGCGCTGTGTAATGAGGACCCCTCTTCCCTACCCTCCCAGGGGTGCCTTGTTCTGAGGATCCCACTCCCCCACCCTCCCCCAAGGCATCGTATCCTGAGGACCCAACCCCTCACTTACCCTGAGAAGTCGTGCCTCGAGAATTCCACCACCCACCCACCCTGGGGTGTCATGCTCCGAGGACTATTCTCTACCCTAAGGCTCCGTGCCCCCGAAGACCCCAACCCCTCCCCGGGGTACCGTGCCCCCGAGGACCCAACCCCCACCCCAAGGTGCCGTGCCCACAGAGGATCCCCCTAGGGAGTTGTGCCCTGAGAAATTTACCCCCACCCTTCCCGATGTGCCATGCCCTAGGAAACCTATCCCATAACCATCCCTGAGGCGCTATGCCCTAGGAAACCCACGCCCCACCCTCACTGGGGCACCATGCCCTAAACAACTCACCCCCTCACCCTCCCCGAGGCGCCATTCCCTGGGCAACCCACCCCCACCCTTTTAGGGCACTATGCCTCGCGGAACCCACACCCAGCCTCTCTATGGTGCCGTGCCTCAAGGAGTCCACTTACCCCCACCACTCCGAGGGACCCACCCCTCACTACCCTCTCCAATGTGCCATGCCGTAGGGAACCCACCCCCCACTCCACCCTCCCCGAGGCGTCGTGCCCTAAGAACCTTCCCCCTTCTCCCCCTACCCACCCCAGGCATCGTGCCCCGAGGACCCAACCCTTCTCGAGCATCGTGCCTCGAGGACCCCACCACCACACCTTACCCAGGGCACCGTGCCCCAAGGACCCCACCCCCACCCTCCTTAGGGCCCCATGCCCCGAGGAACCCCCACCCTCTTCGAGGTGCCATGCCCCGAGAAACCTACCCCATAACCCTCCCTGAGGTGTTATGCCTAGGAAACCCACCCCCACCCTCTCTGGGGCACCATGCCCCAAAGAACCCATCCCCCACCACCCCAGAGAACCCACCCCCAAGGCACCGTGAACCGATGATCCATTCCCAACCCACCTCATGTTGGATTATTATACATGCTCTATTTACTTAGATTCAACATTAATGTTTTAGGAGACACTCAGAGATACTTAAAAAAGAAATCATTTCTATAGACCATCCTCTCTATTGAGAGAAGGACTGTATGTTCATAGGATTCGTATCATACCCTAGTAACTTTCACTAAAATCCTACATACGAGTAAATTCAAATCGACTATAGTAGAAAATCCCAAACTCGAACTTATAAATTTCAAACCTTAAATTTGTCATGTAAAGAATCTATTATATATTAATCATAAGCTAATAATTAGCTTTGAATTCATACTTCTGTATTATAAATTTCACTAAATTAAGTACAAATAATTGATTTCAAACCCTAGTTAACAAAAGGAGTTACACTTGAATCCTAAACTTTGAGCCATAAAGTTCTACTCTTGGATCTCACCTTCTATATGTGATATCCAATACAACCAATTTAGTATAAAATTTATCCTAGGATTAACTAACACCCTAATCAAATGTGGAATAACATTAATCTTGAATTTTTGTTCCTTATCCCACCAAGAAAATGATATGTGAATATTTCTTATTGGTTAAATATTTATACACACACAAGAAAAAATCACAGATTACTTAGTAGAAACAAAAAAACAAAGGAGCTAATCTCTTCTTTTTCTTCATAAGTAGTTCTCAAGCGCTTCATTGTTGGCTCAATCTTTTGCAAATATTATTGAATTCTCCTACAAAATTACACAAAAAGCAATAGAGAAAATAAGAACGAAAAAAAATGGTCAAAGAGTTGAATTTATTCAACCTCTTATTAACAAGATTACATGAATTTAAACTTTGAGAAAACTTATCGTTAATGGTCAATATAGTCATTCAACTTTGTTTTTTCTTCCAGAAGTCTCACAACTTTGCGTAGTTAGCTTAGATGATAATTTTAGTTGAAAATGCATTTTTCATACCTCCCAGGAGCTACTTAACAGTTGGAGAGGAATTAGAACAAGCTGAAACATTCAACATATTATGTGCCTTGCTTTAGGTCTTAAGTGTGCCGTTGATAACATTATGAGGATACAAATGTACTTGGATCAGATCAACCTACAATTATTATACAAAAATATATTAAACCTCATAGTAAAATGTGAATAGATTAAATAATCTCATTATGAAACATATAAAACATTTATTGAACTAACCAGACTAGGGGAAAGGGATATAGAGGTACTAGAATAGATACTCCCACAAGAGCTGATGACTCATAATCTACAGAATATTCATCCCCAATGAATGAAGAAGTGGTTGATAAACCTTATTGGAAGTTGAGATCACAAGAGGAAGCTTCTCAATTAAATCTTCTTGGCACTATATCATACACAAGGAAGAGGAAAACATAATTTACAAATGGATGTGCACAAAGGGTATACCTTTTGAAATCCATGTTGATGATAGAGTGAGAAGATGGGGTGTAGAGGGCCCATCCAAATGTTGGTGTTGTGAAAGACCTCAACAAGAGACACTAGCTCACGTGTTTCTAAAATCTTATTCAGCTAACCGGACTTGGTCCTACTTTTGCTCTTTTGAAGTTCTAAACATGGATGGACTTCAATTAAGAGAAGTTATAATGCCATGGTGGGGACAGATGTTTGGAAGATTATCAGACATTTCTACAGAGCTCTACCCAACTTTGTAATATGAGAATTATGGAGAAAAAGAAACAGGATAGAGCATGAAGGGAAGAAGACATCAGTACATGAATCATTCGCAATGTCACTAGGAACATGTATATGTTGCCAAGACTAAGGCAGTCTCATAGGTCTTGTCCTATTAATTGGTCTGATATGCTGATAGAATGGACAAGTGACAGACCTAAAATGAAGGGGAAGAGAGTCTTATGGGAATTCCTGCCGAATGGGTGGGCCAAATATAATATAGATGGAGCATCTCGGAAAAATTTGGATATTAGTTCTTATGCCTTTTGCTTCAAGAATGATAAGGGAGATATTAAATACACTAAAGGAGCAAGAATAGAGAATATTACTAATACAGTCGTAGAAACTAAAGCCATACTAGAGACATGCAAACATTGCAAATAGTCACAACATAGCAAAATTATGATTTAGACAAAGTCAATGCTAATGTACAAGATATTAGAAGGGAAGTGCTCATGTCCATGGATAATTGGAGCAATGGTTATGGAAATACAAGCATGTTTACAGGAGAAACAATTTATTTTTCAACATATTCTAAGAGAAGGAGATAAATTAGCAGATCATATGGCAAACATAGCTATTGACAGAGGAAGTTGCACATTCACAAGTTTTAATAGCATGGAGACTAATCGGAGGAGCATATCAACTACGACAAACTACTATGCCCGTACTTAAAAGTATCACCTTTAAGAGGATATGGGGCAGAGATAGGCTACAACATAAAGTTTTCTAGAAGAAGAATATTTACAAAGGCCTTAGAGGCAACAAATTGGGGAAATGCTATCTAGCCTATGCTATTTAAGCCAACAAAAAAGACTCGGTAAAATAGGGGATCTGAAGTCAAGAATTGAACCGTTAAACCTAGAGGAAGCCATCAACACTAGAACCTACGAACGCAACTGTAAAAAAAATTTGAAGTCAGTAGCAAGCAATGAGGAAAATAGAGCTTCACATGCAGTTTGTCACACGACCACCTGTAGAAAGATAGTGAGAGGACACCAAAGGAAAAGGAAAAG
Source organism: Solanum pinnatisectum (assembly GCA_035578085.1). Classification (NCBI taxonomy): domain Eukaryota; kingdom Viridiplantae; phylum Streptophyta; class Magnoliopsida; order Solanales; family Solanaceae; genus Solanum; species Solanum pinnatisectum. Next base: position 35,722,843 of record CM069087.1, read on the forward strand.
GAGGAAAATAAGTGAGAAGACTTACCAAGTGAAGATGCTTTACTCCTTTAGACAAGATCTGACAGTAAAAAAAAACAACAAGCACAACCCATGGAACCTAAGAACGCAACTATAAAAAAAGTATGAAGTCAATAGAAAGCAAGGAGAACAAACTCAGAAACCACGATACTTACTCTTGTAGCTAATTCTTCAACAATCAGGAAAAACATCATCATCACGTTGATAATCCATAGCAATAGAAGGCAGAGAGATGGATTAGTCCAAAGAGGCAAAATTCTTAGGTGAAGAAATGAAATCAAAGGAAGAGAGGAGAGAGCAGCGAAGGGACAAAGATTTGTGAAGGGGATCTAATTATGAAACCCTACCCTAGAATGGATATACTTCACTATCTGGTTTGGGTTGGGCCTAGTTTTATTCATTTCCTTTTTTTAATATTTGTTTTGTTTTTTAGTAATGAGCTAGTTAGGTTTGGGCTTTGCCCGTGGAGGTGTAACTTTGTTTTTTTTATTTTTTGTTTTCTCCAAAGACATGAATAAATTACCAAATTTGGCCAACAAATATGCCTTTCATAAACTAAATTTAATTTTTCATCAATAGGGAAAAATTAATCATAAACAATAAAGCTTGACTTTGATATATTGAAATATTAAAGGAGCTTGATATGATGTATATTAAATTAGGTCTTGGGCCTAACTCACACCCCAGAAGCTAGCTCAAAGGGAGGAGGATTGCCTAAGCCTTATAAGTAGTCCACCCATCTCATTAACCTCCAATGTGGGACTTTTGTCATCCTCTAACACCGCACCTCACGCCCAATTCTTAGCATATGGTGCGTCGGCAATTTAATATTTGGGGGTCCCAACATTGGGTGAGATGAGTCCTGCTCTGATACCATGTTAAATTAGGTCTTGGGCCTAACTCACACCCTAAAAGCTAGCTCAAAGAGAGGAGGATTGCCCAAGCCTTATAAGAAGTCCACCCATCTCATTAACCAACAATGTGGAACTTTTGTCATTCTTAACAATGTATTTCAAGATCTTCATATTTCACACAGTTTAACTCCAAAATTCTCAATTACAGTTCACAAGTCCATATATCATACACAGAGTGTACACTTTTATTCACTTAATTACATTTTTAATATGTCCCACACGTGTGGAGTACTAATTCTTTTTTATGTGTCAAGAACATGATTTTTTACATGAATAGCAATAAAACTCAAATGCAGACTTCTGTGTGTGATCATCTCATCTAAAAGCTTAAAGTGTTAGAGAGAATATACAATTATTTACTTAATTATGTTTTCATCCTTTAGCGGTGCTAATTCGATCCATTGGACTAAAAATTAAAGATGTTTCTTTTATTAAAGAATATGATTGGACTTGCTGATCCAATTTGAAACCTAGCATAGTTTGACACTACAAGTAAAGGCAGATTTAAAATTAAAATTTGATGAGTTTGATATTTAAATTTTTTAGTTTTGTGCTCGTTGTATTTACAATTATGTGTTCAAATAATATATGTTGTTGCATTTTGATGGATCTGTATACAACAAACACACATACACGCACATGCGCGCACACACACACGCACATGCATAGGCACACGCACATGCGCACACACACACTCAGGTGCACACGTACACACACATGCACGCGCGCGCACACACATGCACATGCACACGTGTTGCACATCGATCTCTAATTTATACTTAAAGTTTGTATTAGAAAATAGTGAATCGAAAAGATATTTTAATCGAAAGTTATATCACTTGATAAAATATTTGTCATTACGAAAACAAAGAAAGTTTATCAATTATTTATTCTAAGTAACTTTGAATTAGTTTCATTAGATAAATTTTGTTTATTTATCATGTTGAGTGAATTTTCTACTACACAATTAATGGTAAAGTAATTGCATGAAAATAGCTTTAATAATTATCAACCAAATGTAAAAGAATATATACAGAGAAAGATTCAGAGAGGGAGAAAATTTAGACGAATATATTATAAGGAATTACAATAGGTATTTCCCCAAACATAAGCATGGTGGTCACATCAGAGTTCCTAAGTTTCCACACCCAGGGTATATTGTAGTTCAAATAATAACATATTACAATTGAGTACATGAGCACATGATAATTGTTCTTATAAACACTTTCGAACAAAATTTAAAAAGGTTTCTTCATGTATTTTGAAGTTGCACTCTCTTCTTTAAATATACACAATATATAATTCTCGTAATAAACCCTAAAACCTCATACACATTTCAATTAATATTGATGTGTATAATTAAATTAGATGATATATTTTATGTGACGTCATAATGGGCGCTTGAGAACACTTAAAACAAATTTCAAACTCTTAAATAAAAATCTCTAATAGAAACACTTTTTAAAGATTTATCATTGATGTATTAAACCTTTTGTTTATTCATTTAATTTATAGAGAGAGTATGTATACATAGTATTAATTTCCTTTTGCATGATAGTATTGACATTTAGCTCATAATTTTGATTGCTAATTTTCTCTTTCTTTGTTTGTTCACTTTTATTTTAGGTGAGCCTTCGGGTTTATGAACCTAAAATTAAAAGGAAATCTTGTGTAAAGTACATCATTGTCACATATTAAATTTTCCCAAATTGAATTATCATAACAGGTTATTATGTAATTTGTTAGGTTAGCGATTATTGTTTATTATAGAGAATTACCTATTATCACATCATAAGCAACATGATCATGTAAAATAATTTTACATCATAAGATGATCTCGATTTGAATCCTTTTATATATAGATGCTATCAATACTTCTTCACAAAGGAGGTTGATAGGTTAATTTCATTAATGATGATTTTTTTTAGGTTTAGCGGTTAATGTTCATTACAGAGAATAACTTATTATCACATTATAAGCAATGTGATCGTGTAAAATTATTTTACACAATCTATCCATAAAGTTTGCACCTTTTTTTTCATAAGATAATCTTGATTTGAATCCTTATATATATAGACGGTATCAGCACTTCATGTATAAAGGAGGTTGATAGGTTAATTTCTATGCATTAAATATTAATAGTGAAATATTTTGTTACATAATAGTATATAATTAATTGATTGATATTTCTATTTAACAAGTATTAATTGATAACGTAGAATAAATATTTTTAGTAACTTATTATAACAAGTGAAAAATGACTATTGTAATAAAGTTTGAAATTGTTTAATTTTGTTTTGTCTATATATAGATGATTTACATGTCCCCTAATTATTGCTTGAGCAAGGGAAAGACTGAATTGAGGACAAAGCATCCTGTTGATGTACATATATTTGATATTTTAATATTTATAAATTATAATAGTGAAATGATGATATAATAGATATACTATTAATTTTGATGGTTAGCTTATGTTGTTTTATGTTTTTTCTTTTCTTTGTGTGAGCAGGAGGCTAAATTGGGAGAGTATGGAGCTACTTAAGAGCTAATTGATGAATTATTTACTTAGACATACCGAACAAAAGTGGCTACTTTTGCTTTATTTTATTAGTGAAACATTTTATTATGTTATGATCAAATTGGAAAAAACTACATAGGTAAAATTATACATCACTTTGTTTTACATGATTCATATATAAGAAAGTATTGATAAAATATATGTGTGGTGTTCTCAACACTTTTTAACAAGGTTAAAAGTGAAACATTCAATTCATTCATATTCAAATCAAAAGCAACATCTCTAAAAAAAAATATATGATTACCATAAGAAAATTTATGCAATAAAGAAATAAAAGAAAATTAATTTGTAGATTGACTTTCCGTAAAAGAGAAGTTGTTTGATATGGAGTATATGTGTTGTTCTCAAACAATTTTTTTTACTTGTAATGTAATAACTTGAGCTTTTTCTATAAATAATAAATAAAAACTAATTAGCTTATTGTGAAAATTAAAACTAAATAAAGACTTGTATTATACTTATGGTACTTTTTGTATGATATATTTCTTTTTGTTTGTCTCAATGTCTTTTGAGAATTCTCTACGAACAATTGGAGATGTTACATGAAGAGGGTTCAATATCTTGTCTTCTATATTTCTATCATTTTGTTAAAGTACGGTATTATACAACTTTTCTAGATAGTCGTGTAACTCAAATGAAGCATTTTCGATATTTCTTTGAAAATATTCACGACACTCCATATTTCATTTGCTAAGATGATTAAGACATTAACAAGTTTGCATCACACTATTAGTATAAACAATCTTAGATTCTGATTTCATCGATAACACAACTCTTACTTGACAAATTTCTTATTTTATTTCTAACATTTTTGGTTCATCTCTTAAATAAATATGTATTCCTCAAGAATTTCACATACTTCATATATATTGGAAGACAAAATAAGTAGGTAATGTGCACATACCATATCCATATATTCATATATTTTTTGTAAATGCATGTCACATGTAATATTACAGGATTGAACTCATCAAATTAGGTCTTTCTTATATTATGCATTCTTATTTCATATTTAGATACTTGACTAGCACAACATACTTGTGTCTCAATAGAACATTAGAACATGTCCTAGCTCCTTTGAAAAACTTTTTCTCAAATATGTTATGAATCTTATGAGTGTAGATTGCAAAAAATTGTGTTAAAGTTGGACTATATTTAACAACAAGAATAGGCTTACATTATTAATTACACTTGAAGTCATTTTGTTCTTCATTGAACTGCAACTTAATAAATACATTTTTCTCATAATCAATCATAGAAATATGTAATTAAGTGTTTGGATGTCCAAATCTATTTAAAACATGATTAGTACTTCGAGATGTCACTTTTCATCTAGCACTAAACACATGGTTATTAAAAATTGTTGACCACATGTGTCGAGTATTATAAAAATTATTCAACCAATCATGTTCTTCTACATTGTAAGTTGTTAGCATAATCTTTAATGTTTCTTCAAATTCAGTAATAGAATTACATTCAGACATTGCATTTTATAATTTTTTTAAAGAACCTTTGTCATTTTCAAGTGAACTCAAATGAGATGGGGTATTCTGGTACTAACACAATCTATGCTAAATGCTTGACATTATTTATCTTATGGCAATTTTTAATGCTTGAGCTTCATAAGTTATAGTATGTGGAAAAATACTTTCCATTGACTTTAAAAATGTCATTCAAATAAAACATCACAATAAAAATTATATTATGTCTTTGATGATTTATTCCAATAAATGATGCATAAATCATATGATAATTTTTTGTTTGATATATGGAATCAAAATACATGACTTTGTTAAAAAAAGTATAGTCCATTCTGGATCGACCATCTCTCCATAAAATTAACTATATGCCTTTCAGAATCAAGTTGAACATCTCAATAATACAAGTCTCACTCACTTGTCTACTATTGAATCAATAACAACACTTTTAGGATGTTCTGCTTGCACCTTTGATTTCATCAATTGATCCATAAATGAGATATAACTTGACAATTAAGTCACAAGCAAGACAAGGAATTAATATTTATGGTCTTTTTAATTATTTTCATTAAAATAAGTCTTTCCACCGTTAGTTTTAGTTAGCTACTAACTTTACTTCCTTTTGGGTTATAGCTAATCTTTATTTTCTTTTTAATTATTTATTAAAATAAGTCATCTGATATATTTTAGTTTGTCTTATATATTTAATTCAACTTAATTGGGTATTAACACTGTTGTATGACTATAGATCATATTTAATGGTAAAATAATGATAAAAAAATTAAAAATTAAATTATTTCTAACTAAAAAAAAGGATCATCAATTTTAAAATACTTATCACTCTATAAAACTAAAAATCATATCATCTATCAATTTAACAATACCACTGATTAATTTTCTTTTTGATAACACCTCAAATAACAATTAGTTAATCAAATACCATAGATGATTATCTCAATAGTTAAATTTAAATATAAAAGCACCAAAGAAAAAGTTATATTAATAACAACACTTCAAATTATATAAAAATGACAGATTTCATCAAAAGAGTTAATTGAGGATTCATCATTTCTAATTTCTTTCTAAATTTTTTGGGGTTGGGTGCGAGTTATTGGGCCTTGCATACACTTCTTATGAATATACATAGTTTTGCTCTCTTTTTATCCTACATTCCTAAAATAGTCTAATGAGATACTATAAAAACAATAATTAAAGTTCAAAGAAAATAATAACTAGGATCTCCCCATTTTTCCTCCTCCTTATTAAATTTTTACTCAATCTTTGCTAACACCAATATTATTAACAATAGCATCTACTGTTGCTTCTATGTTCATTAAATATCTTTCATTCTCTAACTGTAACACATAATTTTTAACTTCTTTCTGTATCATTTCTTGTAATACTTTCAAAATATTTGGGCTCAACAATTGTTTTTGAGTTGTTGAAATTTGGAGCATAAAATTCGATGGAGTGGGTTCAGATGCTGATATAGGTGTGGATGCTGATACATTTGTCAGTTCAGCTACTTGCTCGATTCATTTTATCTGATTCAAAATCTCGCTAGATTTGAATCCAGGTAAGGAGAGACTCAAAGATGTTGATGGACCAGGTAATACTGGTGAAACTAATGAAAGAGGCATAATTTCACCTAGTGGGGTAATGGACAGATTAAGACTCAACTGAGGTAACTTAGATAAATCCAAATTGATTAGATCAGATCCATATGGACTCACAATTGTTAAAGGATTAGGTATTACTGGTGAAACTAATGAAAGAGGAAAAATTTCACCTAGTGGGGCAATGTGCGAATAAAGGCTCAACTGAGGGCACCTGGATATACCCAAATTGCTCAAATCAGATCTATACAAAGTCAAAGATGTTAATGGATCAGGAATTATTGGTGAATATATTGAAAGAGGCAAATTTTGACATTATGGGACAATATGCGAATAAAGACACAACTGAGAAAACCTAGAAACTTCCAAATTACTCAAATGAGATTCATATGAACTTCCTGAATTTATACATGCCCTGATACTAAATGATCTCTTCAAAGGAAGTTGAGGCTTTTTGAATGTCAAATCTTTTGACTTGGAAGAGTGCTTTCGTTTAAGGGTGGAATTCCAATGATTTTTTATCAAGTCATTAGTACAACCCGGTAACAAAGATGCTATCATAGCCCATTAGTTACCGAATTTGGCATTAGATTTGAAAATAGTATCTTCTTCTTCTGGAGTAATTGATGATCCACTTGAGGATTAAGATGATTACACCAACGCTCCCTACACGATTATCCAGATCGACTAGGAATCGATTGGCTGATAAGCGACCAATTCTCTACTCCATGTTCCTCTACTAGCTTACGTCCTCTCCAGGATTCCATCGACGCTTAATCTGACCCATTTCTTCATTATTTCCACTAAATAAAACCAATTGAGTATATGAGATATCAGAAATGGAGAATGGGGCTATGGATTTACTTGATAAGGATTTGCAGGGTGGGTGGGATATATATAGTGGGGATAAGGAAAGAGGGGTGGGAGTGACTGAGTTAATAAGCAGTTATTGATTATTAGGTTGTTAAAATCTTAGGAATTAATTAGTATTTTCCTTTAAGAAGTGTTTGGAGGGTTACGTGGGTTGGATTAGAGGGGATAGGATCAGAGTAATTGATGTTTGACTAGCAATTAGTTTAGGGTAAAAAAACAAAATAATATTCAAATTAATTTTTTAACTATAATTATAAGTTGACTGATAAACGTTTTCAAGAAAAAAAAACATTAAGTGTATTCACATCAAAATAATGAATACAAGAGATTTACTTTGATATATGCTTTTATTATTTAGTAATAATTGATCAACTATATTCTAAACTTAATTTATCATTTAATATGACAAATGATTTATGTGAAATTTTCGAATCATCAATCGTTTGAGAAATTTGTATAATTTAAGAAAGGAAGTGAAATATATTGTTAAGGGAGACGATATAGGATGGACATTTGACTAGCTGACCTATTTGGAGAACATAAAGTACGTGGGAAGTGGGAAGTTAATATATTCGGAATGTCTTTCGAGTGTATTTCAAAAATTATTTTGTTTATTTTCCATGTTCATTGTTGATACTCTCATTGAATATTGATTAATTCAAATTCGTGCATTATAAGGGTCATTCATCATGACAACAATTTTCATGCCCCGAGGCTACCCTCTAGGTGCGACACAATGCTTAGTGTCACAAGTGACCCTAAGCTAACCCATGGCCTGACATATTTATACAAGTTCAGATAAATCATGCATTGTGTGGAAGCTAAAAACAGTTAATATCTGAAATATGGAAAAGCCCAACAAGTTTGAATATATCAATTATATGAAGAGTATAGTGATGACTGAAAACAACACTAACAACTCAAGTTGAATCTACTCTATGTCTCAAAGCCTCTAACTGGTCTAAGTTTTTTGGACATACCCCCAGCTAACTCTATCTAGACTGAAACTAAAATGTAAAGACTGGAAAGTAAATCATGTCTATTTTCCTCGAACTATGAAGACTCACGACTAAAGTTGTTGAGTACGGACTGGAAGTTGAGCTAAGAGTGATTTGGATGTTAAACGCCTGAACCTACATCATATAATGATGAAGTGCAAAAGTATGTGTCAGTACTTTGAATGTACTGAGCATGCATGATACATTCTAAGTTGAACAATAAAATAACAAAATATGGAAATAGATATACTAAAGCATAACTGGAAACTGAGCTACATGTAATGACCAAGTACTAATCATGAAGATAATATATTGAACTAAATAATGAAGTAAATACTGAATACATGGTTAATGCAACATGAATCTGACTGTGGGAGATACTATTAATCGACATAAATCATATGAACTAAATGTAGAGTCCGATGTATATGCCTCATCAAGAGGACCCCATATACCTTGTCGGGGGTACAAAGGCATGAATGTGGAGTAATCACTAAAACTAATACCCAACAGAGAGGACTTATAAACCTATAGGGGCACGTAGTTTCGGGACTTGAGGGTACGATGAACACTAGACCAACTCGGTGCTAAGTCTACTCCCAACTAAATGTAAAGCTAATATGCAACTGAAATAATGAGTAGCTCAAAATAATGATAATTATTTATCTGAGAATGCAACATACATATACTGAAAGATATGACATTCGAATTCTGAAGCATGACTGTTTAACTAATCTTCTTAGCAAGTATAATTCATGACATACTGATAACTAACACAAGCTAGAGTTATTGAGTTCTAAACATGGGACTACACTAGTTCTCCAAGAAATATGTAATTAATATTATAGAGACAATAACAACTAAATTGTAATGGATCCCTAATATTTACGAACCCTAGGTCTAAACAATTTATTGAGAAACTGATGAATTGACTGAATTCTAGGGACCTAATGGATGAAAGGAACCCACTAGTGAAATCCCACATACCTGGTGATGAAAACTACGGAGAAATCCTTTTGATTTTGAGGCTGAACTTGAAGCAGACCTCTGCTTGTTCTTGAAAGAAATTATCGCATCTTTCTCTTCCTTTCTTTCTAAGTGAGATCATTTTAGGAGAATGAAGGTTTTAGGTAGTTTCTGACTAATAACTTAGGCTTAGACTAAGTAAAACGACATATTTTAAGTATCAAACAGATAGGGGAAAAGACCAGTACAATCCTGACTTAAGGCTGACAAAGTGACCTTCACGAGGGGCTTGATGGGCAGTCTAAGGCATATGGCCCGTCTAGTGGGTCATCATGATTGCATACCCGACATGGCTTTACTAAAACAAGAATAACTTTTTACTCCAAGCTCAAAATTTTTCAAACTTGATAGTGTTGGAAAGAGGACTCAAAGATGTTTAATATGATAGGTCATGAGCTACCGAATTCATTTTGTGCTAAAATATATGATCGTTTGAAATTGACTCAAAACTCAAAGTCTCATATGTCTCTTTCACAGATGACTTCATGGTCCGTGTGAAGATCCATGGGGCCTCTAGGCGTCTTTGGTCCATCATAGTGACCTTGGGTACAACCTTATTATTTAGGTGGCTTGTACGAACCCCTAGTTGGGTCTTCCAAGTCACCAAGAGTCGTCAAAGGCACCGTCTAGGTGACTCCCTCCTAGGAAGCTCCTTAAGGGTGGTTCACAATGCCCTTGATAAGCCGTGAAACCCTAGATAGACCGTTTAGGGTGTTGTATAGGTGACCCATGTAGGGTAGTCTTTGGTTGGTACTCACGAAGCCCTTAATGGGCTATAGACTCCCAAATGACCCACTAGGGAGCCGTGAAGGGTCCATTGTCCATTTTGCGTTTGTGGTCTTGCTCGGTTTCCTTATTAGCCCTTTCTCAAAGTACGAGGTATTATATTATCTCCCTCTTAGGATCATACATTCTCGAATAAAAACTGAACAAGTTGAATTTGGAGTAAAGAGTTGCAATCCCTACCACTAAATTCTAGAAAGTGATATTTAACTAAGTTGAGTTCCATGAACATGAAAACATGTTGAAATGCAAGGATAACTAAGGGAACAAGATATTAAGACTAAATTACACAAGAGTAAGCTGAGAGACTAAAGAAAAATTATTACCTCAAGCTGATATTGAATCAGAAGGAAAAAGGTGAGGATGCTTAGCCATCCTGGTTGCTTCTGGTTCCCAAGTAGCTCTCTCTACGGAATGATTCCTCCACAAAACCTTTACTGAAGTGATCTCTTTATCTCTCAACCTACGAACTTGACGGTCCAAAATCTCAACTGGAACTTCATCATAGGTGAGGCTATCATTCACAACCACACTCTCTAAAGGTATTATCGATGTCGGATTACCCACACACTTTTTCAACAAGGAAATGTGAAAGACTGGATGAACCGGTGCTAGTTCTGCTGGCAAGTCTAACTCATTAGCCACATTACCAACCCTTTTCAGGATTCTGTAAGGACTTACATAACTAGAGTAACATGCCATATCCTAGACAAACCAGAATGCAGATTTTAGAAGTTGTAGGTGCCACCGAAGGGCACCACCCACAGACTGTATGGTGACCCACCGATCGTAGGTGGGGTCCGTGGATGGACACATGCAGCCCCTCCCAAAAAAGTTCAAAAAAATGGTCTAAGAGTCGACCCACAGCCGGATCCATGGACCTTAGGTCAGGCCATGGGTCGTGGTCCTAGTTCGTGAATCGGGACCCCAGATCCCAGCTCCCAATCATGAATGATGGCCGAACAGAACAGACCTTCAGTCCATCAACGATCCGTCGGTGGCCCCCGACAACTTTTAAGTAAGGGGTCATTTCATTTTTCCCTATGTGTTGGACCCCTAAACTATGTAGTTTTGGTCAGTTTTAGCCTACCAACTAAATTAGAACCTACCCTAGTCAATTCTTTCTCCAAAAATTAATCGATCTTAGAGCAAAACAAGAGGAAAAAGTCAAGCAACCCTAGTCCAAGAACGCAACAAGGTTTTCTTCAGTTCCAGCCCCAAAATCAAAATATTTCTCCGTGAATTTCATCACCAGGTAAGTGGGATTCACTAGTGGGTTCCTTTCACCCATTAGGTCCCTAGAATTCAGTCAGATTCTTGATTCTCTACACCATGCTTAGACCTAGGGTTTCTAGAATTTCAGATTTATGTTGTGATACAGTTGTTAGACTAATCCAAATTAGATTATCATATTTTCGTGGAATTATTACTTAGTTCTTGCTTGAAACTCAGAACCCTTGTTGTGTAGATTCGTTTAGTTCATGAATTACACTAGTTAGGTTAGTTCATTCAGTTATACATGCTCCAGTTTAGAATGTTTCATTTTATGTATATTAATGTTTCATTTTCAGTTAACATGTCAGAATCTCGAGCTAATCAGTTATTACAGTTTTTTGTATTTCATACATTCTATTGAGAGTAGGCTTAATATCGAGTTGGATTAGGGTCAGTCACTCTCACATTCTCAGAACTATGTGCCCCGTAGGTAAGTCCCCTTTGTGGGCATTATACTTAGTGATCACGCCAGTCATGCCTCTATACCCTTGGCAAGGTATATTGGGTTATCTCGATAGGGCGTATACATCGGACTCCATATTTAGCTCATGTGGTTTTATGTCGGTTATTAGTAACTCCCACAGTCAGATTCTAGTGCATAGACCAGGTTATTAGATTCAATTTAGATTTCAGATTCAATATGTTATAAACTTGGTCATGGAATTCAGTAAGCTTCATGTTCAGTATTTTCAATATAGTATCATGTTCAGATTACATCATTTGCTCAGTTATATGCTTTGTTCAGTTATGTATATTGTTTAGCACTATTCTATCCTAGATGCTCAGTACCTTTCAAGTACTGATGCATACTATGAGCTACATATTCTTATGATATAGGTTCAGGTCCTCAACATTCAGATCATGCATAGATCGGCTCCCGATCTCCAGTTCAGCAGAATTAGTAGTGAGTCCTCATTATTTGAGAACGATTGACATGATTATCTTTCTACTTTCAGTCTTTAGTTTCAATTTTGCTAGATTTAGCTGGGGCATGTCCCAGTTAGAGGCTTTATTTCAGACATAGTTAGATTCAGTTTTAGCTTTAGAGTTTGATATTTCAGTTGTCATTAAACTCATAGATTATTTATTCACATAGTATTGGGTATTCCCCATCATTTCATATTATGATATATTTCTAGCATCCGCACAGTATGTCTGTTATGTTGAAAATCTTTAAATATGCTTATGATATGCCAACAGTGTTAGATTGGGGTCACTTGTGATCCTAGGTCCCGTGTCCACTTCCTGGTGGTAGCTCGGGGCGTGATAAACTTGGTATCAGAGCATTAGTTTCAAGTGTCATAGGATGTCTAAAAAGCTGCACTAAGTAGAGTCCTTTTCATGTGTGTGAAGTGCACCACATCTAATGAGAGAGAGGCTACGAAGTCTAACTCATCATTATGCATTTCAGATCATACCTCCTTGTAGAGCTTATGTAAGAAATGCTAACGCAGTTCCTCAAGTTCCAAACCAAAAGGTTTTGAATGTAGAGTTTCGAAACGCTATACAAATTTTGGCTTAGAGTGTGACTAACCAAAATAATCATCAGGCCCCAATTCCTACCAATGCTAATGTTGGGTCAGCTGCAGCTAGAGTTTGGGATTTTGTTAGGATGAACCCACCTAAGTTTCTAGGTTCGAAAATTGGTGAAGATCCCCAAAACTTCATTGATAAGGTCAAGAAAATATTTGGAGTGATGCAGGTAACTGGGAATGATAGGGTCAAGTTGGCATCTTACCAGCTTAAGGATATGGCTCACATTTGGTTCACTCAATGGAATGAAAATTGGGGTATTAATACAACTCTTGTTACTTGGGAGTGTTTTGGTGAAGCTTTTTTAGACAGGTTCTTCCCAAGAGAGTTGAGGGAGGCAACGGCTCAGGAATTCATGAATTTGAGGCAAGGTAGCATGCCAGTCCGATAGTACGGACTCAAGTTCACCCAACTCTTCAAGTATGCTCCACATATGGTTGCTGATTTGAGTGCACATATGAATAAGTTTTTGTATGGGGTATCCGACTTAGTGAAAACAGAGTGTTGAAACACTATGTTGCTGGAAAATATGAATATCTCTATGTTTATGACTCATGCCAGCAGGTTGAGGGAGACAAGCTTAGGGAACAGGCTAAGGACAATAAAAAGGTTAGGACAAGTAACTATGATTACTCTCAGTAGAAATTGGCTAGTGGAAATCACTCGCAGTTTCAGCAGAAATCTACCGCTTCATCACTTTCATCAACTAGTGGTCCATCCTCCAGGTTTCGACAGGAGCAGAAAGGTAGGGAATCATGCTTTAAGTCTCAGATGAGTGTTTCAGGTACTAGAACCTACCCAACTTGTCCTAAGTGTGGTAAGAACCATCTGAGCGAGTGTCTTACAAGAAAGGAAGGATATTTTGGGTGTAGTTAGACTGGTCACAGGTTAAGAGATTGACCTTCTTCTAAACAGGGTCAAGGAGGTAATAATGGTAGAGCTCAGTCTACAACTTCAGCAACACCAGCAGGTCACCCGACCTAGGGTAACTCATCTGGTACAAGTGGCGGTCAGCGCCAAAACAAGTTGTATGCTCTTTAGGCTTTCCAGGATCAGGAAGATTCTGCTAATGTGGTCACTAGTACGTTACGAGTCTTTCACTTAGATATTTATGCTTTGTTAGATCCAAGGTCTACTCTTTCCTTTGTAACTCCCTATATAGCAGTAAACTTTGGTATCAATCAACAAACACTTTCAGAACCCTTCCCAGTCTCTAGTCCAGTCAGTGACCCAGTTATAGCTTGATGGGTATACAGAAACTGCCCTGTCACAGTTTCTGAGAAAGTGACTTCAGCTGATCTTGTAGAGTTAGAAATGGTGGACTTTGATATCATTCTAGGCACGGATTGGTTTCATTCCTATTATGCCTCAGTCAACTGTAGAACTAGGATCGTTCATTTTCAGTTTCCAAACGAGCCACTCTTAGAATGGAAGGGTAGTAGTTCAGTTCCTATGGGTTGATTCATTTATTTTCTTAAGGCCAGAAAGATGATTTCCAAAGGGTATATCTATTATCTAGTTCGCATTAAGGATTCAAGATCTGAAACTCCAACTCTTGAGTCAGTCCCTATAGTTAATCAGTTTCCATAAGAGTTTCTAGAAGATCTTCCTAGAGGTCCTCCCGAAAGGGAAATCGACTTTGGAATTGATCTCCTTCCAGATACCCAGCCTATTTTTATTCCTCCTTACAGAATGACTCTAGCTGAGCTGAAGGAATTGAAAGAGTAGTTGAAAGACCTTCTAGATAAGGGCTTCATCAAACCTAGTATTTCCCCATGGGGTGCACCAGTGTTGTTCGTGAAGAAGAAAGATGGGTCTCTCAAGATGTGCATTGATTATAAGCAGTTGAACAAGGTCAAAATTAAGAATAAGTACCCTATCACCTGGATTGATGACTTGTTCAACCAACTTCAGGGTGCTAGTCATTTCTCAAAGATAGACCTCAGATCCGGTTATCATCAGCTCAGAGTCAGAGATAGTGACATTCTGAAAACAACCTTCAGAACTCGATATGGTCATTATGAATTTGTAGTCATGTCATTTGGACTAACCAATGCTCCTACAACTTTCATGGATTTGATAAATAGGGTGTTAAAGCAGTATTTCGACCTGTTCATTATCATATTTATTGATGATATCCTCATTTACTCCAGAATTGAGGAAGAACATGTGACTTATTTGAGGGTTATCCTGCAAACTCTCAAAGATCGCCAGTTATTCGCTAAGTTTAGCAAATGCGAGTTTTGGTTGTAATATGTTGCTTTCCTTAGGCATATAGTGTCTATTGAAGGGATCCAAATGGATTCTCAGAAAATAGAAGCAGTGAAACAATGGCTCAGACCTACCTCTCCTACAGATATCAGAAGTTTCTTGGGTTTGGTTGGTTATTACAGAAGGTTCGTAGAAGGATTTTCATCCATAGCTTCTCCATTGACTAAGTTGACTCAGAAAAAGGTTAAGTTTCAGTGGTTAGATGAGTGTGAGAAAAGTTTTGCAGAATTGAAAACTAGGTTGACTACAACTCATGTTTTGACTCTACCAGAGGGTTTAGACAGTTATGTGATCTATTGTTATACATCCAGAGTTAGCATAGGTTCTATGTTGATGCAGCGGGGTAAGGTTATAACTTATGCTTCTAGACAGCTTAAGGTCCATGAGAAGAACTATCTGACTCATGACCTCGAGCTTGCATCAATAGTGTTTGCACTTAAGATTTGAAGACATTACTTGTATGGTGTTCACGTAGATATGTTCACAGACCATAAGAGCCTTCAGTATGTGTTCATCCAGAAAAAGTTGAATCTTCGCCAGAGGAGATGGCTTGAGTTCCTCAAAGACTATGATATGAATGTGCTTTATCATCTTGGTAAGGCTAATGTAGTAGCAGACTCTCTTAGCAGACTATCTATGGGTAGTGTAGCGCATGTTGAGAAAGAAAGGAAAGAACCAGCAAAAGATGTTCATAGGCTTGCTTGCTTGGGAGTTTGCCTTATGAGCATATCAGATGGTGGTGTAGCAGGTCAGAACGGGTCAGAATCTTCATTGGTAGTAGAGGTTAAGGAAAAGAAAGATAGTGATCCGATATTACTTCAACTAAAGGGTGCATTTCATCATCAAAGAATTGAGGTTTTCTCCTAAGGGGCAAATGGTGTGCTTCGCTATCAGGGTTGGTTATGTGTTCCTTAGGTAGGTGAGTTGAGATAACAGATTCTTGAAGAAGCCCATAACTCCAGCTATTCTATTCATCCAGGTATTTGTGGGAAGTCTTTTGGTGGAATGGCATGAAAAGGGATATAGCAAATTTTGTGGCTAAGTGCCCATATTGCTAGCAAGTGAAGGTAGAACATCAGAAACTATGAGGTGTGACTCAAGAGATCAACATTCATAAATGGAAGTGGGAAGTGATAAACATGGACTTTATTACAGGTTTACCTCGTACTCGCAGACAACATAACTCCATTTAGGTGATAGTAAACAGAGTTACTAAGTCTGCTCACTTTTTGGCTGTTATGACTACAGATTCGGCGGGGGACTACGCCAAACTTTACATTAATGAGATAGTCAGGTCACATGGGGTTCCTTTGTCTATCATCTTAGATATAAATCCTTAGGTTACCTCTCATTTCTGGAAGTCATTTCAAGTATGTCTTGGTACTCAGGTTAATCTTAACACATCATTTCATCCACAGATGGATGGTCAGGCAAAGTGTACCATTTAGACCTTAGAGGACATGTCGAGAGCTTGCGTGATTGACTTCAAGGGCAGTTGGGATGATCACCTTCCTCTTATAGAGTTTGCCTACAATAATAGCTACCATTCTAGTATCCAGATGGCCTCTTATGAAGCATTATATGGGCATAGATGTAGATCTCCAGTTTGTTGGTTTGAAGTAGGTGAAGCAATATTGATAGGGCCAGATCCGGTTTATGATGCTATGGAAAAAGTTTAACTCATTAGAGATAGACTTAAGACAGGCCAGAGTCGGCAGAAGTCAAAAGGGAATCTCAGTCCTAGATATGTAGGCCCTTGCAAGATCTTGAAAAGAGTTGGTAAAATGGTTTATGAGTTAGAGTTGCCAGCAGATTTAGCAGCAGTGCATCCAGTCTTTCATATTTCATTGTTGAAGAAGTATGTGGGTGATCCAGCATCTATAGTACCATTGGAAAGTGTGGATGTGAAGGATAATCTCACTTACGAGGATGTGCCAGTTGAGATTCTTGATAGTCAAGTTCGAAGGTTGAGAAACAAAGAAGTCGCTTCAATTAAAGTTTTGTGGAGGAGTTAGTCAGTTGAGGGAGCTACTAGGGAAGCAGAAGCAGTCATGAAGGCCAAGTATCCTGATCTCTTCCCTTCTAATTCCATTCTAGCTTGAGGTAATAGTTCCTCTCAAGTTTTTTAGTTACTCATGCAAATATTCAGTCTTAGTATCATGTTCCTTCAGTTTATACTTGTATTTTCAGCGTATTTCCATGTTCTTGGAACTTAGTTCAATTATAAATCAGTTTCTAGTTTTTAGTGGTAGGGTTTGCAGCTTTTTCCCTCATATTCAGCTAGTTAAATCTTTATTCGATGGTGAATGTTCCCAAGGGGGAGATAATATAACACCCCGTATCTTAGACAGACCAAAATGCAAATTTCAGAAGTTGCAGGTGCCACCGACGAGCACCACCCATGGAGCGTAGGTGGGGTCCACAGATTGACACCTGAAGTCCCTCCCAGAAAAGTTCAGAATAATGGTCTAAGGAACGACCCACGACCAGACCCATGGACCGTAGGTCAGACAACGGGTCATGGTCCTAATCCGTGGATCGAGAACGCAAATCCCAGCTCCCAATCACTAACGACGATCGACCAGAATGGACTGTCGGTCCATCCATGGTCCAACTGTCTGGTTCGTCGATGACTCTAATAGCTTTTAAGTCAGGGGATGTTTGGTCTTTTCCTTATGTGTTGGACTCCTAAACTACATCGTTTAACCCCTACACTATGTAGTTTTTGTCAGTTTTTGCCCACCAACTAAATTATAACCTACCCTAGTCAATTCTTTCTCCAAAACTTCATCGATCTTAAAGCAAATAAGAGGAAAAAGTTGAGTAGCCCTAGTCCAAGAATGCAACAAGGTTTTCTTCAGTTCCAGCCCAAAATCAAAAGATTTCTCCGTGAATTTTGTCACCAAGTATGTGGAATTTCACTAGTGGGTTCCTTTCACTTATTAGGTCCCTAGAATTCTATAAGATTCTTGATTCTCTACACGATGCTTAGACCTAGGGTTTCTAGAATTTGAGATTTATGTTGTGATTTAGTTGTTAGACTAATCCAAATTAGATTATCATGTTTTCGTGGAATTAATGCTTTGTTCTTACTTGAAACTCAGAACCCTAGTTGTGTAGATTCGTTTAGTTCATGAATTACACTTGCTAGGTTAGTTTATTCAGTTATACATGCTCCAGTTAAGAATGTTTCATTATAAGTTTATTAATGATGCATTTTCAGTTAACATGTCAGAATTTAATGTTAATCAGTTGTTACAGTATGTTTTATTCCATACATTCTATTGGGAGTACGCTTAATACCGAGTTGGACTAGGGTCAGTCACCTCATAGTCTTAGAACTATGTGCCCCGTAGGTAAGTCCCCTTTGTGAGCATTATACTTAGTGATCACGCCAGTCATGCCTCTATACCCTTGGCAAGGTATATTGGGTCCTCTTGATGGAGCATATACATCGGACTCCATATTTAGCTCATGTGTTTCTATGTTAGTTATTAGTAGCTCCCATAGTCAGATTCTAGTACATAGACTAGGTTATCAGATTCAGTTCAGATTTCAGATTCAACATGTTATATGCTTGGTCATGGCATTCAGTTAGTTTCATGTTCAGTATTTTCAGTATAGTATCATGTTCAGATTATGTCATTTGCTCAGTTATATTCTTTGTTCAATTATGTATATTGTTCAGCATTATTATATCATGCATGCTCAGAATCTTTCAAGTACTGACGCATACTCTACACTACATCTTCTCGTGACATAGGTTCAGGTACTCACCATTCAGATCATGCATAGATCGGTTCCACATCTCCAATTCAACAGCATCAGTAGTGAGTCATCATTTTTTGAGAACGATTGACATGACTATCTTTCTACTTTCAGTTTGTAGTTTCAGTTTTGCTAGATTTAGCTGGGGCATGTCCCAACATCTCTAGTCAGTTAGAGGGTTTATTTCAGACATAGTTAGATTCAGTTTTAGCTTTGGTGTTTGATATTTCAGTTGTCATTAAACTCATAGATTATTTTTCAGATAGTATTGGGTATTCCCTTTCATTTCATATTATGATATGTTTCTAGTTTCCGCACAGTATGTCTATTATGTTGAAAATATTTAAGTAGGCATATGATATGCCAGCAAGGTTAGCTTGGGGTCACTCGTGATCCTAGATCTCGTATCCACGTCCTGGAGGTAGCTCGGGGCATGACACCTAGGACTAAGCACCCTTTTCTTGTCGAATCTCATCAACCCTTTTCATGAGTAACACCTTCAGGAAAACCCAATCATCGATTTCAAACTCTAAGTTCCTTCTCCTTGCTTCTACATAGGACTTCTGACGACACTGAGTTGTCCTTAGTCTATCTTTGATGAGTTGAACTTTCTCCATAGCCTCACAAACCGAATTTGGCCCAATTAAGGCTGCTTCATCTACTTTGATTCAACCAGCCGGTGACTGACATATACGCCCATAGAGTGACACATAAGAGGCCATCGGAATACTAGAATGGAAGTTGTTATTGTAAGAGAACTCTATGAGAGGTAGGTGATCATCCTAATTACCCTTGAATTCAATCACACAAGCTCTCAACTTGTCCTCTAAGGTCTGAATGGTATGCTCTACCTGACCATGAAATGATGTACTTATATTTACTTAAGTACCAAGACCTTTTTGAAACGACTTCCAGAAATGAGAGGTAAAATAGGGACAACTATCTGAGATCAAAGACAAGGGATCTCCATGCAACGTGACTATCTCTCTAATGTAGAGTCTTGCATAATCCTCCGTTGAATCTGTAGTCTTGACAACCAAGAAGTGAGCTAACTTAGTGACTTTGTCCACTATCACCAAATGGAGTCATGTTGTCCACAAGTACTAGGTAAACCCGCCATGAAATCAATGTTTATCACTTCCCACTTCCACATAGGAATACTAATCTCCTAAGTCACACCTCATGGTTTCTGATGTTCTACTTTAACTTGTTGACAGCTAGGACATTTAGCCATAATGCGAACATCTATGGCTATTCTTTCTTCCCTTCCTTAACATGCTATATTAATTAATAATCGTAATGTCTTGTTTGTGTTACTGTATTGTGGTAAACTATTTACATTCATTTCTTGGACTGGACATCGTGTGATCCTACCAATACACCATTGTTTTTGTACTGAAACTACACCTGTTCTTTACTTGTTTAGTATAGAGCATCATTTAGCGGTTGATCGAAAACCTCAATTAAGGGACATCTGAATTTTAATCCAAGGCTAAGTTGTTCTTCCAGGCTATCACGGATTCCTCTACTTTCTTGACCATCTTTCTACACTAAGAAATTCTTAGACTATTGTTTATTGTTTTAAGTTTCGGGGTTGCATCACCTTTATTTTAGACATTAGAGTTTTGGTATCACGACTTTCAGTTCTTAGGGGTTTATTTCCGCACAAATATTTGATTATTGGATTAAGTTTATGGGGGCTCAATTCTTTAATTATTAAGTGTTTTGGACTATTGGTTGAGTTTGTGGGGATTCAATCCTTAGTTGTTTGAAAACTGTTTTTCTTACTTTTAGATGATGAACTTGTTTTAAATAAATGGTGTTAAATTTAGTTTATGTTAGTTGCTGGTTCTTTCACCATGTAGTTTAGTGTGGGTATCACTCACAATGGTATGGTTCGTGATTGTTATATGTGAATGTGAGTGATAATTGACCACGATTAGACAAAAGAGTCAAATCCTTACGATGTTCAAGACTGACATCACAAAGCATTAATTTAAAGAGTAACTTGAGTAAAATTCATGAATATATTTAAAGAATAATTTAAAGTGTGAGATAATAAAGTGCTTCACAAAACTTTAACAAGCTTTTTGGCCTGTATTGTTATGGTAATTATTCCTAAAAAGGTTGAATAAGATACTGACTATAAGTACGAAATTACCTTTAGAGTAACTATGTGGTACCACATCCTTCAAATTTAAAGTAATATGTTGCCAACAAATAATTAGAAAACACTACTCAGACTTTAAATATATTTGAAATATATTAATTCATCTGAGAAATCATTAGACACATATGATAGGAAGAAAGTCACCAGACATGAAGTTAAAGCTAAATAATGAAATGAAAATAATAGATTACTCTAAAAAGTATGGTTGGAAAAAACTTTGAATTTTTTTTAATTGTGAAAAGCACTTCAATTGGAAGCTTTACTCAAAAGGTAATTTACAACAGAAATTTAGAAGGAAAAAAAAAAAGAAGTAGCAAAAAGGAGACCAAAAAGACTACTATGTTTTTTAGAGACCAAAGAAGTAGAAGTAAAAAGAAGTGAAATTTATAATTATCAAGTCCAGGTGAATAGGGTTGATCCGAAGATGTCGGGGTATATGTTGCTACCTTTTCTTCCATCTTTCTATTAGTTCACATAAAGAATTCCTACTAGTGATGAATCTCCAGCTAGTGCAACTACTACTATAATAGTTATCAATGTTTTAGAAGACTCGATTTGGACTTGCCTCAAGGCTCGCGAAATGTCCTAAGACTCAAGTATGGGGCTTAGTTCTGTAAGACTTACATCCTAATCAAGCTCAATGCCAAACGTCCAATGCTAGGGGCTCGTCTAACAAATCTTACACAAATTATGTGTATAAATTTTAGTTAACATTTTTTACCCTCATAATATTTGAATAAATGAATTATACTTAACAATTTTTAATTTACAGAAATAAGAAGATTGAGAGTAACTCAAATAAAAATATGTAGTATCGCATATTTATTATTAGGTAACAGTGTGAGGTGATTATATATTACGTAAAATTTCTTTTAAAAATACATAGCGAAATTTTTACTTTTTCGCTTATCATTGTCTTCATGTTTTTGTCATATGTCTCAAAATTATCATATTTTATTTAGCTATTTGAAAGTAATTTTATGTTTATTCATGATGGAGTGATGTTTTTTATAATACTATAACACCTTGGAGTTTGGAAAAGAAAGAAAAGAAGTTTTGGGTTGTAGGCTTTTTCTATAGGTCCCATCTACGGACAGTAGAGGACGAGCCATAGATAGAAACCGCAGGAAATGAGAACATAATTTTCTAAAATTAAGTGTCAGTACCCTTTTTACGGTTCACCAAGACAATCAATCATCCTATGTACGAGTCGTAGATAGGTCTTGCAGAGGAGTCCCAGAGTTAAGGAAATTTTGAGGGTTAAAGTTAGTTTCTATGGTTGGTGTCTATGGATAGTAGGAAGACCTATGAACCATAGAAGTGTACTATCAAAAGATAGGTGATTTCATGGTCCTGGTATTTGGTCTATGGTTGACCAGTACGGACCATAGAAAGTCCCACGGTTCGTAGGTCAGAACCGTAGGTCGAGTCCAACAGTTATTTTAAAGGGGCTTTTGGTCTTTCCTAATTGTTTTAATCCAATACTATATCATTTTGCCTTCTACCCTAAGCACTATATAAAGATTTTAAGCCACAAATTATTCATTTTCAACTCATTCTCCTAATCTCCCAAAACCTAACCAAATTCACTCCCTAAATCCTCTCAACCTAAGGAAGAAGAAGAAGCTAGGATTCAATTCAAGTCTCCAATTCATCTTTGTTTTTTGGATTTTTAGCATCAAGGTATGTGGATATTCACCCATGGAATCCATTATTCTATGGGGTCCCTAAGGTTTCCAAACTTCACCAATTCAATTTCAATTGTTAAGTTAGAGATTCAATCCAGTCTTTATGGGTTTCCTTCAATTTTGATTAATTGTTGTGAATTAAGTCTTATAATGCATGATTCAATGATAATACATGATATTTAGTTGGAGTGATGTTGCTCATTCCTAAATTATTATTTTTCAACTGTGGACTTATGATGAACTCATGAACCTATGAATCATGAATTTATGAAGATATGCATGTATTTATGAAGTTATTATAGATGATTACAAGATGCTTTGAAAGGAAAGTGTCAATGTTATTGTGAAAAGTTTTCTCACATGTTACTATGATCTTGATTGTGAAAGGTATTTCTCACATATGAATTCACATTGGTGAAAGGTTTTCTCATCCATGTTGAATTATGTTTAAGGATTTATTCTATGTTTTGATCTTGAAAGATGTGGAGTGGTATTGATCATTGTCTTTCCTATGTTAAATTGATATTTGACTCTTATCTATTCCGTTGAGATCTAAACTTAGCACTAAGAGGGCTTTGAGGTGGAGGCTCAAATAGGGTAATCTCTAATATCAACCTCTATCCCCAACTACGTGCCCCCATACGATATGTCTTAAATTACCTAGTTAGTGGATCCACTTTAGCAAAAGAAGTTATGTACGGACGCTACCTTGGAAAGTAGGTTCCCCTTATTCGATATGGCAGGTATACCAGATTCCATGATATAGCTCTCATGGTCTTATTATCGGTTAAATCTAATATCCCACAAAATAAATATATTTCTTCAAAGTTTTCTTATGTCCCTTATGTTAATGTCTTTGACTATATTTCATGATTTACATGTCAAGTCTTCTTTAAGTCTTTAAGTGTTCAAGAATGATCATGCCTATATTTTTTTAACTAATCATGTTGTCATATCTATTTTTATTCATATTGCCCATACGCATACTTGTGCCTACATTGTTTCACTAATGTAGGGTCCGACGCTCCTGCCTCCCATACTCATGACTTGTTGGTTTTATTAACTTTGACGATTGATGAGTCCTCATGTTCCGAGGACCGAGATACCTTTATTTCTTTATGTTATTTTTCATTTTCAGACTTTGTATGTGATGTATGGGTTATGTCACAATCACTTTCCTTATGATGTATTAGATGACTTATTGAGACTTATGTTAGACTTCCGCTTTGTCAAATTCCTTTATGCAATAAAACTACTATTTTGAACTCTTTCTATTATCTTGTATGATGTATGCTAAGTGGCTTGTGTAGGGTCTCTCGGGGTTTTATACGTCATGTTACACCTAGGGTATACTTTGGGTCATGACAAATACTAATAAGTTTTATTGATTATTTTCTTTTAGGGGGTAAATTGTATAGTATGATAATAATATATTTTTAGAAATAATGATTCTTTTATTATTAGAAAGTTGAGATATTAGATTATTTATACTTGTATAATCATGTTATAAGTTTTATTTGCTATGAGTTTTCTTAATTATGTTTGTAATTATTTCAAACTATAGATGTATTTTTATAATTTTGTGTGTTTTATATTATTATACTATATTGTAAATTTAAAGATTCATAAGACTTACGCCCCACATCTCAAGGCTTATGCCTCACCCTACGCTAAGTAAAATGCCCCGCCTCATGCCATCACCTTTTAAAACACTGATATTAGCTATTGTTTTACTGGATGAACCTAATGAGGCATTCACAAAGGAATCAATACGATTACTTGATACAATACTTTTAATCAACAACTTGATTTGGGAGCAAGAAGTAATATTGGAGAATATCAACATTTAAAAAAAAAAAAAAAAATGAAAGAATAGTCCAGCTTTTGCTCCAAGTCAGCATAAACATGGATGACCAAGTATGTTAGTAATATACAAGCATGTTTAAGATAAGGTGTTCAATCAATAAATACTTCAAATCAAAAAATGGGACCTAATCACTATAGGTGGATAACTCTTGAATATATATGCATAAAAGAGCACCTATAAATACAATAAGATTTACAAATAGAAGATCCACAGCAACAACGACATTGTGCCAAGAAAGAATTACAATGATACTCGATAAATTGTATGTATCCAATGAAATCTAAAAATAAATCTAGCTTAATCTCAATATAAAAATTTATACAATTTGTACAACAACATCGTGCATTAAATTAATTTCACCTCTCATACAACTGAACTAATGGGTTCAATTATAATAGTTAGTGAGCTCAATAACAATATTATAGTTGAAATTCGAAAAAAAAAGTGCAAATAAGACTTCACACTGTAAAATTTTCTTTTTAAAATGTACGGCTTGAGAAACACTAACAATGTAGATTTCTTTATGGAAATTTCCTATATGATGAGTTCTACAGATAAATTTGTAAAATGGAGGCTACCTCGTACATAAAAAAATGACTTTAATGAAAGATTCTTAAGTAAGTTTGTCACGATCCGAAGTACTCCTGTAACATTCCGGAAATTTGTAGACTTAACTAGAACCTAACATAAGGGTTCTAGGGCTTTACTGGGGGTTAGAGTTGTAGAATTGACTTCCCGAACTTAGAATGAATTTTTTAGGGTTAGGGAGTCAAGGTACGACTCCCAAGGACCAACCAAGGTTTCTCGAGGGGGACCCAAAACAATCCCTAAAAATTGCCCAAAAATGGGCCACCTACGGATGGAACTCACGCCCAGTAGGTGGACCCACGCCCTGTGGGAAGGGGTCCTGGGTCAAGACCCCAATTATGGACCTGCAGACCATCACCCACGGATGACCAGCATGGCCCATAGGTCCATGCACGGCCCGTAGGTCAGGATCTCGTGGGTTGGAATAGGTTAGTCTTAAGTCGACTTAAGTTAGGGGCTTAGGGGATATTCTAGAATTAAATAGTTATTAAGTAGGGTCGGTTTATTAGTAATTATACCACCTATATAAAGCTATTATACCATTAATTAGAAATTGATATTATGCGGATTTATGCCATGAAAGGTGTAATTGAGGATTCATAGGTGATCTTCTAGAATTGATGTTATGAGTAGTAATTGTTCAAGAATAGAAACATATAGACATGAATTGAATTAGAATAATGTAAATATAATGGATCATGACTAGTAAGGTTGAAGTTGAACTTTATGATGCTTTATGACTAGAATTGCTTAAAGATGAAGCATATAACTAGAATGTCTTGTGATCTAGCCATTAAGGAAGATTGTAAGAAGTAAAGCTTTGAGAGTAATTCTTGTAGTGAGGCATGTTGATTCCTAGGCCTTTGAGAGTAAAGCTAATATGTTGAATTCTATATGCTTAAGGAACACTTTGAGAGTGAAGTGTCTATGATCATGATATGTTGTTGTGTTGTTGAAAGGACATTCTCACACACACACCTATGACTGAATATGATATGAGGTGAAAGGTTTTCTCACATAAAATGATTCTAGGTTGAAAGTTTTGCTCACCTAAAATGAATGATGCATGTTAGACTAGAATAGCTTGAAGTTGTGACATAAGATCCCTTCATGAATAGCTTGACTTGGTAAGATAAGACCATGCTTGGTAGCTTGAGTTAGAGTTCTCATGGTAGCCTTGGATTGAGGAATCATACTCTCCTAAGGGTAGCTTGCATTAGCATCCTAGAAAGCTTGCATGGTAGCATGACTTGGTTAGGCCAAGACCATTTCATGGTAGCTTAGGATTGAGGAATCTCCTAAGGGTAGCTTGAACTAGCATCATAGAATGCTTACATGGTAGTATGACTTGGTTTAAGACCATTTCATGGTATCTAGGATGAAACCCTTGTACCCTTCCTAGAATAGCTTGGACTTGCATGATAGTATGTATTTCCATTGTAGCTTGGTCTAGTCCAATATGGTGGCTTTTCCTTGTTAGCTTGGTCTAGCCTAATAGAGTGCTATTCCTTGGTAGTCTAGAATGATAAATAATAATCATTGAATTATGATAGCCTAAAGTAGTACTTAGCATGGGTAGGATTGTGGGGTCTTATTCATGCATTGCACAAGTATGACTTAAA
Organism: Solanum pinnatisectum; assembly: GCA_035578085.1. Lineage (NCBI taxonomy): Eukaryota > Viridiplantae > Streptophyta > Magnoliopsida > Solanales > Solanaceae > Solanum > Solanum pinnatisectum. The sequence goes on from CM069087.1 coordinate 35,749,909, forward strand.
GCTACTTATGAAGTATGTATGTGTCGCATGCTTAGCTTGGATTGAGTAATAGTACCTTTCCTTGGTTGCCTTGAATAGGTGAATTATGAACATTCATGAGTAATGACTTGACTTGGACTAAGTAAAGAAGTACTCTTCCATGACTACTATGAATATGAGGGACAAGTCCCTAACCTAATTAGCATGTATATGATGGAACTAGATTACTTCAAGGAAGTATTGTAAGCATGTCCTAATATGAGATTTTCCTATACGATATATGCTTAGCTTGGAATGTTGCCATAGTTGTCTTTCTTGATATGTTGACTAAAGGTGAAGATTCCCTTGTCAATGAGAAGTAAGCTTAGGAGGAGACCATAAGATTATAAGTATGCTTATGATGACTTAAAAGTTGTACTTAGTGTGGATGGGATATGGGGTCTCATTCATGCATTACACAAGTATGCTTTGAGGTTACTTGAGAAGTAGTTCTCTTATGATATGAAAGACTAAGGGTTGAATAATGCTTATATGATGATTATTTTGGAGACTTTGCTTGTGATTATGATATTATTTTTTATGCTTATAGTTTATGTTTTATGAAGTATCTCTTGTGATTATAGATTATGTCTTATGTTGACTAACCCTTATGTTATGCTCTTATGATGTTATGCTAGCTATCATATTTAGTACTTTTGTACTATCACATACTCTTGCCTACATTCTAATCAAATGTAGGGTTCGGCGATTTTGAGTTCCATTCTTGAAGATAGGTTTCTAGAAGTGCAAGGAGTTGAAGACTTGGTGAGTCCTTATAGCATTGAGGATTTGATCACGTTTACTTTATGTCTTTTCTTTTTTGTTTTTGAGACTATTGTATGGGTTGTGACCCAAGAGTATTCAAAGTTGTATTAGATGGTTTGAGACAAGTGTAGTAAGACTTTCGCTTACTTTTATAGAAGACTTCGATTGTATGGATAAAGTTTTAAAATTTCTGTACTTTTCTATTATCTTATGTTATGATATGCTAAGGGCTGATATGAGACCCCTCCGGGGTCAAGTACGCCATGTTACATCTAGGGTGTACCCATGGGTCATGATAACTCCCTAGGTGTGACATGGCAAATTAAACCCCGAGAGGTCCTAAACAAGCCACTTGACATAAGCATGACGTAAAAATAAAAATAATTTAAGAAATATAATCATGATAAGTATCAAATCATAAAATGTCATAAACGATACCAATAGAGTACATAAGAGATACATAGAATACTACTAAGTCCAACACAAGCCTTTCGGACATCATAAGAGTGGTTGTGATGTAACACCTACACCAAATACAAGTCTGAAGCTAAAAGAATCATAAATCAATAAAAGTGTATATGGTTTTGCCCTTGAACCATGAGGACTCACCAATCCTAGTGATCAAGCTGCGCAATCCCCGATCTAAGCACATCCGGGAAGAGGAGCGTTAGACCTTATATTATCAGATAATATAGCACAAGAATGCATTGGTATAATGAATGTACTAAGTATGGGGATATGCATAACAATGTAGGGATGATAATATGAGAAACTTTAAACATGATATGCATGACCAAGTAAAACGTGATAAAAGTCTACATAAGAAATTATAAATCATAAATGATGGTCAATGCATACTTAACATCATTTTATAAGCTTTCATAAAACTTTTGAAGAATACATAGTTCATTTTTGGGATATTAATTGTTAACCAAAAATAAGATCATGTGAGCTATAACATGGAATCTAGCATGAACCTCACACTGAAAAGGAATCTACTTGCCAAGGTAGAACTCTGTCATATTTGGTATTTACTAAAGTGGATCCACTAGCTTAGGTCATTTAAGATAATCCTACGGAGGCATGAAGTTTGTGTAACACCCCACTATTTGAAAGAGCTAGAATTAGAAAGAACCATTTTTGGAAAGAATAAATATCTTAAATTTGGCAAGTATGTTAAGTATGATTTTTGGGTCAACTTCAAATGACCAAAACTCCTGGTACAGGATGATTTAGGTGGGATATAATATATTCAATGAAAGTTCTTTGAATTATCTTTCCAACACCACCGAGTTTGCTAATTTTTCAGTTTGTATGAGGGAGATATACTCGTTCGAAGTCAGGCTGTCTGAATAAGAAAAGTCAACCAGATTTTAGAGGGGTATTTTGGTCTTTTCATTACCCAATTAATTTATTCTGTTTTTAGGAATTTATTTGAAGTCTAAAGTGAGTTAGTTCAGTTTAAGGAATTTAGAATTACGCTAGGGCTTTGAGAGAAGAGAAAAGAGGAGAAAAGTCAAGGCGTTCTTGGAGACTTCTTACGGAATTGAAGTCGTTTCGCCAAGGATTGATCCCTAAAGAGGTATGTAAGACTTTCATAGCGTTGGGTTCATTCACCCACGCGCCAATCATGTTTCTTTCAGTGAAATTCGTTCTAGAAAGTTGAAAGCATCATGTTCTTGAATTATGTTCTTGAAATTGTCTTTCATTCTTGAGTTTAGATGAGATTGTTGAGTTCTTGATGAAATCATGTCAATTTTAGAGCTGTACTGGGTATTGGAATCTAAATAGGAATTGAGAAAAAGAATCGAATTTAGGTGAATTAGGGTTAGAAAACGAAGAAGGAAAAAGTCAGGCAAATCTAGAGTACCAGGTCCGCGTCGCGGACCTATTCCTCAGGATTGGAAATTTTCTCTCCGCGTCGACACGGAGAGGTCGCGGACCCTTCTTCCTCAAAATTTATTTCGTGACCAAATATTAAAATGCATCTCCGCGTTGCGGACTTGCTTCCAAACAGTGATTTCTTGATCGTTTCTCATGTTTAACTATCTAAAAACACTCCTAAGCATCATGAGATATTTCCTATCACAAATCAAAACCTTGACTTCATAAATCAAATTGAGGGTTCTTCGAGTCATTTTAAGAAGTCTTTTACAAATCTTTTAAAATTGTTTTAAGACTTAAGCATTGAGATTGAGAAAGAGTAGAGCCAAGTTCATTTTATTAAAAACGATATATAGGGACTATGTATTCCCAAAGAGTAAATGTTTTCACATTTAAGATGAGAAGAAACACTGATTTCAAATGAGTTTTCATGAGTAGTTTTGAGTTCCATCTCTTTTAAGAGATAAGTTTTTGAGTAATAATCTCAAACCACAGAGAAAGATTTATGTTTTTAAACATATGAGTTGAGTATTTTGGGAGTAGTATTGAGCACCGATATGAGGACAAGTTCATAATAAATCAAGTCTCCATAAACCATGTAGCCAACGTGGATAGAAAGGGTCATACTTTTTAGATGACTCTTTAATGCTTTTAGCATAGACTAGTTGATCCACTTAGTTGAGGTGTTCTATATCCCAACAAGTTATAGAATAATTCTAACAGCGTCGGTAAGATGTTGTATCATCACATAGCTCATAGTAATTATTGTCGGTTAGAGAAACTCCCACAGAATTACACTACTTTATTATATACATAAATTGAGTTGTTATTGTATTTCTCCAATACATCGAGTTGCTACTTACTGTTTAAATGCTTTATATAAACTGCATCTTTACTGTTGTTTATTTCTGCATTGAGTTGAGTATCCATAAGTTGAGTAAAGTTGAGGTAAGTATTTATTTCAAAATTCAGTTCAAGCTTATGTCATGTTTAGTTTTCCCCTCGCATACTCGTACATTCAATGTACTAATGCCATTTAGCCTGCATCGTTTTATGATGCAGATACAGGTAACCAGGATCAGCATCTAGTGCCTCGTTAATCAAGTTGAGCATCTCAGAATCATTTGGTGAGCCTCCTTACTTTTGGAGTATCCCTTTTGTTATTGCTTTATCATTTCATCTTTGTTATTATGATGATTGGGGGTCTTGTCCCGACGTCCATCTCAATTATTAAAGGCTTCATAGACAGTTAGTTATTGTTAGTTCATAAGTCTTTCATTTCAGTTGTTTTGATATGAGACTTGAGTTGCCATTTTGTCTAGTGAATGTTTCTTTATACATTCTAAGTTATTACATGAACTTATCTTTGTTGAGTAAAGTCTTCCACTTAGTAGTAAGCCAGGCCAAGGGTTCCCTTGGGGACAGCAATGGTTCTCGAGTTTCAGTTCCACCCAGGGTATAGACTCGGGGTGTGACAAATTGGTATCAGAGAACAAAGTTCAAGAGTCCTAGGGAGTCTACGAAGTCGTGTCTGTAGAGTCCTAGTTATCGGTGTGAAGCGCACTACATCTATAATTAGGAGGCTATAACATTTAGGAACTATCTCACTTCTTTCATACTCATTTCGTGAGATAGAGTTTATCTCTTAAAAAGCTTCTATCTAACTCATGCTTGTGCATATCTTTCAGATCATGCCTCTACGAAGAATTGTCCGAGGTCGTCCTGCTAGGAGAAATTTTGAGGAACAAGGGGTAACTAATGCACCTGAAGTGCAACCCCAAGGAAATGTCACCAATGTTGAGTTATGTGAAGCTATATGGATGTTGAGTCAGGCTGTGACCAATTAAGTTGGACAGAGGGAGAATCGACAGAAAATAGCTGATACTTCTAGGATCCGTGAGTTCTTAATGATGAATCTTCCAAGCTTCACTGGTTCAAGTGTCACTAAGGATCCAAAAAACTTTATAGAGGAACTACAGAAAGTGTTTAAGGTTATGCGTATTGTTGATATTGAGCGAGTAGAACTAGCTGCATATCAACGAAAGAGTGTTGCTAGAATCTGGTTTGACCAATGGAAGAAGGGTAGAGATGAGGGTGCACCAATGTTAAGCTGGGCTGTGTTCGAGAGTGCTTTCTTGGGGCGTTTCTTTCCTCAAGAACTGAGAGAAGCAATGGTACGAGAATTCCTCACTCTTAACTAGGAATCGATGAGTGTTCATGAGTACAGTCTGAAGTTCACTCAACTTTCCTGCTATGCTCCAGAGATGGTTACTGACATAAAGAGTAGGATGAGTTTGTTCATTGTTGGGTTGTCTCCTCTGTCAAGTAAGGAAGTCAAGGCAACTATGCTAATAGGATATATGAACATAGTGAGGTTGATGATTCATGCGCAGGAGGTTGAGGAGGATAAGCTGAGGGATAGAGAAGAGTTCAGAAATAAGAAAGCTAAGACGTCAGGGAATGAGTCCGGACAGCAGAAGAGTAATGCCAACCAGTCATCTTTCCAATATAAGCAAAAGGGACTTGCTCCATCATCTGTTAATGCACCTGCACCAAGGAACAAAGTTGAGTACAATAGTCAAAATTCACATAATTTCAGAGATAGACCTACACAGTCCGAGGGTAGTATGGCACAAGGAGGTAATTGGGCTCCTACATGTACTAAGTGTGGTAGGAACAACCCGGGTACTTGTCACGATGGCTCTAGTTGTTGTTTCAAGTGTAGTCAAGAGGGTCACTTCATGAAAGAATGCCCTAAGAACAAGCAAGGTAATTGGAATAGGGGCAATAGAGCTCAATTTTCTTCAGTTTCTCTACCAGACAGAGTTGCACCTATGGGAGCTACTTCAGGGACAGGCTGAGGAGCGAACCGCCTTTATGTTATCACTAGTCTCCAAGAGCAAGAGAATTCTCTAGATGCTATCACTGGTATGATCAAAGTCTTTACTTTTGATATTTATGCTTTGCTAGATACAGGAGCGAGTCTAACTTTTGTGACTCCTTATATTGCCATGAATTTTGATATTCTTCCTGAGCAACTTCTTAAGCCCTTCAGAATTTCTACACCTGTTGGTAAGTCTATTCTAGCTGAGAGAGTCTATCGTGATTGTACCATTTCCATCAATTACAAGAGCACCATAACTGATTTAGTTGAGTTAGACATGGTAGATTTTGATGTCATTCTCAGTATGGACTTGCTTCATGCATGTTATGCCTCAATTGATTGTAGAACTCGAGTTGTTAAGTTTCAGTTTCCTAATGAGCCAGTTATAGAGTGTAGTAGCAGTTCAGCAGTGCCTAAGGGTCATTTTATTTGATACCTTAAGGCAAGAAAGTTAGTTTCCAAGGGTTGTGACTATCACTTAGTCCGAGTTAATGACTCTAGTGTTGAGATACCTTCTATTCAGCCAGTTCCAATAGTAAGAGAGATTCCAGAGGTCTTTCTAGATGATCTTCCAGGAGTTCCTCCTAAGAGAGAAATAGACTTCAGTATAGATATTCTTCCCAATATTTGTCCTATCTTTATTCCGCAATATAGAATGGCACTAGCAGAGTTGAAAGAGTTAAAAAAGAAGTTGAAAGATCTCCTGGAGAAAGGATTTATTCAACCAAGTGTCTCACCTTAGGGTGCTCTAGTCTTATTTATGAGAAAGAAAGATGGTTCTCTTAAAATGTGTATAGATTACCATCAGTTGAACAAGGTTATTATCAAGAATAAGTATCCTCTTCCGAGTATTGATGATCTCTTCGATCAACTTCAAGGTGCCACTTGTTTTTCAAAAATAGACCTCAAATCTAGCTATCATCAGTTGAGAGTAAGAGAAAGTGATATCCCTAAGACAGCTTTCAGGACCCGTTATGGTCATTATGAGTTTCTAGTTATGTCATTTGCTTTGACCAATGCTCCTACAACATTCATGGACCTTATTAACAGAATATTCAAGCTTTATTTAGATATGTTTTTTATCGTATTCATTAATGACATTCTAATCTATTCGAGGAATGAGGAAGATCATGCTAGTCATCTCATAATAGTTCTCCAAACTCTAAAGGACAAGAAGTTGTATACTAGGTTCTCTAAGTGTGAGTTCTGGCTTGAGTATGTGGTATTCTTAGGTCACATTGTTTTCGGTAATGGAATTTGGATTGATACTCAGAAAATAGAGGTAGTGCAGAATTGGCCTAGACCACATATCCAACTGATATTAGGAGTTTCTTGGGGTTGACTAGATATTATAGAAGATTCATCGAAGGGTTCTCACCTATTTCATCTCCTTTGACTAAGTTGACTCAAAAAACAGTAAAGTTTCAATGGTCTGAAGCTTGTGAGAAAAGCTTTCAGGAATTGAAAACTAGGTTGATTATTACCCTAGTATTAGCATTACTAGAAGATACGCAAGGTTTTGTTATGTATTGTGATGTGTCCAGAGTTGGTTTGGGTTATGTGTTAATGCAGAATGGTAAAGTTATAGCTTATGCCTCCAAACAGTTGAAAGTTCACGAGAAGAATTACCCAACCCATGATCTAGAGTTTATGGCCATAGTATTCGCTTTGAAAATATGGCGTCACTATCTTTATGGTGTTCATGTATGGATGTGTTCATAGATCACAAAAGTCTTTAGTATGTGTTTAGTCAAAAAGAGCTTAATCTCAGACAGAGGAGGTGGTTAGAGTTACTCAAGGATTATGACATGAGTTTCTATATCACCCAGCTAAGGCTAATATGGTTGCTGATGCTTTGAGCAGGTTGTCTATGGGTAGTACCACCCATGTTGATGAAGACAAGAAAGAGTTGGCAAAAGATGTGCATAGACTTGCGCAATTGGGAGTTCGTTTAATGAATTCCAATCAAGGTGGAGTGGTGGTGGTGAATGAGGATGAATCATCACTAGTGTCTGAGGTGAAAGAAAAGAAAGAACAAGACCCTATTTTGCTTGAATTAAAGGAAAATGTTCATAAGCAAAAAGTGATGGCCTTTGAAGAAGGGGGAGATGGTGTATTGAGATATCAAGGTAGATTGTGTGTGCCAAGGGTAGATGAACTCCAAGAGAGGATCACGGAGGAATCTCATAGCTCTAGATATTCTATCCATCCAGGTTCCACCAATATGTATCCTGATCTGAGAGAGGAGTAGTATGAATAAGGCTTTGCAGAGTTTGTTGCTAAGTGTCCGAATTGCCAACAAGTTAAAGTAGAGCACCAGAGGCCCGATGGTATCGCTCAAAATATAGATCTTCCAAAATGGAAGTGGGAGATGATTAATATGGACTTTATTAAAGGTATACCGCGGTCTCGCAGGCAGCATGATTCTGTTTGGGTGATTGTAGATCGAATGACTAAATCAACCATTTTTTTACCGATAAAGACTACCCATTTAGGAGAAGACTATGCTAAGTTATACATTCAAGAGGTAGTTAGAATTCATGGAGTCCCAGTGTCGATTATTTCATATAGAGGTGCACAATTTTGAAAGTCCTTCCAAAAAGGTTTGGGTTCAAAGGTGAATTTGAGTAGTGCTTTTCATTCTCAAACTCATGGTCAAGCAGAGAGAACTATTCAGACTTTAGAAGATATGTTGAGAGCTTGTGTGATTGATTTCAAAGGAAATTGAGATGAACACCTACCTCTCATTGAGTTTGCTTACAACAATAGTTATCATTCTAGCATCCAAATGGCTTCGTATGAGGCTCTTTATTGGAGAAGATGCAGATCTCCTATTGGATGGTTTGAGGTCGGTGAAGCTGGGTTGATAGGACCAAACTTAGTTCATCAACCTATGGAGAAAGTTAATATTATTCAAGAGAGGTTGAATAGCGTAGAGTCATCAGAAATCCGACACTATGTTAGGAGAAGAGACTTAGAGTTTGAAGTAGATGATTGGGTTTATTTAAAGATTTCACCCATGGAGGACGTTATGAGATTTGGTAAGAAGGGGAAGCTTAGTCCTCGATATATTGGTTCTTACAGAATATCCAAGAAGACCGGTAACGTAGCTTATGATATGGAGCTACCCCAAGAGTTAGCAGCGGTTCATCTGATATTCCACATTTCTATGTTGAAGAAGTGTATGGATGATCCTTCACTTATTATACCTACTGAGGATATTGGTATTAAGGATATCTTATCTTACGAGGAGATTCCTGTTTAGATTCTAGATCGGCAGGTTCGCAAGTTGAGAACCAATGAGGTAGCATCAATCAAGGTCTTATGGAGGAATCAGTTTGTTGAGGAAGCTACATGGGAGGCTGAGAAAGATATGAAGAAGAGATACCCACATCTCTTTGAGCCAAGAAAAATTACAGATCAAGGTACTAATTCTCTTCTTAGTACTCTTTAAATTGATATACTGAATGTGATAGATTTGCTTGTTGGGTGGTTGAGCTGAATGTTAGATGTTACACCCTTAGCCTACTAAGAGTAATCTCATTCAAGGACGAATGTTCCTAAGGGGGAGATATTGTAACACCCCACTATTTGAAAGAGCTAGAATTAGAAAGAATCATTTTTGGAAAGAATAAAAATCTGAAATTTGGCAAGTATGTTAAGTATGAATTTTGGGTCAACTTGAAACGACCATAACTCCTGGTAGGGGAAGAGTTAGGTGGGCTACAAGATATCAAATGAAAGGTCTTTGAATTATCTTTCCAACGCCACCAAGTTTGCTAATTTTTGAGTTTATATGAGGGGGATATTCCCATTTGAAGTTGGTTTGTCTAGAAAAGGAAAGTCAATCGGCATAGGCATGGGTCGTCATCATTTTCATAAAGCATGCATAGCTTTCCTAATTATAATTCATAAATTCATAAGCATGATTCATATTCATAAAATAGGCATAGGCATGGGTCATCATGAAATCAATTGAAAACCTTGTACATGCATAATAAGATTGCCTATAAGTAATTGAGTCATATTAAATAAAACCCATGGAACATTTCATGAAACCCTAAGGGAGTTGGGTGAAATTAACTCAGGACTTTGAGATTCTTTGAGACCAAATGAATGAAAAGGGTCTACTGGTGAATTTCTACATACCTTGATAATCAAATCCTTAAGAATGAAATGAGAATGAGACCTTAAAGCTTAAAATTCTAGCTCTTCACCTTGGAGTTGTTTAGAGAATTTTAGAGAAGAAGACTTTAGAGGTTTTAAGGAAATCGAGTGAATAAAAGGTATCAGACTTAGTTGTAAGAGTAAAAATGGTTATAAAGGTAATTATAGGGTGAAAACGACATAGTTTAGGGATTCATTAGATAGGAAAAGACCAAAACACCCTAAATTAAAAATTGTCGGATAAGTCTACAGTTGGACCTACAGTCCATAGGACTTTTGACTAGCCCTTCTTGGTCAACCGTAGACCCTGTTACTGGGGCTCGTTATTTCTTCTCAATTCTACTAGACCTTCCTACAGTCCATCCCACTTTCTACGCCTCATAGAACCTTATCCATAAAATCTATGTTTAGGCCAAAATATCACTATGTCTGGATCACTTCTACGGTGTTACGACCCAAAGTATAGCGTAGGTCTAACATGATGTATAGGACCCCGAGAGTCCCTACACAAGACACTTCGCATACATCATACAAGATAACAAAAATAAAGATTTCAAAGAATCAGTCTTATATCAAAATAAAGTTTGATGAAAGCGGAAGACTACGTAAGTCTCAATAAGTCATCTAACACATCAATAGAAGTGACTAAGACGTAACACATACATCACATACAAAGTCTAAGAACTGAAATACAGAAAGCAATAAAAGTGTCTCGGTCCTTGGAACATAAGGATTCACCAATCCTTGAGTGCCAAAAGATCAACTAGCCACAAGTGTGAGAGGTAGGAGTCTCTGACCCTACATTAGTGAAACAATATAGGCACAAGTATACATTAGTACGTGAAATGTACCAAGTTTGAAAAAAATCCATAAGAGTTTGGAAATCATGCTAAAAAGAACTTTACATGACATAAAATGACCAAGCTAAATCATAGGACAAAAGGGTTAGAAAAAATAAATCATAATCATGGTCAATTCAAGCTAAACATATCAAAATCATTTGTGACATACTTTTATAAAGTAACCTTATTCATTATTGTGGGAAGTTTAACCGACATAAACCATGTGAGCTATAACATGGAGTCCAGTGTCTGACCCACACCAAAAAGGGGTGTACTTACTTGCCAAGGTATGAACCATAAATCTGAGCTAAATTGGATCCACTAGCTAATGTTTATCTAAGACAATCATTCTATGGTGGCATATATTTATGGGATAAGGAGATTGCTATTAGATACCGGACCTTTACTAACGGGAGAGACTCCATCTCAATATCCTCTCGGTGCTAAGTAAAAATCCCATGGAATAGTAATTTATCTTATTCATTTCATCATCCATGGAAAGATCCAATTAAACAACCAATCCAACCTAAAATTTATTTAGAATAGCTCCTTAATCTTAATTCAACTTAAGTGAGAAAACCTATCAACCTTATGAATCCTTTTGCTAGAAATAGTTTAATAATCATGTTCTTAGTACTGTGTGAGAAAACCTTTCACAATAACAACAACAACATTGATGTTTCACTCTCAAAGCAACATTAAATCATTTATATCAATTTCATAAAAGAACATGCATATATTCATAAATTCATCTTCCATAGTTCATAAGCTTCATCATAGGATCATAGTCTAAAAATCATGGATCATGCATGGGTTCATGTGAATTTAACTTAAAACATGTAATTACTTCAATTCATGCATAAGAAGATAAAAAACAATCAATTGAATCAAATTGAAAAGAACCCTGGAGATTGAATAAAACCCTAACTATGATTGTGAAACTAACTCGTAAAATTGGAGAAATTAGGAACCATGAGGAGGAAAGGACTCCATAGGTGAATAATATCATACCTTGGAGTTCAAAGCCCAATTATTATGGGAAATTTGAGATCTTGGTGTTTTAAACCCTAGATTGCTCTTCCTTGAATTTGAGGGAATTTGAAGGGGATGAACTTGGAGGGAATTTTGGGATTTAGGGGAATGATTTAGAATAGGTAGTATTTGGGATTAAAAGACTTATATAAGGTTTAGGATTAGGACAAAAATGATCTAGTTTAAGCATTAATCAAATAGGGATAAGACCCAAAAGCCCCTTAAAATTAATTGTCGGACTAGTCTATAGGTGTGACCTACGGACCATAGAACTTTATTGGCATGCCCAGAGGCTAACCCCTTGACGTAACATGAGACCTAGGATCACAAGTGACCCCAAGCTAACCCTGAGTCTGACATATATCAAGCATACTCTAACACCCCAAAAATTTCTAAGTCAAGACTCGAACCATTCTTCATTTACTTGTAGGGTCATATCGGGTGATTCTTAAATTGCCCATATCTATAAAGGTAAATTATTTAGTGTGAGAATGATTTTGGATGTCAATTGAGGTCACTAGAAACTCCTAGCACAAAGTAGAGTTAAAAGTTTCCTTATCAATTAAGTTTTGATATAAGATTCTACTTGTCAACTTCAAACAACCATATCTCCTAGAATATAAAGAGTTACGTGGCTCATAACCTATCAAATTAAAGTTATTTGAATCTACTTTCCAATTCCACCAATTTCGTAACAATCCGATTTTTAAGTAAATAGTTAATGATCATTTTAGTAACCTAATAGAGTGCAGTGACAAATTAGCCGATGGAAAAATATTAAAAAGGGTCATTTTTGTCTTTTTACCTCTAAGAAAACCCTAAATGAATTTCTTAACTAATTAAAGACCCAAAATAATCAGAATTTCATCTCTTAATCCATCATTGTCTTCTCTCTCAAACCCTAAGGCAAAACCCTAAGATAAAATCAAAGTAGAAGACTCCATTCAAGATTTTTTCAATCTTCTTCAAGATTCTTCTTCAAGGTAAGTCTTTCTCCAAGAATTTCATTCTTTCCAACTCAAATTCCAACATTCAATTATGAATCACTAATGAATATTATAATTCTTGGCCATAAAGTTTCAAGAAACTAATTCAAGAAATCTGAAGAAATATTTTCTTGATTTTTCTCCTTCAAGCTAGGGTTTCAAGGTTTCTAATCAAGTTCTTCTTCAATATTCTTCAAAATACTTCAAGAACCTTGTTCTTATAGGTATGTAAGACTATCATAGTGTTGGAATAGTTCTTCCTCCCGCCCTACATCTATTTTCAAATCAGTAAAAGAGAAATCTAGGATTCTATCCCTAGATTTGAGTATTCTTGAGATAAGTTGATTTGAGTTCCTGAGTTCCTATTTATTTTGAATTCTATTCCTAATTATTGAATTTTTATATGTTATGCATTAAGATTCTTGAGTTGATTTGTTCATGTCTATATTTCAGCATGAACCCTATGAATTAAGTATATTTTAGAGGAGAAATATCGTTCAGTTATGAGTTTTGAGTTCTTGAGTCCTTGAGTTCTTGAGTCTTGATTTCTGAGTATTGAGTTTACTTATTGCTATTAAGATCCCTGAGTTGAGTCATTCATGTCCATAATTCCACATGAACCCTATGATTAGAGTATAAATTTTGAAAAGCTTTTTAAAACTAACACTTGAGTTCTTGAGTTTTGAGAAAGTAAAGCTTAGTTTTGAGAAAAGAGTTTCTAAAACATGATTAGTATGAAATCGAATATTACATTAATGTATGAGCAGTATGGTATCTAGACATATCATCAATGTTTATGCAGTATGACTTCCCGAGTCATCAATAATCATTTTAAAATATGTTTTTGATATGTTTTTGAGAGAGAGTCTTCAAGTAAGAATTGAGTAAGAGTATAAGGGGACTATGTATTCCCAGAGGTATCAATTTTTACATTGATAAAAGAGAAACTGAGATTTCTAAATGAGTGATGAGTTCAAAAAATATTTCAAGAGCAGTAACCTCTTTTAAGAGAAAGTTTGAGCAATTATCTCAAACCCGAGGAAGAGTTATGTTTTTAGTGATGGTTGTCGATTAGAGATCTCCCAATAAAGCTAAAGTGTACTTTTATATATCACTTATTATGTTGAGTTCAGAGATGAGAAAGTATTTTGTAAAGCTTTAAATGATTTCAGTCCTTTATTTCTTTACATTCAGCTTGAGAACTTTGTTATCTATCACATTCCTTTCCTTCAATTATTTGTTATTCTGCTAGATTACATACTCGTACATTCAATGTACTGATGTCATTCAACCTGCATCTTTTAATGATGCAGATAAAGGTTCTTAGGATCCTCAACAAGAGTATGTTGAGCTCACTTCATTTGCTTGTCTGCTTATGAGTGAGACCTCCTTGCTTTCAGAGTACTCCAGTTTTATGAGTTGTTAGTAGTAGTTCGTTTGAGGAGTCGTGGGTCTTGTCTCGGCACTCATATTTATATAGTAGAGGCTTCATAGATAGACAGTTTTGGAGAGTTTTTCAATTTCAGATATTTTATTTAAAACTTATGTTTCATACTTAGTATATTCAGTGAAGTTTTGAGATTCGGTATGCTATTTTTAAATGTTTCTTTCAATTTGATGCTTATGTATGCTTGAGTTAGTCTTTCGCTTGTAGTCAGCCAGGATAAGGGTTCGCTTGAGAACCAACAATGGTTCTCGAGTGTTGGCCACTTCCAAGGTGTAGGCTCAGGTCTTGACAAACTTGGTATCAGAGCACAGAGTTCAAGTGGCCTAGGGTGTCTATTAAGTTGTGTCAAATAAGATCTTATTTATGGTCGTGAGGGCCCCACTTCTATAAATGAGGGACTATAGACATTTAAGAAAAGTGTCCCTTCTTTCATACTCTAATCGTGCAATAGAACTGTTTCATAAGGAATTTATTCAAACTCGTGTGTTCTCATATGCATTCAACTACCCCTCATACTAAAGGTGGTTGAAAAGTAAAGCCACAGATCTTTATGGATGAGTTGTTCTTAGCAAAAGTCTTGAGGAAATCATGATACTATAGAGAGGCTTGAGAGGAGCCTGTGAGTGAGTTAACTATTGAGTTTTGAAAGAATGCACTCTTATTCATATGAATCATGCGTTCAAGCTAAAAGCAAGATGTACTCTCTTCTCTCAATCTTGTTTCAGTAGAGAGCCTTTTGAGGAAGTGTGTTTTAGAGCTTGGGTAGTATTATCACCCGAAAGATTGTATGAGTTGCAATGTTATGAGGCAGTAGTAGGTAAAATGCCCTTAAATTAGAAGAATGCATGCATAGGTTTAGTAATTTAAGAAAGGGAGGTAGTGATGAGGCAAATTATATTATTGTAGTCATGCACCCAGTAAGTTTTTAATGATGAGTTTCCTTTGTGAGTAGACTAAGGAATAATAATCTTTTATCGATTTTATGATATGAGCTAGATAAATAGTTACGAGTTAGGATGAGTTAGAGTATACTTTCACTAGAACGGAGTTTACGATGAGGTTTCATTGTGTTAGTAACGACCAAATGTAGGTGTTGAGTAGAAGAGAAGGAGTATTCATGAGGTGATAGCTCTAATCTAGGCATATGATCTTTAAGGGAAAGCCCATAATATTCAAAGGGTTATAGAACTAATTAGGTAATGATGTATAGTGAATGAGTAAATAGTACTTAAGTCATGAAATTGAATGTGACGATAATTCATCAGTATGTAGATAGAGAGATAAAGATTGACCACTTGTCATAAGATTTTAGTGGGCGAGTGTTTCTTAATTTGTATCTAGTAGTTGCAAGTTAGTAAGTTAGTATACCAATCATATTGTGATTAGGTTTGGTAATAAACATTAGACTTGAATTTGAGATGAGAGCGGTGGTTAAAAAGAATGGAAACATAAGGGTGATGATGTTAGTTCGAGATCTAATATGGTAGATTTGACATAGAGTAGGTAAGAAATTAAGGTGTTACCTTTTACAAGTGTGAGTGGTACAAGTATGAGATTCTAACTTTTAGATGACAGCAATGAAGTGTGGCTAAGTCATTAGATTAACAAGATAATTAATAGGTGTACCCGAGATCGTATGTAGTTAGACAAGGTTCCAATTAAGTTAATGATTATTTTTCATGTGTGTAGATAGTATAATTGAGCTATTAATGTGTAATAGGATGAGGTAAGAATTAATTTTCTTTCTTAAGAGCTAGTTGAAACAACCTTATAATCCATTGAGAAGATGTTAAGATAAGCATCTTAGAAAGAGGTCTTAGAAGGATTCTTAGTACCTGCTTATGGAGAGTTCAGTAGCCATGAGATAAGCCTTTCCCGAGTATTGGAGTAAATGGAATGTAGACCAGTTTAAAGATGATGAGAATAGATCTATGGCTTTAGAGTGTTAACTCCAAACCTAAGGGGGAGATGATAAGATGAGAAATCAAGTCAAGTTTTGAGGATGAGATAGTGATGTCTTCAGAAAGAGTTTTAGAGATATATCAATCCGTTCATAATCTTGCATATTCCTCAAGTGAAGTTATTACAACATCTTGTAGATATTCCTAATATCATAATTGTGTCTATGACCTATGCTCATACACTTCAAAGAGATTCACATTTATGCTCAGTTTCCAGAATGAGGGGCAAAGACTTTAGCCCATTAACCTCGAGCTTAATCCATAAAGTTATGGATATCATCCTCATGATATGAACATATTCATATAAGTATTCATGTCTCATAGTATGTTCAGTCTCACAAGTTCATGATTTACTCTCAAAGGCTAGCAACATAATGTTATGCCATGCATATTATTATATCAAAATTCTTGAATTAATCATGCTTATGATCTTTCACCCTAAAGTCCTTTCAGTAATCCTTTTTCGTTTCGGAGAGGGGTGTTTTTTATAATAGTTGTGTGATGATGGAGAAGAGGATTGCTAATTCTAGTTGTGATAGTGATGGTGTGTTTATTCCATCTAAGGTTATAAATGTGGAGGAATAAGGAGATAAGGTTTTACAATGAGTACTAAGTCAGCTTCTTGGTGGTAATGCATGAAAGTTCAGTTGGTAGAGGTGATGAGAGGATGAGAAGTTCTTAGAAAGTGGGCTAGTAGGAGTCTATGGAGTGGTTAAGGTTATAAGCTTGAATGTGGTGTTGTTAACATGTGGACAATGTGTAATACATTAGGTGTTTCTTGATATGAGCTCAAGGTTAGCTGAATGTAGCGGTAAAGAGTAGTGTTCTTGGGATGAGATTTCCTACACAGGTATAGAACCCGAATCTTGTGATTTAAATCAGAAAAATCACTCTATGTTAAGTACTTTGTGATTCTGAGTGAGACTTGAATATAGTAAGAGTAACCCCTTTCCATTCTCATACCAGTCGTCATTCAAAGACAAATGATCCCAAGAGGGAGATATTGTAACACCCTAAAAATATCTAAGTTAAGACTCGAACCATTCTTCATTTACTTGTAGGGTCATATCGGGTGATTCTTAGATTGCTCATATGTGTAAAGGTAAATTAATTAGTGTGGGAATGATTTTGGATGTCAATTAAGGTCACTAGAAACTCCTAGAACAAAGTAGATTTAAAGTTTCTTTATCGATTAAGTTTTGATGTAAGATTCTACTTGGGTCAACTTCAAACGACCATATCTCTTAGAATATAAAGATTTACGTGGCCCATAATCTATCAAATTAAAGGTAATTGAATCTACTTTCCAATGCCACCAATTCACAACAATCCGATATTTGAGTAAATAGTTAATGACCATTTTAGTAACCTAATACAGTGTAGTAACGAATTAGCCAACGGGAAAGCATTAAAAAGGGTTGTTTTTGTCTTTTTACCTCTAAGAAAACCCTAAATGAATTTCTTGACTAATTTAAGACCCAAAACAATCAGATTTTCATCTCTTAATCCATCATTCTCTTCTCTCTCAAACCCTAAGGCAAAACCCTAAGGAAAAATCAAAGTAGAAGACACCATTCAAGATTCTTTCAATATCTTTCAAGATTCTTCTTCAAGGTAAGTCTTTCTCCAAGAATTTCATTCTTTCTAACTCAAATTCCTCCATTAAATTATGCATCACTAATGAAAATCATAATTCTTGGCCATAGAGTTTCAACAAACTAATTCAAGAAATCTCAAGAAAAGGTTTTCTTGATTTTTCTCCTTCAAGCTAGGGTTTCAAGGCTTCTAATCAAATTCTTCTTCAAGATTCTTCAAGAACCTTATTATTCCAAGTATGTAAGGCTATCATAGTGTTGCACTAGTTCGTCCTCCCTCCATACATCTATTTTCAAATCAGTAAAAGAGAAATCTAGGATTCTATCCCTAGATTTGAGTATTCTTGAGATAAGTTGATTTGAGTTCTTGAGTTCCTATTGCTTTTTGAAATTCTATTCCTAATTATTGAATTTCTATATGTTATGCCTTAATATTCTTGAGTTGATTCCTTCATTTATATATTTCATCATGAACCCTATGAATTGAGTATTTTTTAGAGGAGAAATATCGTTGAGTTATGAGTTTAGAGTTCTTGAGTCTTGAGTTCTGAGTACCGAGTTTTCTTATTGCTATTAAGATCCCTAAATAGTGTCATTCATGTCCATAATTCTACATGAACCCTATTATTTGAGTTATAAATTTTTAAAAGATTTTTAAAGCCAACACTTGAGTTCTTAAACTGAGTTTTGAGAAAGTAAAGATGAGTTTTCAGAAAAGAGTTTCTAAAAGATGATTAGTATGACAATTGAGTATGCCATCAATGTATGAGCAGTATGGTATCTAGATATACCATCAATATTTATGCAGTATGACTTCCTGATTCATCAATGATCATATGAAAATATGATTTTGATATGTTTTTTAGTAAGAGTTTTCAAGTATGAATTGAGCAAGATTATAAGGGGATTATGTATTCCCAGAGGTATTGATTTTTACATTGATAAAAGAGAAACTAAGATTTCTAAATGAGTTATGAGCTCAAAAGATATTTCAAGAGCAATTACCTCTTTTAAGAGGGTAGTTTGAGCAATTATCTCAAACCAGATGAAGAGTTATGTTTTTAAACATATGAGCATGAGTATATATTATTGGGAGTAGTATTGAGCACTGATATGGGATAGAGTTCAGACAACTCAAAGTCCTCATAAACCATGTATGCCAACATAGGTAAAGGGTCATACTTTTTAGATGATTCCTTATTACCTTTTAAGCATAGCTTAGTGGATCCACTTAGTTCAGGTGTTCTATACCCTGGGAAGGTATAGGACAGTTCTGGCACCGTGGGTGAGACGTTGTATCATCACGTAACTCAAAGTGATGGTTATTGGTTAGAGAATCTCCCGATTGAGTTAAAGAGTATTTTTGTATATTACTTATTATATTGAGTTCAGAGATGAGAAAGTATTTTGTAAAGCTTTAAATGATTTAACTCCTTTATTTCTTTACATTCGACTTGAGTACGCTATTATCTATTGCAGTCCTTTCTTTCAACTATTGTTATTCAGCTATATTACACACTCGTACATTCAATGTACTAATGTCATTCGACCTGCATCTTTTAATGATGCAGATACGGGTTCTTAGGATCCTCAACAAGAGTATGTTGAGATCACTTTATCTGCTCGTCTGCTTATGAGTGAGACATCCTTGCTTTCGGAGTACTTCAGTTTTATGAGTTTTTAGTAGTAGTTCTTTTCAGGAGTCGTGGGTCTTGTCCCGACAATCATCTTTGTATAGTACAAGCTTTATAGATAGACAGTTTTGGAGAGTCTTTCAGTTTCAGATGTTTTATTTAAAACTTATGTTTCATACTCGGTATATTCAGCAAAATTTTGAGATTCAGTAAGCTTTTTTTAAACGTTTCTTTCAATTTGATGCTTATGTATGCTTAAGTTAGTCTTACGCTTGTAGTTAGCCAGGATGAGGGTTCGCTTGTGGAATAGCAATGGTTCTCGAGTGCCGGCCATGTCCAGGGTGTAAGCTTGGGTCGTGACACATACTATAAAAGTTACTGAGTAAAACATATACTATGCAAAAGCTAAAACAGTGGATATTTAAAAATGGGGAAAAACCCAAATGGTCTGAATATAAGTGACATAAACTAAGAATTTCGTGATAATTGAAACAACCACTTAACAACTCAAGTTGAATCTACTACTATGTCTGAAAATCCTCTAAATGAGTTAAGTTGTTGGGACATGCCCCCAGCTAACTCTAACAAAACTGAAACTAAAAATAATTACTAAAATAAAAGTATCTATATTGTCCTCGAAATATGAGCACTCACCACTGAAGCTGCTGAATGCAAATAAAGAATTGATTAAGCATGATCTAGATGCTAAGTACCTGAACCTACATTATGAAATGATGTAGCGCAGAGTATTCGTCAGTACTTGGAATGTACTGAGCATGCAGGATATAGATACTAAGCTGAACAAATATATATGAGCTGAACAAAGCATAACTGAGTAATGACGTAATCTGAGCAAGAATATAAGTATTGAAACATAACTGACAAGCTAAGCTGAATGCAATGACCAAGTACTAATCATGAAGATAACATGTTGAATTGTATACTGATATAACTGCTAAAAACCAGGTCAAATGCACTAAGAGTCTGACTGTGGGAGCTACTATTAACCGACATAAACCATGTGAGCTAAACGTGGAGTCTAATGTATACACCTCATCAAGAGCACCCAATATTCTTTGCCAGGGGTATAAAGGCATGATTTTCTATTTAACTGACCTAGAAAGTATAATTCATGAACTAATAGAATTTACACAAATTAGGGTTTTGTGTTTTATACAAGTAATGTTGCAACATTTTCAAGAAAAATATATTCTTTAAACTATGGATACTTTAGCAACTGAAAGCACAATAATTTCCCAAGATTTTACAAACCCTACGTCTAAACAAGCTATGTAGAATTAAGGAACTGACTGAATTCTAGGGACCTAGTAGATGTAAGGAACCAACTAGTGAAATCCCACATACATGGTGACTAAATCTATGGAGGCTTGGACTAAGTAAATGGCATAGTTTAGGGATCAAACGACATAGTTTAAGTGTCCCAACGCTTAGGGAAAAGACCAAAATGAACCTGACTTAAAAACTTAAGAAGGCCATCCACGGTGGGACTAACGGACCGTCGTTTGGACTACCGGCTGTCGTCTGGGGTCGTCATTAATGCTTTGTCGGATTGGGGTTCACTAAAACAAGCACAACTTTTTACTCTAAGCTTGGATTTTAGCAAACTCGTTAGAGTTGGAAAGAGGATTCAGTTATCTTTAATTTGATAGGACATGGGCCACCTAGTTCATTTTGTGATAAAAGATATGACCGTTTGAAGTTGACCCAATAACCATTTTCCTCTAAATAACTGCAAACCCTCACCTACGGCTAGACCTATGGTCCGTAGGTCCAATCGCAGATTATACTGATCGGTCATGGGTGGGATCAGAGATCCCAAAATCTTAGACCACAATGATGGACCCCACCTACAGACCGTGCGTCAGACCACGGACCGTTGGTGGCTTTCGTGGTTCTGGCACCAGGTCCTGTAAAGCTGTATTTTCTATATTTTCTCAAATTTGAGGAGTTACAATATCTCCCCCTAGGGAACATTCGTCCTCGAATGAAGTCTAAACAAACTGAGCATGGAGGAAAAGAGTTGCAATCCCTACCACTAAGTACTAGAAACTGATATCTAATTAAACTGAGGTCCATGAACATGCAAATATGTTTAAATGTGAGGATAACTGAGGTTGAATTACACTATAGTAAACTGAGAGCCTGGAGAGGAGCTCTCACCTCACGGTTAATGTAACGACCTGAACCATCATTATTTAGGAAAGGAAAAAACGTTAAGAGAACTGAGCCCATCATCCCGCCAAAGCGGGACAAATTCTTTTAGGGCGGTGATGCTCTAGTGGGATAGGGAGCGCCGGAACGAGATGGTCGGGATAGAACTTAAATGACGCAAAGTTTTATTTTCTCCTTTTTTCCAAAGCACTAAAAAGAGGTGAGGATCACCCCAAAAACCCTTGGAAGATTGCTTTAGGCTTAGGAAGGAAGGAGAAAGAGATTTCTACCTAAAGGTTGTTGATAACTTGCGTATTTTTGGTCAAGATCCACCGTCTCATCGTCCATAAGCTAGGATTAGAGCTACAATCCCTCTGCAACTGCTTGGCGCCCAGGAACGCTAGGTTTATTAATTTAGTAGTCTTAAATTTGTGTTCACTACGTAGTATATTGTTAATTGACGGTAGAATTCATGTGTAGACCTTCGTGCACTGAAAAAGGAATGGTTGTATCAATATTCCTAGTTGTTACATACGATGTATACCGTAGGATCCCCGCCCTATGGACTAAGGGTAGGTCGATTTCCTGTTTATGTGATATATGCCGGACAGTAGCCTTATAGTATGTATGTGTGTAGGTTAATAAAGAAATAAGAATTGAACTCGGTAAAACGACTATGTGTAATTACATTCCATGAAGCTGTTGCTAATTATATAAATACATGCACTGTTCATTATGGGTGTGATTATGATTGTGGTTGTGCTGAATGGATCGGGTGTCACATTTCGATACACACATTGGATCAGGTGTCACGCTCCGACACATACGTTAGATCGGGTGTCACGTTACGAAACATAAATTGATTAAGTGTCACGTTCTGACACATACATATTAGATTGGGTGTCAAGTTTTGACACACTAGCAATTTGGGTATGGGTTCCATGAGAGGACCATTGTGATTATTACATTCATGGCCATTGTTGTTGATATTGAGAATAAGTACGGTGCTCCAGAATGATAATTAAGTTATGTATTCCGTATATGTGAGTTTACTGTGTCGTGTTTAATTATTATATATCATGTTACTGAATGAATGGTGAATGGTCAAGCCTAATCAGGATGTGGTATCATAAGTGGAGACTGAGGGTCCAGGTGTTCCTATGGGTTACTTTAGAAAGGTTGTATGTGTTCTTGAAAGTTGAGAAGTGGAGTGGTGTTTGTGTTGTAAATATTAAGTAGCTCGGTCTTACCTTGGAAGGGGATTCGTATTAAAACGATTAGCGAGTCTTGATAGAATGTACCATGGGGTCAAAGGTTGAGTGGTGATGTGGAAGAAGTAAGGGGTATGTCGTGAGTGGTTGGCGGGTTAGTAGTGGTTACATCTGAAAACTCTTCTAGGAGATAGAATGGTCAAGCTATGATCAAGAACGGAGTGAGTAAGGGGTTAAAGTCAAGTGTACTAGTATATTTTTAAAAGTATTTGGGAATGTTAAGGACAGGAGTATATAAAGGTGGAGGAATGAACGGTCTTATTGCTTGTTTCCTGCTAGTCGATTCCTTATATTATGCAGTGGGTATTGGGTTGACTGATGAAGCCTACCAGTATATGTGGTTGTACTGATACTACTCTTGCTATGCCTTTTTGGCATTTTCTGTTTGTAGGGACAGTGATGTTTCATAGGTGAAGACGAAGACAATCCCCAACAGCTCCTATTTTTCCTTCCATGGGGTGGGAGCTATGTCATTTGTTATTATATTTATACCTTGTAATCTTATAAGCTATTGTACCTATTTAGGCTAGATCCTGGGGGGTGTTGTTTATTTATATTATTGCGTTGGATGTTTTAATAACTCGTATTTTATAAAATTTCATGAATTTCCTTTTATCTACAGTTTTCTTAATTTTTCTGCATTTTTAAAACGTTTGGGAATCGAGGGTTCTCCTACTTAGGTGTTAGAGTAGGTGCCCGCACAACTCGGTGGGTTGGGTCGTGATAGTTAAACTAAATTGGAAGGAAAAATATGAGGATACTTAACAATCATGGCTGCTTCTGCTTCCCAAGTAGCTCCCTCTACATACTGACTCCTCCACAAAACCTTTACTGAAGCGACTTCCTTATTTCTCAACCTACGAACCTGACGGTCAATAATTTCAATTGGCAACACTTCATAAGTGAGACTATCCTTCACAGCCACACTCTTTAATGGCACTATTGATGTTGGATCACCCACACACTTCTTCAACAAAGAAATGTGAAAGACTGGATGAACCGCTACTTGTTTTGCTGGCAACTCTAACTCATAACCCACATTACCAACCATTTTTAGGATTCTAGAAGTACCTACATATCTAGGACTAATCTTTCATTTCTTGCCAAATCTCATCACCCCCTTCATAGATGACACCTTAAGGAAACCCAATCATCGATTTCAAACTCTAAGTCCCTTTTCCTCACATCTGCATAGGACTTCTGATGACTCTGGTCTATCTTTAGTCTATCTCTAATGAGTTGAACTTTCTCCATAGCCTCATGACTAAACCTATCCCAATCAAGGCTACTTCACCTACTTCGAACCAACCCACTGGAGATCTGCATCTACGCCCATATAATGCCTCATAAGGGGATATCTTAATACTAAAATGGAAGTTATTATTATAGGCGAACTCTATGAGAGGTAGGTGATCATCCCAACTACCCTTGAAATCGATAGGGCTACCCTTGAAATTGATCAGGCAAGATCTCAACATGTCCTCTAAGGTCTAATGGTACGCTCTGCCTAACTATCCGTCTGTGGATGAAATGATGTACTAAGGTTTACCTTACTACCAAGACCTTTTTGAAATGATTTCCAGAAATGAGACGTAAACTGAGGACCTCTATCTGAGATAATAGAGAAGGGACCCCATGTAACCTAACTATCTCATTGATGTAGAGTTTAGTGTAGTCCTTTGCTGAATCTGTAATCTCGACAACCAAAAAGTGAGCGGACTTAGTGACTCTGTCCACTATCACCCACACGGTGTCATGTTGTCTACAAGTACAAGGTAAACCCATAATGAAGTTCGTGTTTATCACTTCCCACTTCCATGAAGGAATGTTAATCTCTTGTGTTATACCTCCTAGTTTTTGGTAATCTACCTTGATAGTTAGGACACTTAGCCACAAAGTCTGCTATGTCCCTCTTCATGTCGTTCCACCAAAAGACTTCCCGTAGAACACGACACATCTTAGTGGCACATGGATAAATAGAATATCTGGAATTATGGGTTTCTATAAGGATTTGTTGCCTGAACTCACCCATATTAGGAACACATAAGTGACCCTGGTAACGAAGCACACCATCTCCCCCTTGGGAGAAAACCTCAACTTTCTACTGATGAACTGCACCTTTCAACTGAAGTAATATAGGACCACTATCATGTTTTTCCTTAACCTCCTTGACCAATAAAAATTCAAATCCATTATGAACTAGCACACCACCATCTGATGTGTTTGTAAGGAAAACTACTAAGCGAGCAAGTCGGTGAACATCTTTGGCTAACTCTTTCTTTTCTTCCTCAACATGTGCTACACTACCTATAGACAGTCTACTGAGAGCATCTACCACTACATTGGCCTTACCAGAATGGTAAAGCACATTTATGTCATAGTCTTTGAGGAATTCAAGCCATCTCCTTTGACGAAGATTCAACTCTTTCTGGGTGAATAAATATTGGAGGCTCTTATGATCTGTGAACACATCAACATGAACACCATACAATTAGTGTCTCAAAATCTTTAGAGCAAATATTACTGTTGCAAGCTCTAGGTCGTGAGTCGGGCAGTTGTTCTCATAGACCTTAAGTTGTCTAGAAACGTAAGCTATAACCTTACGTCACTGCATCAGCACACAACCTAGGCCGACCGTAGATGCACCACAATAAATCACATAACCATCTGAACCATCTGGCAGAGTCAAGACAGGAGTTGTAGTTAACCTAGTCTTCAATTCTGAGAAGCTTTTCTCACACTCATATGACCACTGAAATTTTACCTTCTTTTGAGTCAACTTGGTCAATGGGGAAGCTATGGATGATAATCCTTCAACAAATCTTCTATAACAACCGGCCAAACCCAAGAAACTTCTGATATCTATTGGAGAGGTGGGTCTGGGCCAGTGTTGTACTGCCTCAATTTTTTGAGAATCCACTTGGATCTCTTCGTTGGATACCATATGACCAAGGAAAGTGACGAAATGTAGCCAGAATTCATATCTACTGAACTTAGCGAATAGCTGGCGATCTTTGAGAGTCTGTAAGACAACTCTCAGATGAGTCGTATGCTCCTCCTCACTTTGAGAATAAATGAGAAGATCATCAATAAAGACAATAATGAACAAGTCCAAATATTGTTTGAACAGCATGTTCATTAAGTCCATGAAAGCTGCAAGAGCATTTGTTAGTCCAAAAAACATAACTACAAATTCATAGTGACCATACCGAGTCTTGAAGTCTGTCTTCGAGATGTCACTATCTCTGCCTTTGAGCTGATGATAGCCGAATCTGAGGTCTATCTTAGAAAAGAAACTATCACCTTGAAGTTGGTCGAACAAGTCATCAATCATAGGGATAGGATACTTATTCTTGATTGTGACTTTTTTCAACTACCAATAGTCAATGCAGAATTTGAGAGAATCATCTTTCTTTTTCATAAACAATCTGGAGCACCCCCCCCCCAACATAGAGAGATACTAGGTCTGATGAAGCCCTTATCTAAAAGGCCTTTTAACTACTCTTTCAATTCCTTAAGCTAAGTTGGAGCCATTGTGTAAGGAGGAATAGAAATAGGCTAGGTATCTGGGAGGAGATCTATTCCGAAGTCGATTTCCCTTTCGGGAGGAACTTTGGAAAGATATTCTGGGAACACTTCTGGAAACTCATTTACTATCGGGACTGATTCAAGAGTTGGGGTTTCAGAGTTTGAATCCTTAACCCGAACAAGATGACAGACATACCCTTTGGAAATCATCTTTTCAGCCTTAAGGTAAAAGACAAATCGACATATAGGCACTGAGCTACTATCCTTCCACTCTAAGACTGGCTCATTTGGAAAATGAAACCGAACGATTCTAGTTCTACAATCACTAAGGCATAACAGGATTATAACCAATCCATGCCTAGAATGATATCAAAATCTACCATTTCTAACTCTACAAGGTTTGTTGAGGTGACTTTTTGAGAGACTATGACAGAGTAATATTTGTATACTAGTCTAGCTATAACTAGGTTACCAACTAGAGTAGATACTAAGAAGGGTTCGGAGAGAGTTTCTGGACTGACACCGAAGTTTACTGTTATATAGGGAGTTACAAAAGACAGTGTAGCCCCTGGATCTAACAATACATAAACATCTAAATGAAAGACTTATAACATACCAATGACCACATCAGGAGAATCTACCTTGTCCTGGCGAGCCTGGAGAGCATACAACCTATTCTGGCGATGACCACTACCAGTACCAGACGAAGCACCCTACTGAGTTGGGTGACATGTTGGTGTTGCTGGAGCTGTAGACTTAGCCATACTGTTGTTACCTCATTTTTCTTGCCTGGCAGAAGGGCAAACCTTCAACCTATTGCCAGACTGACCACACTAAAGCACCCCTCTCTGCGTGCAAGAGATTCATCCAGATGGTTCTTACCACAGTTTGGACAAGTTGGGAAAGTCATGTTACCTGAAGTACACCCTAGAGACTTAGAGCTTGATGCCTACCTTTATAATCCTATCAAAACCTGGGGGATGAAGCACTAGCTGATGAAGGTGTTGGGGTTGTAGTCCTTTGCTGAAACTGTGAGTGATTCCCACCTCCCGAATTTTGCTGTGAGTATTCATAATTTCCTGTTCTAGCCTTCTTCTTGTCCATAGTCATTTCCCTAAGCTTATATCCCTCAACCTACTGAGCATGAGTTATGAGTTTGAAAATATCCATATCCCCTAACAGAGCATTCCTTCACTCAATCGTTACCAAATTGGATACTTCAAACAAGAACTTGCTCATTTGTACCCTCAAATCAACAACCACATGTGAAGCATACCTGGAGAGTTGAGTGAACTTCAGTCCGTATTCTTGGACCAACATTGAACCCTGCTTCAAGTTCATAAACTCTTGTGCCTTAACATCTCTCAACTCCCTTGGCAAGACCCTATCCAGAAACGCTCTAGTAAAACAATCCCAAGTCACATGAACTGCATCCGTACCCCTGTTGTCTTTCCACTGAGTGAACTAGATATGAGCCACATCCTTAAGTTGATAGGATGACAGCTCTACTCTGTCAATTCCAGTCACTTGCATCACCTCTAGAATCTTCTTGAATTCATCAATGAAGTTATGTGGGTCCTCACCAACTTGTGACCCAAGAAATTCTGGTGGATTCATACGAACAAAGTCTCAAACCCTAACTGCAGCTAATCCACCATTAGTGTTTGCAGGAATTGTGGCATGTTAATTGTTCTGATTGGCTACACTCTGAGCCAAGAGTTGGATCTCATTCCAAAATTTTGCATTCGTAACCTCATGGTTCGAGACAAGAGGAACTGTGTTAGCATTGCGTGCATTAGCATTCTGTGTGTTAGCTCTATGAGGAGGCATGATCTGAAATGCATAACGATGGATTATAAGGAGAAGTTAAATCATACCTCACGCACGATAAGAATAGCAAAGGAAAAACAGTTTTTCTTAAAACACTTTGTAGCCTCCCCCTCATAGATGTGGCGCGCTTCACACCCATGAAAGAGACTCTACTTAGTGTGGCTTTCAAATATCCTAGGACTCTTGAACCTAATGCTCTAATACCAAGTTTGTCACGCCTTGAGGCTACCCCCTTGACGTAACACGGGACCTAGGATCACAAGTGACCCCAAGCTAACCCTGAGTCTGACATATATCAAGCATACTATAAAAGTTACTGAGTAAAACATATACTATGCGGAAGTTAAAACAATGGATATCTAAAAATGGGGACAACCCAAATGGTTTGAATAAAAGTGAAATGAACTAAGAATTTAGTGGTAACTGAAACAACCACTTAACAACTCAAGTTGAATCTACTACTATGTCTGAAAAGCCTCTAACTAAGTTGAGTTGTTGGGGCATGCCCCAGCTAACTCTAACAAAATTGAACCTAAAAATAATGACTAAAATGAAAGCATGTCTATTGTCGTCGGAATATGAGGACTCACCACTGAAGTTGCTAAATGCAGACACACAATCAATTTAAGCGTGATATGGACACTGAGGACATGAACATATATCATAAAAGGATGTAGCACAGAGTATGTGTCAGTACATGGAATGTAATAAGCATGCAGGATATACATACTAGGCTGAACAAATATATATGAGCTGAACAATGACATAATCTGATCAAGAATATAAATACTATAACATAACTGAAAACCTAAGCTGAATGCAATGACCAAGTACTAATCATGAAGATAAAATGTTGAACTAGATACTGATATGAGTGCTGAAAACCTCATCGAATGCATTAAGTGTATGTGGAAGCTATTATTAACCGACATAAATCATGTGAGCTAAACATGGAGTCCGAAGTATACTCCCCATTGATAGGACCCAATATACCTTGCCAGGGGTATAAAGGCATGACTGTGGCATGATCACTAATACCGATGCCCAACAAAGGGGATTTATAATCCTACGCGGGAACGTAGTTCTGGGACTATGAGGATATACTAAACCCTAGTCCAACTCGGTGCTAAGTCTACTCAAAACTGAATACATATTAAGCTAGAATGCACTAAATACTGATTAGCTCAAAATACTGACATACTAACTGAGAATGCAACATTTATATATTGAGAATGTGACATTTGAAATCTGGAGCATGATTTTCTATTTAACTGACCTAGAAAGTATAATTCATGAACTAATAGAATTTACACAGACTAGGGTTTTGAGTTTTATACAAGGAATGTTGCAACGTTTTCAAGATAAATATATTCTTTAGACTATGGATACTATAGCAACTGAAAGCACAAAAATTTCCTAAGATTTTACAAACCCTAGGTCTAAACAAGCTATGTAGAATTAAGGAATTGACTGAATTTTAGGGACCTGGTGGATGAAAGGAACCCGCTAGTGAAATCCCACATACCTGATGAAGAAATCTACGAAGAAATTCTTTGGATTTCAGGGCTAAAACTTGAAGAACACTATTGCTTGTTCTTGAAAGAAATTGGCGGCTATTCCTCTTCTTTTCGTTCTAATTTGGATGACTTTTGGAGAATGAGGGTTCTGGTATGTCTGACTAGGTTATTGGGCTTACACTGAGTAAAACGACATAGTTTAGGCATCAAATGACGTAGTTTAAGTGCCCCCAACGCATAGGGAAAAAACCTAAACAACCCTGACTTAAAAGCTAACGAAGGCCATCCACGATGGGACTGACGAACCATCATTTGGACTACCGCCCGTCGTCTGGGATCTTTGTTCATGCTCTACCCGACAGGGCTTCACTAAAATGAGCATAACTTTTTACTCAGAGCTTGGATTTTAGTGAACTCAGTGGCGTTGGAAAAAGGATTCAATTATATTTCATTTGAGAAGTCAAGGGCCACCTAATTTATTTTGTGCTAAAAAATATAATTGTTTGAAGTTAACCTAACAACCATTTTCCTCTAAATAGTTGTTGACCTCACCTACGATCCGTAAGTCCAACCACGACCATACTGATCAGCCGTGGGTGGGATCAAAGATCCCTAAATCTTGGACCCCAACGACGGACCCCACCTAGGGACCGTGAGTCAAACCACGAACCATCAATGGCTTCCGTAGTTCTGGCACTAGGTCCTGGAAAGCTGTATTTTTTTTCAATTTTCTCGAATTTGAGGTGTTACATTTATACAGTTCGTACTAGAAAATCGTAGACCAATTACTTGAACCTAAATTTAACCTAACTTTTGATGAGAATGGTCTACGGTCCGTAGACACTAACCATAGAAACCAACCTTTGTCTTTAAAATTTCACTAAGTTTGGCACTCACCTACAAGATCTATATACGGCTTGAACATGGATTGACTGACTATACTGGTCAATCGTAGAAAAGTTTTGGACTTGACTTTTAAGAAAATTCTACCCTGAATCTACAGTTTCCTTCATACAATCTGTAGGTTGGACTCGTAGAACCAATTCTCAGACAGATTTCTGCACTACCCCTTTTCTTTTGTCTTTCCAACTTTCGAGGTGTTACAATATCTCCCCCTTGAAAATATTCATCCTTGAATGAGACTTAAGCTAGCATCAATAGCGAAGGAGAGAAACTAACAGCCCAACAAGAATGCAATCATATAAATGGACATATCCGAGGAGGAAAGTTGACTCCAAGCTAAAGCATATTTAAAACATCTTTTCATAAGGCATTCATGCCAAATGCACATAAACACGGAGAATCACTTTAAGCTAAATCATAACATCAAAAATCAGATTTTTCATGAGTGTGCATGCATGAGGAAACATGAGAATGACTAAGACACATGAAACCAAAATAGTGAACCATGAGGAACTTAATACCTAAAGCTAGAGTAGGGACGGAGGGAAATATATGAGGATACAGGGACATTATAATGGCCTCAGCCTCCCAAGTAGAACCCTCAACTAGTTGATTCCTCCAAAAAAAAACCTTCATGGAAGAAACTTCTTTGTTTCTCAGCTTCCAGACTTGCCGGTCAAAGATCTCAACCAAAATCTCTTCATAACAAAGGTTCTCTCTAACTCCCAAACCTTGATAACACTCAGCTACACTTCATCCAATTCTAAGTGTAGGCGGTCACTAACAAGTATAAACCCAACTAAGATTTGGGGTCGATCCCATAGGGAGTGATACAGTAGAGAATTCGATCAAGAATTAAAATTGTGTCCTAATCGTTTGTAGAGGCAGAAGTTTGAAACATTAAAGTAAATCACAAAGTTTTGACAATTAATATCAAATGGAGGGATTTGGGTAACCAATTTATGACTACTAAAACCGGAAGTAAACAAGTAGAGAAGGTTTCTTGGGAGTGTGATAAGTTGAATGCTAATTTCACGTAATGGGTGATTACTAGTTACTCAAAGATGTTGAATCTCGGTGGGTAGGGTAGGTTATGAGTGCAATAGCCATTTCTCAATCAACTATTGCGATTCAAGTGAGTTCTTTCGAACCTCAACAGGCAAAACACAATTGAACAACCCATTACCTTAATCAATCCACTTTTTCAAGCTAGATTTGCAAGATTGCAATCAAACCTGCTTTCTCAAGCTAGATTCGTAACAATGCAATCAATACAATTATCGACTAATAATTCGACTCTAACACCTCTTTCTCAAGCAAGTATCGAGTACTAAGCTAGAATTGCATTTGCAACTACAATTCCTTAATTAAAACATGAACAATTAATTGAACCCACTTCAAAACAACAACAAAATCAGTAACTAACAACACCCATTAGCTAATTAACGCATTCAACTACATAACACACCCCCAAGAATGGGGTTTTAGCCAAACATAGTAAAGAATAAGAAATCGTTACCAATGAAGTTTTCCATCAGATTTGACAACAATCCGCAAGTCTCCAAATGCTAGAAATTAGGCTAAAAGTCTCGCAATCCCTAAATCTCTACTCAAAAATGTAAAAACAATGTTCTAGAATGTTAAAACTCAAAAACCTAGAAGTGAACAATGTGGGAACTCTTTCTCTTCTTTTGAAAATTGCATTTATATGTTCTCAGAATCTTAGTATAGAGTCAACTTAGCAAAGTAAGTCGGGCTTGCCGAACAGGTCGGCGATGCTCTGAGTGCTCCTCTTTTCACCTTTTTGGCATGGCTTTTCACCAAAACTTTCTGTGATATCAGGCGATCTCTTCAATATGTCGCCAAACCATTTGTCTGCTCGCCAAGTTGGTTTTATCCATGGGCTAGCTGCTAAAGCTTTCGATGAGCTGAAGGTCCACTCGGTGACTCGCCGAGTGGCTTTGGCGAGGACTAATTTTCCTTTCCTTCAACTTTTTCAGCTTTTTTGTTCCTATTTGCCTTGAATGTCCTTGCCTTACTCTTTCGCCTTCATTGTTGCATATTAACATTTTTACATCAGTTATGAGCATAAAATTGGCATTGAGGACACTAAAACCTTGAATAATAATCCCTAAATGAGTCGAAATTCCCGACTCATCAAACCTTCTGAAGGAACAATAGATGTCAGATCTCCAATACACTTCTTCAACAAGCTCATAGGCAACTTTACCAATACGCCTTAAAATTTGATATGGGCCTACATATTGAGGACTAAGCTTCCCCTTCTTTCAAAACCTCATGACACCCTTTATAGGTGAAATTTTCAAGTAAACCGAATCATCAACATCAAACTCAAGATATATTCTTCTAACACCACCATAGGACTTTTGCAGACTTTGAGCCGTTTTCAACCTATCTCTAATAAGATGAACTTTCTCCATAGCCTTATGTACCAATTTAAGACCTATCAGAGCAATCTCACCAACTTCAAACAAACCTATAGGAGATTTACAACTACCACCAACTTCAAACCAACCTATAGGAGACCTACACTTCTTACTATAAAGAGCCTCAAATTGAGCCATACCGATGCCTGAATAATAGCTATTATTATATGCAAACTCAATCAAAGGAAAGTGATCATCCCAATTACCCTTGAAATTAGTCACACAAGCTCTCAACATATCTTCTAAAGTCTGAATAGTACACTCCACTTGCCTATTGGTTTGGGGTGAAAGGTCGTACTAAGCTTAACACGAGTACCAACACCCCTTTAGAAAGATTTCCAAAACTGAGAAGTAAATTGGGTACCATGATCGGAGATAATGGATAGGGGCACTCCATGCAACCTAACCATCTCCCTTAGATACAACTTAGCATAATCTTCCACCAAATAATAAATCTTTACGGGAATGAAATGAGCCGACTTCATCATACGATCTACTATAATCCAAATCAAGTCATGTTGTCGCCTAGTGCAGGGTAAGCCAACAATGAAGTCCATTTTCAATTCTTCCCACTTCCAAGTAGGAATAATAATATCCTGGGACAAACTCTCATTTGTTGAGAATTAGGACACTTAGCCACAAATTTTTCATATCCTTCTTTATCCCATTCCACCAATAGATATCCAGTAAGTCACGGTACATCTTAGCGGCTCCTGGGTGAATAGAATATCAAGAACTATGGGATTTTGATAAGATTTTCTCTTTCAAGTCATCAACATTGGGAATATACAAACGACCTTGATATCAAAGCATCCCATCTCCCCCTTGGGAGAAAGCCTCAACGGAATTTTTAAGCACCACTTCCTTTAATTCAACCAAAATAAGGTCAAGACCTTGCTTGGCTTTTACATCCGATACAAAGGATGATTCTGAACCATTATGAACAATAAAACCACCTTCATTATAATCAACCAACGGAACACCCAATCGGGAAAATCTATGAACATCATGAACCAACTTCTTCTTACCATCCTCAACATGTGTAACACTATTCATAGACAACCAACTTAAGGCATCGACCACCATATTAGCTTTTCTTGGGTGATAAAGGATGCTCATGTCATAGTCCTACAAGAGTTCTAGCCATCTACGTTGGTGAAGATTTAAAGCCTTTTGCTTGAACACATATTGTAAACTTTTGTGGTGGGTAAAGACATCAACATAAACACCATATGAGAAATGCCTCCAAATCTTTAAGGCAAACACAATCGTTGCTAGCTCCAAATCATGGTTCTTTTCATGAATTTGAAGTTAGATTGAGAAATAAGCAATAACTTTCCCATTGTGCATAAGAATACATTGCAATCTAATCCTTGAAGCATCACAATAAACAACAAATCCATCATATCCTTCTGGTAAAGTCAAAATAGGAGCCTAAGTGAGTCTATCCTTCAACTCTTGGAAACTTTTTTCTCACACTTCCGACCATAAGAACTTAACATTCTTTTGGCTCAATGTAGTTAATGAAAAGGCGATCGAAGAAACCTTTCGACGAACCTTCTATAATATTCGTCCAAACCCAAGAAACTTTGAATATCCATATGGGATAGAGGTCTAGCCCAATTTTTAACCACATCCATCTTCTTAGGATCTACCTCAATACCCTTGCCAGAATTAATGTGACCAAGAAAAGCCATGGATCTCAATAAAAACTCACATTTACTTGATTTTGCAAAGATTTTTTGGTCCTTGAGGACTTGCAACACAATCATCAAATGATCAACTTGCTCATCCCCACTCCGTGAGTAAATCAGGATGTCATCAATAAATACAATCACAAACATATCTAGGTATTGTCTGAACACTCTATTTATCAAGTTCGTAGATGTGTCTGGAGCATTATTCAAACAAAACAACATTACCAAAAACTCATAATGACCATTTTGGGATGTCATCTTCATTCCCCCTCAATTTGTGATAACTCGACCAGAGGTCAATCTTAGATAAACAACTCAGTCCATGGAGTTGGTCAAACAAGTTATCTATCCTTGAGTAAGGATACTTATTCTTAATGGTAACCTTGTTCAATTGTCGGCAATCAATGCACATACGAAGTGAGTCATCCTTCTTATGAACAAACAAAATTGGAGCACCCCATGAAGAGATACTTGGTCGGATGAAACTATTATCCAACAAATCTTTCAATTGGTCCTTCAAATCCTTAAATTCTTTCGGAGCCATACGGTAAGGAGGAATAGAGATAGGTTGCATATCTGGGAGAAGGTCAACAGCGAAGTCTATTTCCCTTTCGGGAGGAATACTAGGTAGATCATCTAGGAAACACTTTCGGAAACTCATTCACAATAGGGACGGATTTAAGAATAGGGGTTTCGAAATTTGTATCCCTAACTCGAACACGGTGATTTATGCAACCCTTAAAAATCATCTTTCTAGTTTTAAGACAGGATACAAACTGACCCTTAGGCATCGAATTTCCACATTTCCACTCTAGGGTGGGTTCATTTGGAAACTAAAACTTGACCACTCGGGTTCTTCAATCAAGAGAAGCATAACAAGAATGGAGTCAATCCATACCAACAATAATATCAAAATCTAACATATCATGCTCTACAAGATCAACATGAGTGACTCTACGGGATAAGGAGACGGGACAATTTCTATAGACTCTCTTAGCCACAATAGATTCACCAATAGGTGTAGAGACAGAAAACGGGTCTAACAACACACCCAAAGAAATGTCAAATCTCAAAGCCACATATGATGTCACAAAAGACAAGGTAGCACAAGATCAAGCAAATTATAAACATCAAGATGAAAGATTTTCAATATATCGGTAATAATATCGGGAGAAACCTCTTGCTCATGTTGACTTTGAAATGCATAAAATATGTTTTAGAGAACTTGAACCTGAACCACTAGGTGGAGCTTGCCTACCTTATCTTCCCTTAGTAGTAAGTGATGGACAATCCCTTATCTTATGACCACTCTTACCACAACCAAATCAACCATCTGTATCGGCTAAGCATTTACCCTCACGCTTTATTCCATACCTAGCACAAGTAGACAATGAAGATACATCGACATTCCCTCCTTGATGCTTGGGGTTAGACACCTTATACTTGTTGAACTTTGAAACTGGAGCATTAGAGGAACCTTGATCGGGGAACCTTTGTTGCAATTTAGAAAGACCATGTCCATCAGACCTCGATGTGAAAAGTCATCATCACCGATATTTGCCCTTTTTGCCTCCCTAGATCTTTCCTTAAGCTGCTCCTATTTAATTTGTTGAGCATGTACCATCAGGCGAGAAATATCTATTTCCTTAATGAGCATGGTGGTACCACATTCCTTGACCACCTTTTCAAACACACCCAAAACAAACTTATTCATCATTGCCCTTGAGTCAACAACCATAGAAGAATCATATCTAAACAATTGTGTGAATTTCAAAGCATACTATTTCACACTCACGAACTTTGGTATCCCTCATCTCAGGGGAAAAAACCTATCAAGGAAAGCGACTTAACTTTTCCCAATCAAGAGGACTCGCATCAACCACCCTCTCTTCCTTCCATTGGTTGAACCAAACTTGAGCAACACCCTTAAGTTTATAAGAGGCTAATTTTTTACCTTTTCCACCGGTGTCACACCCATGATCATCAAAATCTTATACATCTCATCAATGAACTCTTAAGGATCTTCCTCAACCTTGGAACTATGAAACTCCAGGAAATTCATTCTAGTGAAGTCCATTACTCTAGTTGCCTTTGTGCCCATATTTGAGTTCACGGGGACCACAACCTTCTTATTGGCTTGAGTCGTCATGGCTTGAGCCAACACTTGAAAAATAGCTCAAAATTTTGCATTAGTCACCTGCTCGGCGAAAGGGTCGATCGAAACTTGAGGAACTTCTCGATCCACATTCTCACCCGCATTCCTTCTAACATATGCTCTTTAAGGGGCCATAACCTAAAAAGCATCGGATAAGGATTAGGAAAGAGACATATAGTGCTACACTATATCATATGACTTCAGAGTAATGAAAGAAGTGGCATTTCCTAAACATCTTATAGCTTCCTATTCACAAATGTGGCACGCTTCACACTCATGAACAAGACTTTACTTGACGTGGCTTATGAGACATCGTCATAGGACCTTTCTAAACATTGTGCTCTGAATACTAAGTTAGTCATGAACCAAAGTATACCCTATGCTTAACATGGTGTATAGGACCCTAAGAGGCCCTACACAAGCCACTTAGCATACATCATACATGATAATAGAAATAAAGATTTCAAAGATATAGTCTTATATCATAACGAAGTTTCATAAAAGCTAAAGTGTACATAAGTCTCAATAAGACATCTAATACATCAATAGAAGTGATTGGGATGTAACTCATACATCACATACAAAGTCTAAAAACTGAAATACAGAAAGCAATAATAGTGTCTTGGTTCTCAGAACATGAGGATTCAGTAATCCTTGAGTGCCAAAAGATCAACTAGCCACGAGTGTGAGAGGTAGGAGTGTCTGACCTTAGTGAAACTATGTAGGCACAAGTATACATTAGTATGTGGAATGTACTAAGTATGATAGCAATGCATAAGAGTTAGTAAATCATGCTAAAAAAACTTTACAATGACCAAGCTAAATCATAAGACAAAAGGGTTAGAAAATATAAATCATAATCATGGTCAATGAAAGCTAAATATCTTTAAATCACTTATGAGATACTTTCATAAATTAAACTTAATTCATTGTAGTGGGAAGTTTACCATTAACCGGCATAAACCATGTGAGATATAACATGGAGTCAAGTGTCTGCCCCACACCGAAAAGAGGTGTCCTTACTTGGCAAGATAAGAACCATATATCTAAGCTAAAGTGGATCCATTGTCAAATGTCTATCTAAGACAATCATCCTATAGTGGCACATAGTTATGGGATATAGAGATTGCTACTAGAGACCCGTCCTCTACTAATAGGAGAGCCTCCATATCAATATCCTCTTGGTGCTAAGCAAAAATCCCATGGAATAGTCATTTATCTTGTTCATTTCATTATCCATGGAAAAACCCAATTAAGCAACCAATCCAAGCTAAAATTTATTTAGAATAGCTCCTTAATCTTGATTCAACTTAGGTGAGAAAACCTTTCAACCTTATGAATCCTTTTGTGAGAAATCCTTTCACAATCATTGTCTTAGTAGTATGTGATAAAACCTTTCACAACAACAACAACATTGATGCTTTACTCTCAAAGCAACCTTAAATCATTTATATCAATTTCATAAAAGAGCATGCATATCTTCATAAATTCATCTTCCTTAGTGCATAAGCTTCATCATACGATCATAATCTAAAAATCATGGATCATGCATGGGTTCATGTGAATTTAACTTAAAAATGTGTAATTACTTCAACTCATGCATAAGACAATAGAAAATAATCAATTGAATCATAATTGAAAAGAACCCATGGAGATTTGAATAAAACCCTAACTATGATTGAGAAACTAACTTGTAAAATTAGAGATCTTAGAAACCCTATGGAGGAAAGGACTCCATAGGTGAATACTAGCACACCTTGGAGTTTAACGCGCAATTGCTATGGTAGATTTAGATCTTGGTGTTTGAAACCCTAGATTGCTTTTCCTCGAGTTTGAGGGAATTTGAAGGGGATAAACTTAGAGGGAATTTTGGGATTTAGAGAAATGATTTAGAATAGATAGTTTTTGGGCTAAAAATACTTAATATAAGGTTTAGTATTAGGATGAAAATGACCTAGTTTAGGCATTAATCAATTAGGCATAAGACCCAAAAGCCCCTTAAAATTAAGTGCCGAACTGGTCTATGGGTGTGACCTACGGACCATAGTACTTTCTACAATCTATACTGGTCAACCGTAGACTAAGTACTAGATTCTAAGTTTATGCAACTTTTGATGAAAGTCGTACATGGTCGTAGGTCTTTCTACAGTCTGTAGACACTAACCGTAGAAACCAACTTTAAGTCTGAAATTTTTTTACTAAGTCTGGGACTCACCTACCAGACCT
Organism: Solanum pinnatisectum; assembly: GCA_035578085.1. Classification (NCBI taxonomy): domain Eukaryota; kingdom Viridiplantae; phylum Streptophyta; class Magnoliopsida; order Solanales; family Solanaceae; genus Solanum; species Solanum pinnatisectum. The sequence goes on from CM069087.1 coordinate 35,788,870, forward strand.
ATCTATGACTTGTACATGGATTGACGCACCGTATTGGTCAATCATTGAAAAGCTACTGGGACTTGACTTTTAAGAAAACTCTACCTTGGATCTACGGTTTCTTTCCTACGTGGATCTACGGTTCCTTTCCTACTGTTCGTTGGACTTCCTGTGGTCCGTAGGTTGGACTCGTAGAACTAGTTCTCAAACATATTTTTGCACTACTCCTTTTCTTTTGACTTTCCAACTTACGAGGTATTACATACGAATACCTTTATCGACCCGTAGACCAGACTACGACTCGTCAAATCCTCTCGTAGACCTGAGGTCTCAAATCAATTCTCTAAATCAGCTTTACGGATTAGTTCTATGATCTGTAGAACACTCTATAATTTGTTTTTACTACTTGTATGGTCATATATCAAAGACTTGTTGTAATACCTCGAAAATTGGAAAGTTGAATTCAAAAGGAAAAGTTCAGTTTTGGACACTGATGTTGTGATATACAAGTCCCATCTACTGATCATAAGAGGTTCTACGGGCCATAGAAAGTGAGTTGTAGAACTTAAGTTGAGTATTGCAAATTTTAAGTTTCTGATGTTTGACCTACGAGTGAACAGGATAAGGCATAGGGCATTCCACGGGTCGTAGAACTGATCTGTAGAATGATTCAGTGTAGTTGAATTGAGACCTTAGTCTACGAGAAGGGTTGATGAGTCGTAGATTGTTCTACGTGTTGTAGGAGTGTTTCATAGAAGTAATCTGGACTTGGTGAAAATTTGAACTTGAACTTGGATTCTACGGAAGAGGTCTACTGATTGTATATGGAACAACGGACCGTATAAAGGTCTCGTGGGAAGTTGAACAATTTTTGGGTTTCTGAAGTTGGTTCTATGGTTGACCAATATGGGCCATAGAAAGTCCTACAGACCAAAGGTCCCAACCGTAGGTCTATCCAGCAGTTATTTCTTAAGGTTATTTGGGTCTTTTCCTATACATTTAATACATTTACTATGTCATTTTGACCCTATTTATAAGTCCTATAACTATTTTTCAATTCCTAAAATTACCCAAAACCCTCTCATTCTCTCAAATCCCTAATTCCCATCCAAGTTCATCCTCTCCAATTCTCTCTCAAGCTCAAGTTAGAAAAACTAGGATTTCAAGCTTCAAGTCACTTCTTTTCATTGCTTTGCTAGACTTTGATCATCAAGAAATATGAGAATTCACTAATGGATTCCATTCATTCATTGGATCCCAAAGAATCTCTATCTCCAAAGTCAATATCACCTAATTTGATTAGGGTTTCATGCAAATCTCCATGAGTCCTATTTGTTATGATTCAATTGTTTGATTTCAATCTTATTATGCGTGATTTGATTCAATTGCATGATTTTCAATTAATTTCATATGGGCATATGCTTTTTACTTGATTATGATGATGAATTTATGAAGAAAACTTATGAACTTATGAATGATAGTTTATGAAAGTTATGCATGTCTTATGAAAATGATGTTTTATGAACTAAGGATGCTTTTGAGATAAGTATCAATGAATTGTAAAAGGTTTTCTCACATATTATGAAATCATGGTTGTGAAAGATTTTCTCACGTATGATCGTGATTTAAAAGAGCTACTCTATGATGACTTAAGATTGGATTGGTAATTTCATTATGACTTTTCAAGTATGCTGATAGAATGTGAATATGACTAATACCTTTAGGATTTTTACTTAGAACCGAGAGGATATTGAGATGGAGGCTCTCCCATTAGTAGATAACGGTTCTCTAGAAGCAAGCTCCATGTCCCTAACTATGTGTCCCCATAGGATTTGTCTTAGAAAGACATAACTAGTGGATCCACCTAAGTTAGACATTATGGTCCTTACTTTGGCAAGTACAACATCTATTTTTGGTGTGAGAGCAAGACACCAGATTCCATGTTATAGCTCACACAGTCTATCTCGGTTAATGGTAATATAAAAAAAATGAACTATGTTACCTTCAAAGGTTTTATGAAAGTTTTCAAATGATTTTATGTATGCATTGACCATGTTCATGATTTATGATTCCTTGTAAAGGCTTTTTACTATGTATTAGCTTGGTCATGCATATCATGTTTAAAGTCCTCATATGATCATGTTTATATTTTATGCATTTCTCCATACTTAGTACATTCCATGTACTAAAGCATACTTATGCCTATATTGTTTCATAATATAGGATCCGATATTTCCCCTCTTACTTGTGGCTAACTTGGATTGCTCTACCAGCTTTTGGATTGGTGAGCCTCATCCTTTGAGGACAAGACCGTTGATGATTTAGTTGTTTGAGTTTTATGTCTTTTGTTTCAGACTTGTATGTGGTGTATGAGTAACGTCCAACCACCCTTATGATGTTAGAGGCTTGTGTCAGACTTCGTAGTATTCCTCTTATTCTTTATGTACTATGTTGGTATCATTTATGTCTTCGTACGATTTGAGACTTATATTGATATATCTCTTAAATTGTATATTTAATACGTCATGCTTATGTCAAGTGGCTTGTTTATGGTCTCTGAGGATCATATTTGTCATGTCACGTCTAGGTTGTACTTTGATCGTAACACTTGTCATTTCCAAATCTCAAACCAAGTCCTACGACTTCCTTCCTACGGCTCATAGAACTTCCTATTATCCGTGGATGACTTCCGTAGAACATGTCTCAACAAATTTTCCAGCAACTTTTCCTTTACAATCCGACTTTTCAATTTTTGAGGTGTTACAAAGTCGCTCATAGAGATTTTCCTGCTACAAACTTAGGAGGACAAAGACTACTCTAAATAAGATAAACTCGAGCATATCATCAAACACCTTTGTGCATAGTCTATTTTTGTAACACCCCCAAAAAAATTTGAGCTAAGACTTGAACCGTTCTTTGTAGTGAGTGAGATTTTACCAAGAAATTTAAAATTTTCCTAAGTGTTAAGGTCACTAGATGTAGCACCTTGAGTTCTAAGAAGAAACTAGAGAGAATTTATTGAAGTCATTCCTAAGTTCTTCTAAGATTTAAGTCAACTTCAAACGACCATAACACTTGGTACATGATGAGTTAGGTGGGTAAGAAGATACTATATGAAAGGTCTTTGAATTATCTTTCCAACGCCACCGAGTTTGCTAAGTTTCGAGGTTGGATGAGTGAGATATGCCCTTTTGAAGTCAGGTTGTCCAGTTAAGGAAAGTTACCCTAAAATAGTAAAGGGTATTTTGGTCTTTTCCTTATCCAATCATATTTAATTCATTTTAGTAAGGTTTTAAGGGTCTAATCCTATTAGGTTCAATTTTATAATCCTAATATACGCCTAGGGATTTAGAAGACAGTTCAAGAAGAGAAAAGAGGAGAGGATCAAGGCGTTCATCGAGATTCTTGAGAGTTGTTGCGAATTTTCACCATGGGTTTGATCCCTAAGAGGTATATAAGCTTCCATAGTATTGGGTTTGTTCACCCGTACGCCAATCATGTAAATTTCAGCGTTAAGTTCGTTCTAGAAAGTTGAAAGCATGGTTTTCTTGAATTGTGTTCTTGAAATTGACTTTCGTTCTTGAATTTAGATGAGATTGATGAGTTCTTGAGGAAATCGTGTCGATTTTAGAGTTGTGTTTGATTAGATTCTTGTGTACATGTATTGGGTATATGAAACAAAAGAGAAATTGAGAAAAAGAATAGAATTTAGGCAAATTGGGGTTAGAAAATAAAGAAGGAAAAAGTCGAGCAGATATTGGCACGCAAGTCCATGTCGTGGACTTGCTCCCCTAGTGAGCAGATTTCCCCTCCGCGTCGTAGAGAGGACGTAGACTCTACTGTTTCAAAACTATTTTCGCGACCAAATATTTAAATGCATCTCCACTCGTAGAATTGCTTCCATACAGTGATTTCTTGATCGTTTCTCACGTTTAACTATCTAAAAACACTCTTAAACATCACGAGATCTTTCCTATCATAAATCACAACCTTGAATTCATAAATCAAATTCAAGGTAGAGTTGAGAGTCAAGTTTTGAGAGTTCGTTCGAACATTTTTGAGAAAGTCCCTTTGAGTCTTTTTGAGGAGTCTTCTACAATTTCTAATAACTTTTTTCAAGACACGAGCAGGTGAGTATGAGAATGAGGAGAATGTATTCGTGAGTCTACTTTATCATTACGAGATCCTTCATATCATGAACCATAACTCTTGAATTCATAATTCACATTCAAGATAGAGTTAAGAGTAGAGTTCAAGAAAGCTTTTGAGTTCAATTGTGAATCCTTAAAGATAAACTATCGATTTGAACTAAGTTTTGTGAAAGTAAGTATGAGAATGAGAAGATTCGTATACAGGAGTTCCATATTGTTATTTAGACCCTCGAGTCGAGTCGTTCATGCCCCATAATTCCGCATGAACTTCATAAATTGAGCATCTTTGAGAGGAGTAGTATCTTCAAGTTCTAAGTCTTGAGTATTGAGTTCCTAATCCCTTTTGAGATTATATTCCTAATCATGGGACTATGACATGTTATCCATGAAGTCCTTGAGTTGAGTAGTTCATGCCCATAATTGTGCATAAACCCTATGAGTCAAACATTCTTGAGATGAAGTAGTATCATGAAGTCCTTGAGTTGAGATTGTTCATGCCCATAATTCCGCATCAAACCCTCTGAGTTGAGTATTCTTAAAACGAGTATTGAGTTCTATGTATGGTTATTGAAAACCTTGAATTAAGTCGTTCACGTCCATAATTCGGCATAAACTTTATTCTGAGAAGTCTTTTGCAACTTTTTCTAAACTTGTTTTAAGACTTGAGTACTTGAGTTGAGAACGAGTAGAATCGAGTTCATTTTCTTTAAAATGATATATGGGAACTAATTATTCCCAAGAGTAAATGTTTCACATTTAAAAGAGAAGGAAAATGAGATTTCCAAAATAGTTTTCTAAAATATGATTAGTATAACAATCGAGTATGCCATCAATGTATGAGCAGTATGGTATCTAGAGATACCATCAATATTTATGCAGTATGACTTCTCAAGTCATCAATAATCATATTAATATGATTTTTGAAATGTTTCTGAGAAAGAGAAGAGTTGAGTTCATTTTTTTTAAAATGATATATGGGAACTAAGTATTCCCAAGAGTAAATGTTTTCACATTTAAGATGAAAGGAAACTAAGATTTCCAAGAGAGCCTTTGAGCTAGTTTTTGAGTAATTATCTCAAACCACAGAAATAGTTATATTTTTAAACATATGAGCTGAGTATATTTTGGGAGTTGTATTGAGCACCGATATGGGGAAGAGTTCATAATAACTCAAGTCTCCATAAACTATGTAGCCAACGTGGGGAGAAAGTGTCATACTTTTTAGATGATTCATTAATGCTTTTTAGCATAGACTAGTGAATCCACTTAGTTGAGAGGTCTTATACCTTGGCAACGTATAGGACAGTTCTGGCAGTATGGGCGAGACGCTGTATCATCACATAGCTCATAGTGATGGTTGTCAGTTAGAGAAACTCCCATAGAGTTATATTGTATTTTTATATACACAATGAGTATTATTGTATTTTTTTAATACATTGAGTTGCTATCTACAGTTTTACAGCTTTCCATATGTGTTGTATCTTTTACTATTGATGTATCCTTAAGTATCATGAGTTGAGTATCTTGAGTTGAGTTGAGTTGAGTATCTTGAGTTGAGTACCTTTGAGTTGAGTATCTTATTCTTGAGTTGAGTCGAGTAAGTGAGTTGAGAAGAGGTAAATATGTTTCTTTTTTATTAAGTTCAAGCTTATATTTATGCTTTAGAATTCCCCCCTTACATGCTCGTACATTTCACGTACTGAGCCATTTGGCCTGCATCGTTTCATGATGTAGATACAGGTAGTCTGGGTCATCAACAGGAGCTTTGTTGATACCACATGGAGTTCAAGTTAGCTATGGTGAGCCTCCTTGCTTCCAGAGGGTTCCACTTTTTCGTTCAGTTATATCCCGACTTTCATCTTTGTCATTTAGAGGCTTCATAGATAGACAGTAGAGTTTCTGAAGTCTGTTCATTTATTTTGTTAAATGTTTTAAAGACTTAAGTTGCCTATTTTATGGTGAGTTGAATAATTTATTTTTATTCAGAGTTTTTCATTTGAGTTAAAGCTTTGTAATTGAGTTTCATGAATTTTTATTCAGTTTTTAAGCTTTGTATGTTGTAGTTAGTCTTCCGCTTGTAGTCAGCCAAGATGAGGGTTTGCTTGGGGACCAGCAATGGTTCTCAAGTGCCAGCCATGTCCAAGATGTAGGCTAGGATCGTGACAATTTTTAAATTTCAGCCAATTTACTACATTAAATTTTCCATAAGACCATTTAGTTTTGCACCAATTAGTTAATAACAAAGACAAAATTTATCATAAAGATAATATATATGCAAATTAGTTAAAATAATTTTAGTACTATAAATTAACAAAGTATTAAATAACACATTATATATAAGATTTGTAAATTAATTAACACAATTCATTTGTGCTACTCATATGAAAGTGTGGAATAAATTTAATAATTAAAAATTAGCCCTAATCATAATTTGGAAGTGAAGCAAATTCTGCGGGGTGAATTTGTGTGGGATGGAGCGGGCCACATTAAAAACACATAAAAAATACAATGTAAGGCGAAGCAGTGCAAATTGAAAACTTTGTGGGTTAAAGCTTAACCTACCCTGTAATGGGATGGTTAAGGAGTGAGAGTTTGAGTCTGAATGAGGAGGGAAAAGATAATACACTTAGGGGTCGTTTGGTACAAAGATTATTAACACAAGAATTAGTAATGCAAAAATTAGTAATGCAGGGATTAGTAATGCAGGGATTAGTAGTGCAGGTATTAGTAATGCAGTGATTAGTAGTGCAGGTATTAGTAATGCAGGGATTAGTGGTGCAGGTATTAATAATGCAGAGTTTATTTTTATCAAGTGATTGATTTATTATTTCCACCTCATCTTGTGTTTGGATTAAAACTCTATAAAAAGCTTCTTTTCAATTATACCCTTGAATTATTAGGTAATTGGGTCAAGGTAGATAATTGCCGGACAAATTTTTTTTTTTATGGCCTTCTAACTAGCTATGAGAAGAACAATTTTGTTATCACGTTTGCTATTTTTGCACTTGAATTATTTGAGGCTAAATAATTGTCATCTTAATAAATTGATGACTCACAAAATGTCATTTTTCAATTTAAAAAAGATAAACCATCTACTTTTAAAATCGAAAAGACGGTCAACAATGGTAAAATTAATAAACTATCTACATTTACACATAAAAATTGCAAGTTGTCGTTTTAATATGTATGTATGTTTTAAATTCTTCAAAATACAAATAATTAGAAAACCACACACACACATATATATATAATATACATTCAATTAAGATTACAAACGTCATATACTCACATTTCAAATTTGTATTGATTTGTTTTGAATTTATTTAGTAACAAACAACTCTCTCTAAATAATTTGTAAGCTAATTTATTTAAATAAATTTACTAGGACAAATATAAATCATAAAATCAAGAAAATAATCATAATAATTAAAATGATTTGAGGGATATTTTTGTCTTTACATAGATTTATCCCATGATATTATATCCTATGTATTACTAATACATCCAAATGAAAGATATTATTAATACATCTTATAATATCATGTAAAAGGTATAACTAATTCATGGATTAGTTATACAGAGGTCCAAATTCCTACCAAACGTAGTACTAAATAATACCTTACCTAATACATAGATTATTTCTTCTAATGCAGCCTACCAAACGATCCCTTAAAGTGTCACTTAAATTTTTTTTTATTAAAAAAAATCATTTTTCTTATTTTAAAACTTATTTTTTTGAAAAAAATATTTTTCAAATGTTTTGATCAATCTAAAAAAACACCCTGTATGTGTCAAAAGCTTTTCTTAATTTGTGTGTAAACATCATATCTGTCGTTTTTTTTTATCTCGGGGGCTTCGAATAAAAAAAAGAAAAAATCCTCATTGTCGTACACCAAACCCTAGTCCCCCTCCCCCTTTCCTCCATTTCTGAAGGTTAGATCTAAGCTTTAGTTTTCTGTTTATCCACTTTTATTCTACTGTTAATTCAGTTACACTGCCTTTTCTAACTGTCTATTATGGTGCCAGTGAAGTTCTTGATGTGTGTTTAAATTACTAATCTTTTTTCCTGGGTAGGGAATTTGATCAAAATAGTTCGCTAATAACACCTTAAAAATTGAATCTTGTTATTATTTTTCTTAGTTTTTCATTTTTTTGTTAGAAAGCCTTATCTTTTGTTTTACTTTTTTTAGTGTGAGTTCATGTTGCAACTACATGTGATTCTTTAGATGTGAAAAAAAATTGAGAGAACTACTATAAACAAATTAACCGTTTTGCTAAAGGAATTAGGAGTAAGAGGAGAGTAGTCATGTCTACACTTAATTTTTTATATTGTTGATGCAAAATGTCTTTTTTGTTGTTTTCGTAGTTTGAATTTCGTATATGTGCCTCTTTGACATGCCATTACTAACAAAATAAGATACAAAAGTTTGGTTGTGTGCTGCAAGTTCTGGTTTCTCTCTTTTTTCCTGAAGCCTTTTTATCCACAGCATTTGTATCTTGTATGTGCTTAATCATTCATCAGCACACTCTGTGACATGTTTTTAGTAGTTTATATATTTCAATTTTTTTTTAATTGTTTTGTTGTGATTCAGGTATAAATGTCTGATCCTTCAAAGGTTGTTCATGTTCGCAATGTGGGGCATGAGATCTCGGAGGTAGATTTGTAGGATCTTTTATACTGATTAGTTGTGCCCCTTATTTTTGTTTGATAGTACTTTGATGTGTGATCAGTGAGCTCCAAATTTTCATAAGCAAGTTGTTTATGTTGTTGGTTAATGCCTTTGTTATTAAGAATTGAATATTTTTAGTGTTTGACATCTTTTTCTTTACATCATTGTAAGCTTAAGTTCCTATGTATTATTAGTATAAATGAAAATGCTTTATACTCCTGATACATAGAGAAGAAAAAACTATGTATAAAACAGACACTACCTTTTCTCTAATTTTTTGTTTTTTTTGATAAGTGATGTACATTCTCTAATCAAAGAGCAAGGTATCTGATGTAATGGTGTTCTGAAAAAAAAACATAAAATAGTGAAACAGATGCAGAAAGAAAGTCGCTTTGTCCAGTGTTGCAATTCAGTCTGTATGTTCCATACCCCTCTCTGAACTTCTTGAAAAGGTGAATCAGTCAAAATATATTTCGTGTGGTGCGTCCCGGGGGATGAGTGGGGTGGGAAGTTGAAGTGTCTATAGATCTCTTGAAGATCAAGTTACTGCTGTCTTTTTACCTCTCAGCTCTTAGTTTATGGTGTAGACTGAGTTTTGAAAGTGACTCAGTTTTAAGTGATCCGTCTGTAGTGATAGTGTTTATTCATTTCTTCTGAAAGAGCGGCACTCTTTTTGCATTAGTTATAGTAAACATTAGATCTGAAAATGGAGCGCATTATTTCCTTTGTGTTCATTAATTTGGGATCAATTAAATCTTCCTCCAACTCCATATACCCAGAAACTACTGATATGATGGAAAATAATTGATTTGTACAGTAATTTGATTTTTGGTTCTTTTCCAGAATGACTTGCTTCAACTATTCCAACCATTTGGCGTAATTACCAAACTTGTAATGCTTAGGGCAAAAAATCAGGTGCTTTTTTCATACTTGCACACTGAATGACACTCATAAATTTATTAATTTACTGGTTCTAATTTTTTTTTAATAACTTGTGCCTTTAGGCCCTCTTGCAAATGCAAGATGTCCCTTCATCTGTAAAGGCATTGCAATTCTACTCAAATGTTCAACCCAGCATAAGGTACCTTGTAAGAGAGAAACTAGTATTCTGTTTGGAGAACTCTATGTGAAACTTTTTGAATCATCTGTGTTTTCCAAGCTTTAAGCTGCACAATTCTTGTCAGAATGTTCTGTAGGACTTGATTCATGACTCATTTTCTTGTCCTATAGGGGGAGGAATGTTTACGTTCAATTCTCATCTCACCAAGAATTGACAACTATGGATCAGAATGCACAAGGCCGTGGAGATGAGGTAAGGGATGTTCCTTTTTGAATGTTGGTTCTCGGATCACTGATATTGAACTCGGTCCTATACAGGACTGGATGATTTACTGACAATTTCTTCCGTCCTCCGTAACACTAGAATTTGAGCTAACTGTATTTGCATTATTATTCTTTTTAAAAATCCTGATGTGCATTTATCAGCTTCATGGTAAATTGAATTTGTTTTTTTGTTTTTGATAAGAAGAGAGTTGCTGTAAATTGAATTTGTTTTTTTTTTTTTTTTTTGATAAGAAGAGAGTTGCTGTAAATTGAATTTGTTTTTTTGTTTTTGATAAGAAGAGAGTTGCTGTAAATTGTATTTGTTTTTTTGTTTTTGATAAGAAGAGAGTTTCTACTATGATTTGTTCATTCTACAGAAGATCTAAGCAGAAGTTTTCACTCTATGGCTGTGGTATTGAGTATTTTAAGGCTAAGTTTGTAACTTGACAAATAATTAATGAAATTCATTGGGATGAGAAATGACTATCTCTGTGCATGTGTTGACTATAATGAAAACATGCCCAAATCTCAAGTAGCATACTCAACAATTTTTAAGAAAGAATACTAGAATAATGTGATGGCTAATGCAAGTTACGGAAATCAATGGAGAAGTATTTGAGATTTAATGATTACACTAATTTGATAGACTAATTAGCTTTGACTTGCCACATTTCACTACATTAAGCTGCATGAGTGGTTCTTCTCTTGCAAATGTCTTTTAATAGAAATTATGCAGTGTGGATAAAAGTGTTCAAGTCTTGCCAACTAGCCAGACAAGCAGAATAGTGGAATGGCTTGTTACTTGCATTGTGCCAAATCTTTGTTTTTTTGGGGTGGATGTTGCATGCAGTACACTGTTGCCAAAAACTGATTCTTTCAGTGCAGAACTTCAGTATAAGTCTTTAAAAACTGTAGGCTTCCTACAGGCAATGTTTATACCTCTTAATGACTGGAAAGAGAAAACAGGCTATCCATAAGGTAACTGTAATTAGAAGAGGGATAAGGGAAGGATCAGATGGCTGTGCTCTATTAAAGCATGTGAGAGCCCACCGTAGCCACCAGTTTTCATACTTACCAGTATTCTCTACAATCATCATAGTGATCTGACTGAATATATCCAAAAGCAGGAAGAGTCAGCATTGCTTTTCTAAAAATAATCTGTTTGCTTCTTTCAGTTTTACCTGATGCAAAACATTCCCAGTAAGGCTCAAAAGATTTTCAGGAAGTGTCACTTTGTATGAAATAATTATGAGACATGACACTGATGAAAAGGATCATGCACTGGGCTAACATCTTAAAGTCAATACTTATAACTTTCTGTATTCTCTTGCTTACTGTCTTTGCTCTTTTGTCATTATCTCTTGCTTCGTGATCTGTCTTTATGCCTTTCTTTAGTGCTGAACCAAGATGAAGCATTTCTTTTGTGTTCTTTTCTCCTCTCTGTCATCTATTTCTCTCTATTCATTTCTTCTCTTCTCTCTATGCTGCTTTGCTGTTCGGCTCTCTCTGGACTCTCAGCCTAATCGAATTCTCTTAGTCACAATACATCACATGCTATACCCTATAACCGTGGATGTGCTGCATCAAGTGTTTTCTCCACATGGATTTGTAGAGAAGATTGTCACATTTCAGAAGTCGGCTGGTCAGCACCTTCAAGTTTCTCTCTCTCTCTCTCTCTCTATCTCTCTATGTTCTGTTCATGATTGTTTCTTGTTTTGGATTTAAGACTATCTGGAATATATGGAAGGATCAAGAGAGGAAAAAGGATTTCTTTCTTGTATCATAGGACTTCAATTTATGGATTTAAATCATTTGTTTTTCGTTCTTATTTTAATGTTTCATGGAGGATATTTGAGCTTATAATAATTATGTTTGCATTCTTGGCCATATCTCGCGTAACTCTTGTTTCTTATGATATTTCTAAACGTAGGTTTTCAAGCTTTGATCCAGTATCAAGTACAACAGAGCTCTGTTTCTGCAAGGAACTCACTTCAGGTGTGTATATGATATATTAAGATCACTTGATTTATATGGACCCTTTCAGGTTGTTTTATCATTTGAGATAAAATAAGCTTTAGTGCATACAATTTTCTTGTAGGGGCGTAATATATATGATGGCTGCTGTCAGCTTGACATACAGTTCTCTAAGTAGGTTTCAGCTCAATCTGAAAGTTATAGTACTCTCATCTCTGCATGCAAATATTTCCATATTTTCTCTCATTTACTGTGATGGATGTCTTAACCATAAACTTATTTACGTTTCAGCCTAGATGAATTGCAAGTGAACTACAATAATGAACGTTCAAGGGACTTCACTAACCCAAATCTACCATCAGAACAGAAGGGCAAATCCTCTCAAGTAGTTTATCTTGTCCTATTATTACTAGGGAAGTGTGTGTTTTCAACATGACTTTGACTTCATATTTTTCATTGTGTGACAGCAAGGATATGGAGACATGTACTCCTTCCAAGGTTCTGGAGCTCATCCAGGTGCTTACTGCTTATCACCTTATCATATTGTAGTCAATGCCAAATATTATTCTAGTTTGCTTACTGTAATTTCTCTTCTTGGTTTTCCAGGTGGATTTCCTCAGGTGTGCATCTATCTCATCATCTTTAAAGTATTTAAAAAACTAGTTAGTTTTGGGTTGATGATACCTGACTATCGTGTTGTTCCATTTAAATCCTCCCATTTTAATATTTAATATTTTGGATTCTCTTGCACCAGCAATTTTCTACTGGCTTTACATCTCTCACAAGGCTAAAAGACTCCTAACAAACATTTGTAAACATACTCACATCATTAAAGTTCAATCCCAACTAATTGGTCTTGCCTATATGAATTTGTTTCTTCTATTGTGCTCTATTTTTTGCTAAGTCTACATAGATTCCAAGAGATCATAGGTCTACTGAGACAGCTTGGTTGGTCTACCTTATCCTAATTTAACATCATCAATGACCATGGTTCATAGTTAAATATGGTGCATCTGGAGATCAACAGAGAACATGGGGAATCATCTTAAGAAACTTTCTCCTGCCTTTTCCATCATATGTGCTACTTGCATCTTCTGTCAAATGTGCTGATTTCTAGTCTTGCTTAATCTTGTATGGCCACACATCTATTCTTTACATTCATATTTTTGTATATGTGGGATCTTGGAGCCGAACAGTATCTCATATTACATTGTCGATCTTTACAACCGTTCTATCTACATTTCACTTCGATAGGTATTCCCTTGTCATGTAACACTCTAGTAACATTTATTTCAATACTTTGATTTAATGTGTAATAACTTTATTTATCTTACCATTCTACCGGAACACTGAGCCTAGATATCTGAATTAAATTTGTTTGTATACCGTAATGACCTATCAAATTTCATGTCTACTCATTCTTCTTATGTTGTCTAAATTTGCAATGTATATATTTGTTATTTCCTTTGCTAATCTTAAATCCTTACTCTTTAGAGTAACTTTTAATAGTTCAAGCTTTTGGTTGATTCGCTTACCGGTTTATTCAATTATAATGCAATAAATAGCTAGTTTAGTCAATTATAACACAATAAATAGCATCTACTAAGTAGATGCTATTTTTTTTCTTTTTTGAGAATTATTAAAGAATTTTTTATAATAATTCTAAAAAAAATAAAAATAGCATCTACTTTTGGACCTCATCCTGTATTACAATTGTGCAACTCGTCTATAACTAGGGTAAATGAAGTGCCCATCTCTGGTGTAAATACAGGATTGTAAAAAACTCCTTTATATCTCCTACCATTGTTGACAGCTTATTCATGCATTTATGGAATATATATGTTTAATATGAGAATTTCTTTTCTTCTAGAACACCACTAAAGGACTTCTTATGGCACTATCATAATTCATATGCTTTCTCTAGGTCAATGAACACTGTTGTAAACCTTACTCTTGCTATATATTTTCATCAATTTGCTTAGCAAGAAAATAATCTCCATTGCAAATCTCAACTTCCAGATTTCCAGCACAACGCATCCTCAGATATTTTGGTAAATCATACTACTACATCTCCAAGATGATTCGAAACCTCTATCAAGATACCATCTTGTCCACAAACTTTTCTAATCCTCAATACTTTTCTTGGCATACTTTACTATCTAATTCTATGGTATAGCTTAAGTTTCTACCAAGCATAGATGTAGATATTTGAAGTTATCCTCATGATTCAAGTTGAACTGATCAAAACAGCCTCCAATATCTCCTTGATCTCATATCTCTTTAAGACACTTCATCTTGCTTAAGTTCTTGCTCCTCTTCTTTCTTAGGTGCGCTAAGTTGTACGTGTATTTCTCCCCTTCCGGCTTCCCTAGCTTTTGGTACAAGCCATGAGGGCTTCTCCTTGCGCTATGCTAACCTTCTTAACTCTCTTATATTTGGTAATTTCCTTGGTACAAGCCATGAAGCACTTCTAAGTTTGTTTTCACATTGTTCAAGTAGATGGGAAATGCAGAAGCAATTGCAGCTGCGTTTGCTGGTGGTTTGCCACCTGGAATTAGCGGGACAAATGACAGATGTACTATTCTTGTTTCTAATTTAAATTCAGATGTAAGCTTTTGTTCTTTATCCGAGTATGAGTACCATAAGATTGTTCTCTTTATAATTTTCTTACTTCTACAAGTCATTCTAGAATCTTGACATTTTCTTCTGATTTTTTTTCCTAATCGCAGAAAATAAATGAGGACAAACTTTTTAACCTGTGCTCTCTTTATGGAAATATTGTCAGCATTAAGATTCTGCGCAATAAACCAGATCATGCTTTGGTTCAGCTGGGTGATGGGTTCCAGGCGGAGCTGGCTGTTCACTTTTTGAAGGTCTGGTTGATATTCTCTTCAGGATCTGTTTTGTTTGGACTTGGGAGGTTATTTTGATTTGTTCCACCTGTTATGAGCTATCTAGATACCTTTTGAAGCATCCAATAACCTTTCTGCTGCTACTTTTCCTTTGCATGAACATCTGAATAATGTTCATGGTTGACTATTCTCAATTGCCTCACTTAACAATAGCCCTCATCTTTGCTTACTTTTAGTCTCTATGATTATGCATTATACTGAAGCTTCCATCAATTTTCCTCCCTTGGATTTGGATATAGGGTGCCATGTTATTTGAAAAGCGTCTGGAAGTCAACTTCTCAAAGTACCCCAATATTACTACAGGGCCGGACACACATGACTACTCAAATTCAAATCTCAACCGCTTTAACCGTAATGCTGCTAAAAACTATAGGTACTGCTGCTCCCCTACCAAGATGATCCACCTATCCTCCTTACCCCAGGATGTGACGGAGGCAGAGATTATCACACATCTGGAGGAGCATGGTCCCATCATCAATAGTAAGCTTTTTGAGATGAATGGCAAACAGCAAGCTCTTGTTCTTTTTGAAAAGGAGGAGCAGGCAACTGAGGCACTCGTATGCAAAAATGCTACATCTCTTGGTAGCTCAACCATCCGGATTTCATTTTCTCAGTTACAGAGCATCTGAGAAGTCTTCTGTGATAGGATTGGTAAGAAGTCAATGCCATTGTATAACACAATAATGACAACTATGTAATGTGCTTTCACTGATTTGTGGTTTTAGTTTCTGCTTTCCTTATGTACCCTTTTTTCTCTACTAGTGATTGTACTTATTTTTTTGTTTCTGCATCGAACATGTCGGTAGAGCTTGAGCATATTACTTTTCCTCCATCTCTGATTATTGGAATTCAATCTTACTATGTTGTGCTCAGAAGAAGAAAGTAGCGGAAATGAGGATGTGGAGATGGATGTATGGGAGGTGAGGTTAAGATGATTTGGACATGTGAAGAGATGTACAAATGTCCTAGTGAGGAGGTGTGAGGTTCACTATGGTGCGTCTTAGGAGTGGTAGAGGTAGGTTGAAAAAGTTTTGGCGAGTTGATTTGACAAGATATGACCTATAGCTTATTGACGGCTTGATTAAGGTAGAAGGTTGGTGGGTAGCTGAAAATTGTCGAGTTTTTCCTTATCAGTATTATTATTAGTGCTCCTATCTTATTCTCTGTTGTTTTCTCTGCTTCAGTTATCATACTATTTGTTGTTGCTACTGTTCTTTTTTAAAAATCAGTTTTTTATATAGTTTATTCAATGTTATGATTTTTTTCAAAGTAGTGAATGCGTTTGGTTGGGTTAAATAAAAACGGGTTGGGTTGCAATTTGCCCATATTAATTCAGGTAAATTTGGGTTGAATGAAAGATGGGTTTGACCCATTTTATATGGCAGAGTATGAGCTAAATTTTTGTATTGCATTCATGCGTATGTCCTTAACTTCTTTTATCTGTTAAAACAATGTTAAATAGCGCGCAAAAAAGTAATAGAAATTCTCTATATGTCTTAGGTTTAAAAAAGGGTTAGTGAATTAATGAACAGATTTTGGAATTTTATAAATTAGAACACATAAAAAAGGCTCAAGTTATCAATGGTCATTGAAAGTTGTACGCATATTTCATCTTGACATTTCAACTTATCTTTATACCTAGGGTGGTAATTTCAGTCCTTATAAGTGAAATGAATTCACTTTTTCATATGAAATTAACTGGACAACTCATATTTTGTTAAATGAAATATGGACTTAAACCTATTTAAGCTCATACAAATATGAACAAAATGGGTAAACATGAGAATCCATATATACTCATATATCACTCACTTATCATAAAAATTCCTGATTGCACTATTTGTTTTTGAAAATAATAAATAAAAATTTGGGAGTGGTCGTGGGGTGGGTAAGGATATGGGGGTGGGGGCAATTTTTTGTTTTAAAAAAAATCTTTTTTATTTTGGGTGTGGGTGGAAGGTGTCCTGGGGTGGGGGTGGAGAGGGGGGTTAGGGTTAACAATTTTTTTTTTCAAAAAAAATAAATAATTTTGTTTTTATTTAAATTTTTTTTGGGTGTGGGGGGAGGTGGGGGGGGGGGGATGGGGTAGGGTTGGCAATTTTTCTAAAAGAAAAATTTCAAGGTGGATGATGTGTGAGGGGGGAGGGGGGGCGATGGGGGTACAGGTAAAAAAAATTCTTTTTTTTTTGTATGAAAAATTATTTTTTAAAAAATAATAATACAGGGGTGGGGTAGGTGGTAGGGGTTGAGGTATTACCAATTTTTTTCTGATTTAATATTTTTTGGCTTTAGGAGATTAAGGTGGGTTACAACCATTTTACACAAATCATATTTGACCAAATTCATATTTACCCATATTTTATATCGGTGAGTGGGAACGACACCCAAAAGAACAAGAAAATTGGGATTTTCTATTAGAGGAAAAGGGGAAATGGGTCAGCTGATCTCTGCAAGTTTTCTGCATCTGAAAATTAGAGGCAGACATCAAGTTGCTGCTACTGCCGTTACCATAAAAATGACGTAGAACAAAGAGCAAAGCAAAACTTTATATGTATAACCCATCAATTCATTCAAGAAGGGAAGGGGGAAATTGCGAAACCTGAAGTTGCTCAGCAGGGGAAGGACCGTGTTCGAATGTCCTCAATTTCATCATTTTGGTCTTACATACCTTCTGATTCCTGTGCTTAGGGGTGTATAAGTCAAATCGTAAAGTCAAATTGAATCGACGGATCAAATCAAACAGAAAAAAAATTGATTTGTAGTTTGATTTGGTTGGTTTGGCAGTTGAAAAAACAAATTGACCACTCTTGATTTGGTTTGGTTTTGTATTAAACGAAAAAAAGTCAAACCAAACCGACATAACACACACACACACACACACACACACATATATATATAGTTAGTTAGTTAGTTAGTTTATAGTTTTCAATGTTTATATATTTTATTTCAAAATTGGGCTTGTAAAATTTTGTAAATATTATATATATAATTTTATTTTATTTATAGATAAAAAATATTATTTATAATCTACTTTGTTAATATATTTTTAGTTAGTTTATAGTTTTCAATGTTTATATATTTTATTTCAAATTTGGGCTTGTAAATTTGTAATATTTTATTTTTTATTAAGATCTGAAGTTACAATTATATTGTTATAGTTTTTCAAATTCGAAGTTAACAATTTACTTTGTAAATATTTCATTTTGTATTCAGTTTGACTGTATCTTTTAATCTTATTAATTTAACATAATAAAGGTTGATATTTCAAAAAAAAAATTGTACTCATGTGAATTTTACCGTTTTTACAAAAATTTATATTCATTTAACATTTCTTAAGTTTAGCTTATCACACAGGTAAGTGAAAATATATTTGATCACATTTTCAAACATCGTATAGTTGTAAAAAATAAAAAAAATCAAAAAACTAAAAAAAAACCGAAAGAACCGAATAAAATCGAAATCGAAAAAACCGACTTTGCGTGGTTTGATTTGCTTTTTAGATTTAATAAACCAACATAGTTGGTTTAGGTTTTTTTTAATGAAAAACCAAACCAAACCGACCTATGTACACCTGTGCTGCTGCTCCATTGCTAATTTTCTTGAGAGCAACAGATGCGTTTTGAAGGAGATGGAAGAATAAGGAAATATTTCAAAAAGCCACTTCTCATCTTCCAGCCGTTACACTTCTTCTGCTGATCTACTTCTGAGCAGTGTAGGAGAACTAATGTAATTTCTATTTTATATGGGTGAGCTGTGATCCAATCCATTTTAACTCAATCTATATTCAATCCATCAAAATCTGATCCAATCCACCCTTTGCAACCCCTACTTGTACCTATTGAACATCTTGTTTGTTCAAAAGTCATTCATATTGAACACAACGTGTTGACATGAGAAAAAATGTGTCCACCCTTCTTTAAGCACATAAAATAATAAAAATAATACTCTATTTGTTCCAATTTATGTGACATTTCATTTTGCGAGAGTTAAAAAGTTGTCTGATCGAGAATTTGCTCATCCACTCTTCATATTTTTAAAAATGAAATTTATATATTTGTAAACTACGTAAAAAGTACTATAATAATTGATAATTCAAAATTTTAAAAGATATATGAAAAATATGCGGTCATAGATAAACTTGTTTGCATCTCGAAATTTGAAATGTGTCACATAAATTGAGATAGAGGAAGTAATATTTTTTTCTCTCTAATTCATACATCTAAATTAATAAAAAGGAAAAAGAAGGAAGTCTTCTTCCCCAACCAGTGTTACCTTTCCTGCAACTATTTTCATCTACCATTTTCATTATCTTTTTACACACACACCCACTCTATCCCCTCCACCTCTCTCTTTTTCTCTCGCTCTCTCCAATTTTTCTTTTGATTTTTTCTAAGTCTCAAATATTTTGGTCAAGCTTTATTTATTTTGATGAACAAAATATGAATGAATTTATTTTTGGTATAAATTTGTCATTTTTTTTTTGTAATTGTGATAAATAATTGCTAGTGGGAAGAAGATGAAGACAATGGTTTGATGCTATTAATATGAAAGAGGAATAAATATTTAGCGTGGATAAGCAAAAAATCAACGTCAGTGAAAGGGTTAACATTCGATGGAGAAGAAGATAGAAGTAGGGCGATAGTTTACTGGCGACAGCGGCGACGATGGTGGAAGGGAAAATAGGATTGAAGAAGAAGAAAAATGAGGAGGAAGAAGGAAGAAGGAAGAAGGAAGAAAAAGGAGGAGGAAGAAGAGGAGGAAGAAGAATAAGGGAAGGGAAGGGGGATGAATGTGTTAATTAAAGAGAAAAGAACACTACATAAATATTTAAGATTTTACATTACTAGTCATAAATATATTTTTTCAATAATTATTAAAATAACAATTTAATTGTAATTATTAACATATTAAGATTATTTTGTATTAAATTAAATTTTACTTTTTATGTTAATTATCATATTTAGAAGTAAAACTAGGGGAAACTTTTTTCTCTCTCTCTAATAACTAATATTTAATATATCTATAACTACATTTTAGGAAATTGAGGATACACATCTTTCAACATTTTTCAAAAAGGAAAAGAATTTTTTAAATCTTTCTCCACTTTCTTCTCCAAAAGATTTCATCTGTATCCTCATCGCTCTTATTTTTTTCTAATTTCTTGCTCCTTACTCTTACTTTTAATTGAGAAATTTTAATATAATTTTTTCAATTAAAAAATTATGTCCAAAAAATAAAAACTTCCATACACTCCTCGTAAGAATCTCATATTAGTTGAAGAGAATAGCCCTAAATTGAGGAACAAGTTTCAAATCGCATACATTCAATTAAACATCAGTGAAGAATGTGAGTAATACGGAAGAAGGATAACCGATGGCTATATTAAATTTATAAATCAAAAGGAAAAAGATAGTGTAAGATTTCCACGGTTTCTATGACGGATGACTCAAATTTCGACTTCGTACGAAAAAATAAAACATAATAGATTGAAGAATATTGTAAATGGGAGAACTTCACAAGTTCGAAATTCGAAATCCGACAACACTAAAAAATATTGCTAAGAATTCTAAGTTGAAAAAAATCATGAATATTAAAATGTGTTTGTAACGATTTTGATCCTGCGTGTATGCCGTGATTTTGATTTTATTGGTTATATTTTTGTTAGAATTTCGTAACAAGTACAAGGTTGTGTACTTGTTAATAGCAACATAATGCAACATAATGATAATTGAATCTTGTGAATGAGTTGCTCCAAGTCCGACTTCCAGTCTTAAGGAATCAAAGTTATGTTTCACAAACTAACTGTCATTTTTGTTTTGGGAAAAGGGTCTGAAAAATACTCCAACTTTGACCGAAATTGCTGTTACGATACCAAACTTTATGGGGGACCTTTTACCCCTCTGCACTATTTAATAATGTATTTTAAAGGTATATATGTGCCCACGTGGACACATTACTATTTATAATGATGCAATATTTATGATGTCCGTGTGGGCACATATATACCTTTAAAATACACTATTAAATAGTGCAGAGGGGTAAAATGTCCTTTCCAAAGTTCGGTATCATAACAGCAATTTCGGTCAAAGTTCGGATATTTTTCAGACCTTTTTCCCTTTTGTTTTTGTTGATATCAGTAGAGAAGATAGAATTTTAGTTATTTTATTTCTCCCTCTGTTTTTTCTATCTTGTGTTCCTCACTTTCTTTTCTGAATAAAATAAATATTACCAAAAACAAAAATGACACTTAGGCTTGTGAAACATTACTTTGAATTCTTGAGACTCAAAGTTGGACTAGGAGCAACTCTTTCACAAGATTCAATTATCATTCCACTACTATTAATAGGTACACAATCCTATACTTGTTACGAAATTCTAACAATAGTATCAGAGTCATCATTAATTGTACTATTATTTAAAAGAAATCGCAATAATCATGTTGGTGTCTTTATTTTAAAAGTTATACTACTATTTTAAAAGTTGTACGAATTCCAGTAAGTTCATGAAAAGTGATGTTATGTTAGTACTATTTTGTGACTATTACTTGGATTATTAATAGTACCTCTTACGTTACAATAAATATATTTGGCATGACTCTTTTGGCACGACTATTTTTTTTTGGGTTATTTATGTAATTAGAGTGGCTGACAAGGATGTTGCTGTAAATTATTTTTTTTCACCCAAAATATCCTCTAAAGTTACCACTAAGAAAAGTCTTAAACGCTAGATGGTTTCAAGAAATTACACTACCCAATAATTGTTTTCTTTCAAATCAAAAACACTTAGGATGTGTTTGGTATGAAGAAAAAATGTTTTCTTGAAAAGTGTTTTCATGGAAAATAAGTTGATTTCTAACTTATTTTCTCAAGTTTGGTTGGTGAGTACAAAATATATTTTAGCGTTTAGTTTGTGAATGAAAAACATTTTTAATCAAATATCTTTTTTTCTACTAAAAAGTAGAAAATTATTTTTGACCCGAAAACCAACCCTGAGAATCAATCTTTTGAACATGATCCCGATGACATATTTGAAATTTGACCATGAGATTCTGACCTAAGACCTGACCCTGACTTTCAACCCGAGACCTGAAATTCAAATTGAGACCAGATATTCGAGCTAGGACTTGACTCTGACCCCGACACCCAAACTTGAACGTGATTCATCAATCTAGGTTTCGACTTTGACACTTGAATCGAGACCCGACTTCTGTATCAAGATCTGATCACGACAACCAACAAT
Source organism: Solanum pinnatisectum (assembly GCA_035578085.1). NCBI lineage: Eukaryota > Viridiplantae > Streptophyta > Magnoliopsida > Solanales > Solanaceae > Solanum > Solanum pinnatisectum. The sequence goes on from CM069087.1 coordinate 35,811,118, forward strand.
TGATGTGAGACCGAAGATTTAACTTTCAAATCAAATTTTGACCCAAACTTTTGAACTAGGATGCAACCACACATGATTCGAGACCTAACTTTCAGTAGGGGGTTGGAGTGGGGTAAGAAAAATAAAAATTTTAAAATTCTTTTTTAAAAAATAAACTTTTAAATCATTATTTTTAGGGGAGATGGTAGGGGGTGGGTAGGGTAGGGTATGGTAAAAAATTGAAAATTAAAACTATTTTTTAAAAAACAAACTTGGAGTAGGTGTGGGCGAAAGAAAGAAAATGAAAATTTAATTATTTTTTTTCAAAAATAATTTTTTAATTTTTTTTGTGGGAAGTTGAGATAGGGATAGTCAGGTGTTGAGAGGGGTAAAAGGATAAAAAAAATTTTAATTTAAACTATTTTTCAAAAATAAAATTTTAAGTTGTTTGTTACTGGCTATTCTGATTATTGGAATCCATTTTGTTATAATTATATAATTTCTATTTATAAATCGACGAGCAAGTGGATCAAAAACTTAAAATCACAATGAGAGATAAGATGATTAATGAAAGTTAAAATCTGAATGTGAGATAAAATGAGTAAAGTAAAGGGGAAGTAAAGATATCGGAAGAAAGTAAAAAATAAATAAAATTCAAAGGTGGTTTTGTTATTTGGAGGGAAATTTAGATGGTTTTGGAGCCATAAGTGTAAAAGGACATTGTAGTTTTTAAGCTCAATCATGTCATTCGTGTCAAAAAAGTATCGTGTCAAATAGCAACACTACTTACTTTATTATTTGAGGATTTTTTTTTCAAAATAGAGTTTTAGTACTACTAAAAGACTTTTACTCTTTCTTTATTTATTGGAAGTGTTTAATACTTATGTTTCTTTACTCAAAAATCGTGTGAAACATAGTTAAATAAAAGTTCTTTTATTTATTATTTTGTTTCTTTTGGGCAAATTATATATATATATATATATATATATATATATATATATATATATATATATATATTATAAAAATATATTGTTTAAATATATTAGTGGTATCAGAGCCATTGTTAATTGTTCGATGTTTACATAGTAATTTTTAAAATTATGTACTGATTATGTGTTATAAAAAAAATCTTGTATAAAAAGTATTTATATGAAGATTAACATATTTTTTTTCTATAAATTTATGGTTAATTCGAACTCCCCTATTAGAAGAAAAAATTGAATTTGATTGTAGAACTAAGAACATACGTTCGATTCTTCAATTTCGTCTTTCTATCAATGAATTTTTTTTTTTTTTTGAGTTGGGAAAAGAAAAGGTGATAAAAAAATTATTTTTTTTGAACTGTTTTGGATAGAAAAGAAGAAAAATGCTGAATTTTTTTTCATCTTTCTTCTCTTCTGGTAGTGAAGTTACTTTTTTTCATTCTTTTGGAAATTTTTTTATATCTAAAAATAAGATGAAAAGTTGAATCTGAATAGAGGTGTGAAGTGAAAAGGAGTATTATGTATATTAAATGACCTTGTACATTTTAATTTATTTATTTTATAAAGTTGGGTTCTTGTACTTTCTTTACGAGAAAAGGTCAAAGAAAAAGTAAAATGCTTTAAATACAATATCCTTTTAGAATATGAAAACAAGTACATATATATTTATTATAGTACTATGGGAGCCTTAAACTTTTATGGAAAATGTGATTTATCTTCTTGTTACTATATATTAATAGTCATTTAAATATTTAATTTGTTATCTGATATGACATTCATTCCTATTTACTTAAGGGAGTAATATTGTACTTGTACAATGGATTGAAATTTAAAAAAAAAAAATCTTATCAAGACATGTGAAATTTATATAATTAAATTTTTTTTTTTAATATGGTCAAAACCTTTTGGGTTGTAGACTTTATATTTATTTATTTTTCACAACCATATGTTGATACTTGAGTATATATATTATGGTTTAGATAAAAGATTTATTTGGTCTTGATAAATTTGTTTAGTCTTTAAGTTTCTTAAATAATTTTTGTCTTCTACAAATGATAGTGGCATATGTTGTCATACTGATTCTTATTATTTTCTTGTTTCTATTTCAGACATGACTGAAAAAAAACAAGCTCGAATTACTCCAAGTGAGAGTTCTCAAAGTCAAGCAAAGGGATAATGTGAAGAGCACGTCGATGTAGGACATGTTTTCAAGGGCGAGAAATCATACAGATCGGTGTTCCAAGGGCGACATAAAATTTGTTAAGGAATCAAAGGGCTATCGAAGGAAAAGAAAAAAGGATTTTAAAGAGTGTAGGTCTTTGAAAATGTCCTCTATATTTCAGCACGTGTTTTTATCACCTTTTTGAATTAAAATGGGTTGAACTGGCTGATTATGAGGAAATTTCACATTGGAAGGCCTTAGCTTATTTAACGGACGCTCTCCATGAACCTTGGAATAGTAGATTGACTGATGTTTATCATAAAATTTGGCCTAGTTAGCCTTTTAGGATGTATATTTATTGCCTTGAAGGCTTGTTGGACAATTTTAGTCTTTAAATGACTTGTAACTTGTTATTGCTTATTTGATTTCCAATATATAAAATATGTAGTTTGTTCTTTTCTCAATATATGTTATTAGCTTTAAAAATCTCTGTTATTAAAGTCTTCATTATATTAGTATAAATATTAAGAAATTAGTTTCGAATTTTGGTTAAATATTTAATTTGTAGATGATGATTGGATGCTTACGTGTCTTCATGATTTTACATTAAATATGAAACTTTATGAGAAATGATTTGCTTGAATGTGTATGTCACATACATAATTGATTAAAATTTTTTGCTTTAATATATCTCAAAACAGACATGACATCAAAAAGTATTATTGTTGACTTAAACAAAGGTGAAAAACTGAACGGTGACAATTACGACATCTGATGTCGTAAAATATGGTATGTACTAGAAGAGAAAAATGCTCTCAAAGGTATAAATCATGTATTGAATCAACCAGAAGAGGGTAACACAACACAACACAACACACAAGGGATCTTGAAGCTTATGAAGCTTGAAAAAAATGGCTAATTTCACTTCACATGGATTAACATCATGAACATTGAGAAACTTGCAATGCCTTGGTTCTATCTTGGATCATGAATATACTTACATCGAATCTTTTAAATGGTATAGTGTACCAATGCTTATCTTGTGTGCAGGGATTTGAAGGAGAGGTTTGATAAAGTTAATCGCATGTGATTTTTCCAGTTACTTAGAGAGATTGCAATGATTTGTCAAGGGACAAACTCTGTATCTGATTACATTACCAAGCTACAGGAACTATGGGCGAGTTTGATGTTATGGTTCCATCACCAAATTATTGTTGTCCAAAGGTGAAAGAGAATGTCGAACACCTTCAACTACTGTAATTTCTTAGTGGATTAAGTGATTCATATGACCAAGAAAAATGTCAAATTCTCATGAAGACTTCTGAGCCCACGCTCAATAAAGCTTATGCCCTGATTGTTGAGGATGAAAGAAAAAAAAATGGTAGATGTGTCCCTAATTCTATTGTGGAAGGAATGATATTACAATCTTATGGAGTGCGAGGGGGTCACACCAGAAGTTCAAAAAAACAACTCCAACAATCCCAATTCCAAAGAACACTGTGATATTTGCAAACTGCAAGACCATGTTAAGAGGGATTTTTATCGACTTGTTGGTTATCGTGCTAACTGGAAGGGACAGAAACTAGAAGGCATGCCAGGCATTCTTGCCAAAAATCATCCTACACCAGACCACAAGATCAAAACCTACCAATAATATTCACCAACACCTATAGGGGAATGCAAGTTATGGACATGGGGTTTACAAGGAACACTTGAGACATTATCCTACTGTTCACATGTTCAACACAACAATGACCCTTTAAATCAAGGTTTTATGGGAATACAACATGGAAACCATGCAGGGGAGGACAACCAATGCTCACACCTACCCAATACAACCATCTTGTACAAATGCTCGACAAGGAGAATGCAAATGAGGGAACAGCTGTAGCTACAACCAACACAATTGGTACTATTACAACCTTGAATGTTAATGATGTGTTGAATAAGTAAATAGTGGGTACATGGAAAACATACCACATGGCATCAGGCCTAGCTATTTTGTACACTGCTTGTGAACAACAACATCAAAAGGTACACTTTCCTAATGAGACTAAAGTTCTCATCACACATATTGGTAGTTGTAGGCAATTATAGGGAGATATACAAAATGTATTGTGTGTTTCAGATTTTAAACATAATCTTCTATCTGTTTCCAAGTTGAAAAGGGAACTTAGATGTTGTATGACATTTTTCCCTAACTTCTTCTGTTTGATGCAGGATCTTTTTATTGTGAAGGAGAGAGGGATAGGTAATTAGAATGAGAGTTATACTATTGAGATTACAAGGTGTGAGAGCATTGTGTCTCAGCTTTAGCTTCAATTGTTGTCACCAAACCTGATGCAAAGCTATGGCACAAGAGGATTGGAAAGATTCCCAGTAGAGCTCTACAATAAATGTCCATCATAAAATCAACAAGTGTTAATAGAAACTTCCTTTGTTCTATTTTTCCACTTGCAAAGCAAACACGACTTTCTTTCTCAGTTAATGTCAGTAGAGCTAGTAATCTTTTGATTTAGTCCATGGAGATGTTTGAGGTACTTACAAAATTCTCACACATGATGAAAATATATTTTTTCTTACTATAGTAGATGATTGTAGTAGGATGACTTTGTTGCTCTTATTGAAACTCAAAAGTGATGTTAATATTGTAATAAAAAAATTTCTTGTTGCTAATAAAAATCAGCTTGCTATTTGTCAAAGTTTTCAGAAGAGACAATGAAACTAAATTTTTTAATGCACACAGTAAAGATTTATTCAAGTCTGTAGGAGTTTTTCATCAGAGTTCATGTGTTCACACACCCCAACAAAATGGGTGGTTGAAAGTAAACATAGACAAATTCTTGAGGTGGAAAGATCTCTTAGATTCCAAGGTCACATACCTTTGAGATTCTGGGGGTTATATGTTCAGAATGCAGTATATTTCATCAATAGCATACCTTCCACGACCTTGCTAAACAAATCACCTTTTTGAAGTTTTCTATGGAAGAGAGCCAAATATACAATACCTAAGAGTTCTAGGTAGCTTATGTTAAGCAACTATCACCAAGGATACTGGTGACAAGTTTGGGCCCAGGGTTGAGAAGGCAGTTCATTTGGGCTATTCTAGCACACGGCAAGGTTACCTTCTTTACGGCATTGACAGGAAGCAATTGTTTGTTACTGGAGATGTTGTATTTAAGGAAGGTGTCTTTCCTTTCCAAACAATTTCTGGCTCAAATTTATCTACTGACTGTCATTTGGAGGTATCAAATCTCCATAGCATCATAATTTCAAACACTACTTATTTTCTTTTAAATTTGGACATAGCAGGGGAAGTTGCTTCACATGATGCTGGACTAAAACCTCCAGGTTCACCTCATATAGTATTACCTCCACCAGAACCTCTGGAACCAGGAGGACCAAAAGAGTGTCCAAGCCTCCGAATTGGTTGCATAATTTTGTCCATACATCTCTACCTTCTAATACAGAATCTAAAATTCAATGCTTGTTTATATCCCTTATCTAATTATATGTCCTATGCATCCTTAGCTACATTATATTACCATTCTATATGCAATTATTCATCGATTAAAGAGCCTACATGTAACATTGAAGCAATGAAGGACACACACTTGTTAGCTGTCATGAAGTTGGAACTTCAAGCTCTCACCGATAACAAACTTGGTGTTTCGTTGATATGCCTACTGATAAAAAGGCTATTGACTGTAAGTGGGTCTTTTAGGTGAAGTATAATGTAGAAAGGAAAGTGGAAAGGTACAAGGCTAGGCTAGATATACACAATAGGAAGGGTTGGATTATCAGGAGATTATTTCACCAGTTGTAAAAATGGTTACAATTAGATTAATTCTTGCTATTATTGCCATGCTGAATTAGGAACTCCATCAGATGGACCTCCTGGGTTTTTAAGCAAAGGGGAGCCCTCCAAGGTTTACAAATTTCATAAATTCCTATATGGCCTTAAACAGGCATCCAGACAATGAAATTTGAAATTTTCAAAGGAACTCTTAAGTTTTGGCTTTGTCCAAAGTCATCATGACTACTCCTTGTTCACCAAGAATTCTAGTGGCCACATTGTCATCATCCTTGTTTATGTAGATGATCTCTTAATTATTGGATCTTCTTCTTCTATAGTATTGAACACCAAACACCTTCTTCAGACACATTTCAAGATCAAGGACTTGTGAAATTGAAGTATTTCCTTTTAGTCTTGAAATTGCTAGAAATAAGAAGGGTATCTCAGTATATCAAAGGAAATTTACTTTGGATTTAATCTCTTATCTTGGTTTTGCATGATCCAAACTTGTCAGCACACCTCTTGAAGCTAATTCAAGGCTCACCAATGTGTTATATGATGGAAACACAAAGGTAAGAAGCGGTACAGATGGTCCACTACAAGATCCAACAAGCTATAAAAAGCTAGTGAGGAAATTGCTATATTACAATGACAAGGCCTGGCATAGCTTATGCATAACCTATGCAGTACATATCCTCAATCAATTCATGCACATGCTCGAGAAATCCCACACGGAGGCAACATTAATGGTGGTGAGATACCTTAAAAGTGCTCCTAGTTTAGGGGTTCTTTTATCATTTGAAGTATCGAAGTAACTAATTGTGCATTGTGATACAAATCGGGCTACTTGTCCTATAACAAAAATAAATTTGTTACTGATTTTGTAGTAAAGATAGGAAATTCATTGATATCTTGGAAAGCCAAGAAGCATAACACAATTTTCAGAAGCTCTGCAGAGTCTAAAGGTATGGCTAGTGCAACTACAGAAATAGTGTGGTTAGTGGGGTTGTTCACATAGTTGAATTGGGAATTGAAGCTGCCTGTGAAGATGTATAGTGACTGCAAAATAACAATACAAATAGTGGTTAACCCAATATATAACATAGAAATAGATTGTCATTTCGTCAAGAAAAAGATAGAAGGGGGGTAATTCAAACCGAACATGCAAGGACTGATTTACAATTAGCAGACATACTGACAAAGGGACTTGGTCGAGCACAACATTCATTCCTATTATCCAAGCTTGGATATTCAATCTTTTCATATTGCTGAGCTTGATGGGGAGTGTCAATATATATATATATATAGTTGTTAAGAATGTCAGTTGGCTACAGCTAAGCAGTTAGTTTATTAAATAAAGTTAGGGGCCGTTTGGTTACTGTATAACTTACATTTTATTCCTATATAAAAAATTGTATTAGTTTTACTATGTTTGGTAGAAGTTTTGTCTTAGGTAGAAAAGTCAACCTAACTTATACCATGTTTGGTTGGTAGGATTCCAAACATGGTATAAAAGTTATTCATGTATTAATTTTATTCGGTGTTTGGTTGTGTTTTTTTGTAGTCCTACATAATTAATATCAACATAACTTATGAGGAAATCTATGTATAAGTTATGCGGGGTAGAAGGTGAAATAAGTTATGTGAGTATTATTATACATGTATTAAAATACTCCCTCCGTTTCACAAAGAGTGACCTGATTTGACTTGGTACGAAGTTTTAGAAAATAAAGAAGACTTTTGAATCTTGTGGTTCTAAATTAAAGTTGTGCCAAATGTACTAAATTGCCCTTCAATCTTGTGGCATTAAACATGCCACGTGAAAAACTGAAATTAAAATATTTTTAAAAAAGGACAGAGGTCATTCTTTTTGAAACAGATTAAAAAGAAAAGGAGGTTATTCTTTTTAAAACGGAGGGAGTAATAAATTACACATTTACCCCTATTGATTTATTTTTATATTTACCCCTATTGATTTATTTTTATGTCTTTCTATTGAGAACATTACCTAACTATATAGATTATAAGCATAGCAATATTGGATATTTTATTTTTTTTAAGTAAGTTGCAAAAAATATTAAATAGGTGATTACTACAGTGATTGCTCTTCAAGAGAAGGTGGCGGTGGTGCTTCAATGGAAACTGGAGGAATAAGAGTCGTTGTCTTTTAGATTATTTTCGTTAGAATTTATTTGTGGTTTCGATAAATCAAGAAATTAATTTAAAGTGCTCGTTTGAGTTGAAAAATAAATAAAATAAAATAGCAAAAAAATAAACATAATTCTCACTTAAGTATAAATGGAGAATTCTTTTTTCTTTACTTTTATTCAAAAATAGGGAGAATTTATATTCTTTGCTTGCTCATTTGTTGTAAATAATAATATATTAATTTACAACAAATTCAATATTCAATAGCTAATAATTCATGCATGGTAATCTCTGCATAACTAAATAATACCACATACCTAATACCTGCATAACTAATACCTACATAACTAAACCCTGCATAACTCTAACCAATAACCATACGGCCCTTAGTTATTAAGCAAGTTAGTTAAAAAGAAAGTTGCGTGTATAAATGACGTAAAACTATACAGTTCATTTTGAGTCGAAATAATATCATCTCTTTCTCTCTAGAGATCTCCTCTTTTCTCCATGGGAACTCTTGTATAGTTCTCCATTGATGAAGCTTCAAATCACTTAACAGTTACCATTCTTCTTGCCTTTCCCTGATGTTTTCCTAGATTTGGGAGATATGTCTGCTTATTTAGATACCTAAGTTATAACATGTGCAACATCTTCTTCATCCCCCTCCAAAACTGTATGATTTGTGACTTTAGATTCCTTAACAGTCTTTTTTATCGACTCCACGGAATGAAAAATAATGTCATTGGAGCCATGAAGCTAAACAGAGTCATAAACAGGAGAATAAAAAAGACATCATATTATCATTACTCAATAACAAAGAGATCAAAAACCAGTACAAACATCTTAGTATTATCAGAGAACCATTTCGACTTACTCCAATTAAAAAAGGAGAAGCCACGTAAAAGGGAAGAGTGGACTCTCGCTATCGCTCAGGCTTCACATATATACCAGAGCTTCCACATTAACTATGTACAAGACCAGATTATACCCAGCAGTAGCCAGTAAATATTTCACATTCCCTATACTAATATTTAAGTTCCTCCAGACTGCAATCGTCTTATAACACAACAAAGCATAATATATATTGCTGTACAGATATAACCTCTTCAACATCATTTACCACAAATTTTAAAATCATCTACCAGAAGTAGCATATGCTTCTTTCTCTGTATCCCGTTTGGCCGTCTGTGAGCTAGTTGACGTAATGGGGAGAGGAAGAGGAAGTGGTAGAGGGGACTCTATATTTGGAGTTCTATCCTGAACTTCCTTTTGTGAGGTAACAAGGATGGGTTCTTCTTCTGTTTTTGGAGTGTAATTAAAGGAGAGGTCCTTGTTAGCTGCCAATGCAAGTAGCTCTTTCTCCTCCAGCCCTTTTGGTGGCCCAATGGTGCAACGATCTGTACCATACTTCGCCAATGCATCTTTGAATTTTTTGATCTGTTCCATAGTATGCACACTGATATTAGACTACAGTTTCAAACAAAGATAACAAATACAGCAAAGCAAGTGCACATCCAATAATAGCATTGATGTTACAACATTCATAGAGATCTAGCTCAGTAGATTGCAAATCACTGCTTCACATTTCTAAGAAGATCAAGATTCAAAACTAGTATCTTGAAGACATCAAGGAGAAGATCTATCAATTGAAAGTGTTAACTGTGGATAAAACATAAGGACAGACCTAGACAGGAAAAGCGAGATCCAATGACTTTCACTAAATTCGAAGAAAGCGTTACCAGCTAATGGAATCCATCATCAAACATTCTTATCCAAAAACACGATAAATTGCTATGGCAAAGCAAAAGCAAAAGCAGGTAATAGGTACATAAAGAACTAACCGTGGCATTGGTACAGCTAAAGCTGCAAACGCGGCCTTCAGCTCCTCTATAGAAACGGAAAAATGGGAGAACATGTACATTAAGAGAGTAACACATTGACTTGTGTTCCTCATAGTTCACCTGTAAAAACTGCACATCTGGATTCATCTCTGCCAGCTGACACAACTGTATTAGCCAATTCGACAAAGTCAGTTCAAAACTAATAGAAAAACAGTTTACAGATCTTATATTGACATTCTAGATAACCGCACACATACAACAAGCTAGAATTAGCTAAGAAGAACATTCTTAAACAAAGAAAAGGAGTTTTTTTTACCTTGGGGTGAAGAGCTTTACAGCCTCCACAGCCAGGGGAAAAGAAATCAACAACAACTAATTTATCCCCTGCACTCAAAAGAGAGTCAACAAGTTCTTGTGCACTGTTCACCTCTTTCATGTTAGGTTGAACCCCTTTCTCCCACCATTTCTGTGCTTTCCTGATTCCAATACTCATCTGTAAGCACACAGAAAACAAGTTGAGAAAATTGAACAGAGGCATCCATTTAGGAAAACATATTATCATACAGCAAAAATGACCTAAACCAATATCAGGCAAATAAACAATAATCAACAAAGTTAGATTTGACCCCAAAATCATAACAACAAATATGATCCAAAACTACTCATATTCAAGATCTTCAACCACAAACCCTCAAAAACAAAAAAGAAACAAACCTGAGCAGTGATATCAACAACTTGGGAATTTCTTCGGTTGAGCTTGGATACACCTTCATTTATAACCAATCTACGACCATAAAAATCGGTTCTTGGCAAACAAGAAGATGAAAGCTTCAATGAAAGAAGACAAGAAAGATTGACCGATTTATTGGGAAAAGAACAGATCCCAGGTAGATTAAGACGACGATGATGATAAATTTCACCACAATCAGAAGACGAAGGACACATAAAACCTTTGCTCATCAATTTCGTCATGGCTTTCCTTTTGAAATGATCTCAAATTCTCAAACAAACACCTCAACATAAAAAAAAAGAAAAAAAAAAACCAAAAGAAACACAAAATTTGCAATCGACCCTGATGAAGAAACTGGAAATCTGAAAAAGGGTTATTCTCCTTTTCTTTCTTCTGTTCTTAGTTTTTCTTGTTAATGGAGATATCAAGATTGACGTAAAAGGAAAAAAGGCGAGAGACAAAGCGACAGGTGGATCAAATTTGGGAATATTATAATCTTTTTAGAAGGTACTATTTGCTTTATCATAATCCAACGGTTCAAATTGATTCGTTTTGAAATAGATCCGGACCAGAAAAAAAGGGAACAGATATTTGGATAATGGATAGAGTAACGATTTCGATTATGCCTTGTCAAATATAAGGATAATATTCTCTCCATTTCTATTTTTGTTTTTGAAAAAAAAATGCATGTAGTATTTGACCCTAGATTTTAAAAATATTATTTTGAAAAAAATTGAACGTCAAATATTTTCAACACATACTTACCAAATTTCAAATTTGTTCCAACTAAAATGCATGTTCAAATATTATTTTAAATTATAAAAATCATAATTTTCAAAATTTAAATTTTTCAAGTTTCAACATTAAAATCTATATATTATAATATCTTGTTATTTTATTTTTCAAGTTAGAATATCAAATTAATTTATATCATATATGTTTGAGTTTGTAAGATCTATCAAAAAAATTAATTAAATTTTATTTTTTAAAATTAAAATTTACAAGTTTAAATTTTCAATCAATATTAAATATTTTTAGGAGGCTAGAATCTTTAATTGTTATTTTTTTTCCTTTTTCTAGTTTTGTAAAAATATTTTTGTTACTTTTTTCTAATTCTACAAACTAATACGTAAAATAATATATAACCATAAAATAAATTATAAAATTTATTATATAAAAATAGAAAATAAATTTCTTAAATGAAATTTTGACCAAACTTATGAAATATGTTAATTAATTAATAAGAAATATATTAATAAATATGTATATATGAAAAGAATATTTTTAGTCTTGAGACAAATAATTTTTTGTTTCCGCTGCTTTTTTTAAAAAGAAAAAACTTTTAACTTCTTTCCGACAAAAAAAAAAACTTATTTCTACTTCTATTTAAAAGAACTTTTATTGATTTACCAATCTAGTTCATCACTTTTGGCTAAAATGTCAAAAATTGTGATTTCACATCAGTAATAATCATGTAAAAGAAAACTGATAGTAAAGAAAACTGATAGTACATCGGTGGGTGGGTGGGTGGGTGGATGGGGGGAGGGGTTTCTGTGTTGATGACCACTTTTGTGAATTTCTTCGAATCCTTGTTTTTGGTGTGTTGTTCACTTCAAATTTTGCTTTTAATTTTGTTGTGTTTCTCTCATTTGTACTCGGTCGTCAAATGGGTGGTTGAGTTGAAATTAGAGATATTAAAATAAATAAGAATTATAATTAATTTAAATTTACTTTGGGTTCAAATAAGTTGAATTCAAATGGGCTAAAAATTAAATTGTGTCATGACTGTTCAATTCAATCCGCATAACTTCAATAATTATAACATATTATAATTTAATTTTTATAATTGCAATTTAAATTTCAACTCAAAAAAATAACAAAAATAAGTTACAAATGGATAGATAAATCCTAAAAAATATAAAATAAATAAAAATTCATATCTTTTATATGAGAACATACATTACGCTAATGTAAATAAAGAATTTATAAAGGGTTGAAATTAAATATTAAATTAGACTCAATTGAAGATTCTTTAGAAATGAATTAAGGTTTGAATACACTTGAAATTAAATCTAATTTAAATTATCTTTAATCCTTTTCATAAAATTTTAGACGAATTAGATAAACTGCTTATATTTGGACTCATCTTGACACCTCCCACGTATCACTATTTTCTTAAAGAATTATTCAACCCAAGCATTACTTGATTCTTTTTTCTTCTCCTATCCTTTTGAATGTTATTGTGATTTGAGTCTTTGTTATTCATTGCGCCTTCATCATATAAGTCAACAAAAGTGTTCTGCAATTGTGACTTCTCCATCACTTTTTCTTATTAATGTCGTTGTTGAATTAAGGTTTCTGTTTACTAAGTAAGTGTTTGGGTATGCGATTTTATTTTATGATATAAAATTAGTATTATTTGGATATGTAATTTTATACTGATTTCATTTTATAATTTGAAATTATGAGATAAAATTTTAGATTCTTTAAAAGTCATGATTTGGATATTTCAAATTATGAATTGAGATTTTTCACATATAAAAACTGACCCACAAATTCATATTTTGTCAAGATAAAACACATTTAATTTATATATATCTACTAGCTATTTGTTTCATATGTAGATAAAATTTATAATTCATATAATTACTTTTTAAACCATTAATATATCATATAACGATTATTCTCACTAATATAAAATTTATTTTCATTTTAAATCAATTTTTAATTTTCCATTTAAATTCTCCCAAGTCGTTAATCTTTATCAAATGTAATAAAAATACCATCATTATATTGAGTGGACAAGACCACTGTGACATTAATAGAAAAAAGAAAAAATGGTTTGATATACCCCTCAATTTTGTCATTTAGAACTATATGCCACTCATTATAAAAGTAGCTTATATATACCTCTATTGTTATACAAATTACTCATATATACACACTTTTTATCTAACGGAAGTGAAAAAATCAATCATATATTTCTATCGTTATAAAAGTGACTCATATATTATTTATTTAATAAAAGGAACAAAATTTAAGAATTAAAATTTTTTCTGTGTTATATTATAATTTATTTTTGTATATGTAAAAATTAATTGAGGTATTTATAAAAAAAAAAATTACAAGAAAATGAGTTAAAATAAATTTGTCAATAAAAATAATAAATTCAAATTATATGTTGAATCAAAGTAATAAAAAAAATTCTATACCCTACACAATTCTTTTTTAAAAAACAATGAAAAAAATAAATTTATAAAATTATTTTTTTCACTTTCATTTATGTAAAGGGTAAATATGGGTAATTCATGTAATAATAAGACTATATATGAAACATATTTTTTATCAATTTATATATGAACTTCAAATTACAAAATAAATGGGTATACTGTACCCTTTTCTTTTTAAATAATTACACAGTCTATTATTATATAATTCTAAGATAAATAATTTACATCTTTAATTAATAAATATAATAACAAAACATATTTCACACAGAGATATTGCTAGTTGACATCTTAAAAGACTAGTATGACCTATTAATTATCATTCATTTTAAATGTACATTAAAAACTCACTATCATCTCTGCAATTTTAAATTTTCTCAATTGAATGATATATTCTTTCCGATCAAAATAAGTGGTTCAATTCCTTTTCTTAAAACGACACTTGAGAATTTCTTACCTCATATGACTCAGCAGCCAATTCTTTTGATGTTCCATTTTGATCGATATCATAAATAAAATTTAATCAGATTTCTTATGAATCTATCCCAATTTTAGGATTAACTAAAAGATGATTTATAAAGATTAGAAAATGTTTATAGGACAAAAGTCATTAAAGCACATGTGAGTTGAAGTTAGACATCAAATGAAATTAAAACATATTTATTTAAAACATATTTATTGTAAGTAAGTGAAGGTGAATTAAAATAATTATCAAATTGTTATATATTTATCTTTGAGTTATTACTACTGTTCATAAGCAGTCAAAAACAGGTAGCCATTTGTCGTTGGGTCTTATATCTTTTTTTTGGGTCTTATATCTAGATGATGGTATTTTTTGAAAAACTCTTTATTTTAATTTTTTTGGTTATTTTTTTAATATGATATATATTTTAAAAAATTATAAATAAATTATTATAAATAATAATAATCAATAATTTAAAATATCTAGAAAAACAGAAAAATTCAATTAATTCTAAAAATTACATATATGCCTCATAAATTAGTGTATAAAATATATTATGTGAAAATTTATTTAAAATATTTAAAAATTATAATAATTAATAAATTAAAATATTGTATTATATTTAGTTGACTCCAAGTTCAGTTGACGTCACACACATTAAAATAGAAAAAATAACCTATATTACATAGCAAAGACTTAGAGCCTCTTTGACATTGCTGCTAAAAATTGCTTATTTTTCAAAATACTTTTTTAAAATAAATTTTTAGAAAAGTGCTTTTGAAAAAAAAACAATTTGTGTTTGAGTAATTCATTTGAAAAGTGCTTTTTATAAGCAAATCGTGTTTGATTAATCTTTTTTTAAAAAAATGCTTTAGAGAGTTAAATTACGATTAAGTGCAAGTATTAATGTACTTTTAATTAAAATTATTTTATAGAGAAAAACTAATTTAAACATCTATTAGAAGAAATTAAATTAAAATTTTATTTTTATTAAATTAAATTGTTCCAACAAAACGGGATCTCAGAAGACGGACGGCAGTCTGCGCGGTTATCTTCAATCTAGCTTGTCAACATCCGAATTCAAGGAAGAAACCGAATCAAAATACATACAAATTTTTATATCATTTTATGACTGTATGGAAGGACTAAGTCCTTTTACCCAAGCAAAGAGTCTGTCAAGATCTGAATACGTATTGTTATTAAGCCCAAGTATCTAGCAGTTCTAATCGGATATAGGGCGCCCTTTTTCTCAACTCATTATCGGGCTTAGAACCATGGCTGGCTAGACAAAGCCAATAACGTATTGCATCAAATCTGACTGTACCACCATCTCATAACCAAATCAAGAAATCATATAGAAATTTATTTATATTTAGATAAAGTCTAGATCTTTCATGATAGATATAAAAGTGAAGTTAGATATGCGACATAGATATGATTCTTTTAGCCGGACAGGCTCTAGATCGGAGAAATTAAAAAGAAAAGGAAAGAAGTAAATACCTTGTAGCAAGGGCCAACACCCAAGCCTATACAAACTGAAAGCTTTATTTATAACTCCGGTAAATATATTCGGGTAAACACACTTACAAACTTAAGAGATTTCAAGAGAAGAGAGAGAAGGGGTTTTTGAAAACCTACCTCTTACATTATACAAATGACCTTATTTATAGAAAGGAAAATCATATATCTACAGTACAATGGGTCCTTATCAATGGGCCCCTATAACAGTATATCTACTGTTGATCAACAGTTTTTGTACTATTGATAAAGACCTTTAATGTTCTTTTGCTTTATTTGTTAATTCCTGAAGGAATTCTTGATCTCTTTTCTTCATTTCTTCTGTCGTTGATTCATAGGCTTCGGGAATATCATCTCGAGTGTCATCACTTGTTTCACTTCGCATAGACGCGTCGGATTTGGCGTATTGATTAACATTTAGAGTAAATTTCTCCTAACTTCCTCCAAATAATTATTTATTTCTTGATTTGAAATTCGTCGAGCAATATGTTTAACCGAGTTATCTGCTAAAACTCCATTATCAGGAGAAGAACTATAATCAACAATAGTCTGGGGTATAACATCTAACAGTTCTTGTCCATATAATGCTTTTGTTTTGGGATCCCTTTTCATTATTTTGTCCCAAAAATTATTATAGTATACTCAGTATAATCAGGGAATTTGTTCCTCTGTAAATCCGACTTCTGGAGTCCACTTGTGAATCCACAGAATTGAGAATTCTATCAAATAATAAATTTGTTCAATTTGTTCAAGATAACAGATATGATCTGCATGGTATAATTTATTAAGATCTGGCGAGACTTTAACCCATTCTTTGTATAACTTGGAAAATGGTTCTAGTAAAATCTTTACTGTCGGTCCATGATATGACCACCAATTAAGGAACCAATTAGGAATTGGCTCGGAATATATTTTTCCACACACTTTTATAAACCAGGTGTGTTTATGTCTCTTATTATTATAATAGAGAACTTTGCTGAAAGCATTGATATAATCCAATAAGTGAAATTCGTAGGGACTTTGTTGAGACTGATCTGCCTCTCTTTCATTGAGTAAATTCCCCAATCATTGATTGATATAATTTGTTTTATAATCATTTTGGAGAAGTTATAAACGTTCTCACTAGTATTGTATCCCGAGAAGTGTTGAAAGTCCACACTTCCCGTAGTTATCAAGTTATTTTTATAATAGGAATGGGTTTTGTATGACTCACCCGGGAAATATAATCCATTGATTAAATAATGCTGGAATATCTTCCAGGGTTCTTCTTTTCGCTGAATCTCCCTATTTTCTAAAAGAAATATAATTTCTTTCTTTTCCACTTTCTCATAAGATTTGATATCATCAATGTCTTTTTTTGCTATTGAAGCAAATGTATCACTTTTCTTAGCTTTCTTTTGAGACAAATAGTCTTGTAACTGAGCATATAATGGGTTATTCTCCGGAATATCTTCCAGATGAATAGAAGAGACTTCTTTGGAAGAACTTTTCAAATTCACCAAACTCATTCCTTCTCGCTGTATAATAGGAGAATTAGATGAAGAGGATCCGTATGAAGATCTTGACACTCATGGGGATGATCTTCCCCTTTCTCTGGTATAACCTGATCTACTCGAACCTTGGTTACCCCAGGAGGGTCCATCCTACATACAAAACATTAAGGTTTATTCGAGGTCAATATCATAAAAATCAATGAGTTCCTCGCAGAAACATATTTCTAGGATGATATCCTTTATCATTAAATCTACGATCTTGTATATAATCAATTCCTGTAGATCTCTATTAAGAGGTATAACTTTTAGAATGGTAATAAGTATCTTATCAGAAAGAAGAGGAGTTAAAAATCCCATTTTTAAGATGATAAAAATTCTCTAGATAAGAAATCCGGAAGAGAGTTATCGCTTCCTTTTTTATAATGAATTTCAAAGTCAAAAGGTGCCAACTGGGCCTGCCATCTAGCAAACATTAACTTTAAAGCGTCATGTTTGAAATCTTTATCAAACATAAATTTCACTGATTGAGCATCTGTGTTTATTAAGAAATTTTGATTATATAAATCATCTTGAAATTTTAATACACATTTAACAATAGTTAGCATTTCATGCGCAATCGTAGCATATTTTTTCTGAGCATCGCTCCATTTACCTGAATGAAATCTAATCAAATATTCAATTTTATCGTGAGGATTAATCTGTTTTAAAATCCCACTGTAACCAATATTAGATGCATCAGTTTCAATAATTTTTTGCCAAGCAGGGTTAGCAAGAGTTAAGCAAGGTAAAGATTGAACACGAAGTTTGATATTCTTTAGCAAAGTGGTGTGACTATCATTCCAAGGCGATTTATAGTCCTTTTTTAACCTATCATATAAAGGCGCCAAATCTCTAGAAAGATTTTTATAAAATGGAGATATATAATTTACACTTCCCAAAAATCTTTGTAATTGTGTCCGATCTATAATAACGTAAGGAAACTTAGAGGCAAAGTCAATTGATCGTTGAATAGGAGTTACCTTCCCCTAACAAATAAGATGTCCTAGAAATCTGATATTAGTTTGAAAGAAACTCATTTTTGGTTTAGAAATTACCAAACCATTTTGTATAACAATTTTCTTGAAAATATCTAAATGTTTAATATGCATTTCAAGTGTCTTTGAGTAAACTAAAATATCATCAATATAAACAATGATGAAATCTAAATATGGGTTAAAAATATCATTCATAATTTTCTGAAATTCAAAAGGAGCGTTTTTTAAACCAAATGGCATAACATTCCATTCGTATTGTCCAAATGGGACATTAAAAGCCATTCTATAAGAATGTTCTTTAAAGATTTGAATTTGCCAATAACCTGATTTTAAATCAAATTTTGAGAAAATATTAGCATCATATAATCTGGACAATAAATCTTTTTTATTCGGAATCGGATGCCAAATCCATTTTAAATATTTATTTAATGGTTTGTAATTTATTACTAACCTGGGGACACCTCATTCCTTTTCAGCTGCATTGTTAACATAGAATGCAATACAAAAGACCAAGGAGATTTTGAAGGTTTTATCAAACCTTTTTGTAATAAATTATCAATTTCCTTTTTGCAGATTTCAACTAATTCGGCATTCATCTGACAAGGACGAGACTTAGTAGGAATATCATTTTAGGAGAAATTATCTTCATAAGGAAGAGTGACAATATGCTTTTTACAATTCCAAAAAGCACTAGGATGATCGGCACAAATATCAATAGCCATTTGTTCGGAAATCAATTTAATTTTTTCCTATAATTTAGTGGATTTCAAAGTATCAAATATATTCATACTAAATAATTCTAATTGTAAAGAATCAACATGCTTTTGTTTCATATCAATTAAAGCATTAATATCACGAGAAATAGGATCAGTGATAAATGTATAATTTATATTTTGATCTTCATAAGTAGCGGAAAAACCTTTAGCAGTTATGCTAGTAAAAGGATATATAGCATTTATAAAAGGGGTTCCAAGTATAATTGGAGGGTATAACTGATTTTTGACCAAGAAAAAGAAATGCGGAATGCAAACTTTATTTTGGCAAATACGTGTATTAGGCAATTTATACTTTATATCTAAAACATGTCCTGATGCAGATTTAACCATGTGAGTTGTTTTCTCAAAGTACTTAGTAGGCACAAGTCCTTCTTGAATGCAATTAACATTAGCTCCACTATCAATCATAGCAACATTAGTTATAGAAAAACTATTATCAATTAAAATAGTGCATTTAACATACCATTTATGAGCAGTGACAATTTGCATTAGTCCTAAAAACATGCCTTGTCTAGGATCAATATTAAGAGGTTTTGTAAGAGTATTTTCTTCGACAATATTTTTCCCTTTGTTATTAACAGTTTCAATCGAAGTAATACGATGATCACAGATCATTTGATTTTGTTTAATGGATTTAATCTCATTTTTCAAATTTTCAATTTCATTCTTCAAATCATCAAAAGAAGAATCACTTATAGAAACAATTTGTTTATTAAGTCTGTTATGAACTTCAGATATAGAATAAGGAGCAGAGTATTCAAAATCATTCTTTTGTTTAACAAGATTTTTTGAAGAACTAGTAGTATTAGTAACAGCTAATTGAATAATTTTTCACGAAGATTATTATTAGTAACTTCTTTTAAAAGTTCTATTACATTATCAGAAGTAATAGTGTTAAGATTTAAATCTTCAAATTGAGATTGCAATTTATAAAATTCATCATTTTCGCAAGAACACATATCACCTTGACCGAATTTACAAGTATCACAAGCATTAAGATTGACAGGCTGATCCTTATCAGGTAAATTATTATCTTCAGAACCAGAACTTGATTCTGAATCATAATCTGATTCTGAACCAGAAGTGTAAAGGAAACTATAAACTTTATCATGAATATCTTCATCAAGTTCTAAGGTTTTAAGCTTTTCAAGCTTACAGTTAGGAGATATATGCCCAAAGTTTCCACACCTATAACACTTAATCTTGGCAAGTTCTCGCCTAGACCTATTTTTGGTAAATCTACCAGATTTTCGAGAGGCTTTTCTCTCATTCCGTTCTTCCCTAGACCTACATCTATGTCTTTTCTTCCTATAATATTCATCAGTATTATCTCCTTTAGAATCTCAATGTTTGGTCTTAGTCTTGCTATTTCCTGGAATCTCAGGTAAACCAAACTGGGTGCAAAAGTCTCATAGCTGAGATCTTTCTTGATGCTTATCTATCTCAAGCTGTCTATATAATTTTAATTCATTGCACAAGTTTATTCCTTCTTGAGTGCAAACGCCTATCAGCCGTCCATAGGTATAATTACCATAAGGGATTTCACCATTCTTATCTCTAAGGATTTTCTTAACCCTTCAGGCAAATAAAGAGGGAAAGCCATCTATAAACTTAGCTTTCCAATACTCATACTTGTTTTCTGGTAGTTCCATCACCCTACTCATATAAGTATCTTTATACCACCTGAACTCTCCCAAAGTTCTACATTGTAAACCGTTTAACAGGGTACGAACCGTTTCAAACTTATTGGTAAATCTACCATTAAAATGTTCTAGAATAGTTAAAACTAAGGTATAAACGACATCTTCTCTATTCGCAACACGAGCCATACCTAAGTTATCAACACTTGTAGTATTAGAAACGACATTAATTACCACAACCTTTTGTTCAAGGGTCATATAATTATCCCACCAACCTCAAAGTTGGCCAGTAAAACCTGTAATAATCATTTTACAAATATTTCTATCTGAGTTTGGAATATTTTTGCATATGGTTGCATACATAAGCATTTTATGAACAAGAATAGTAAGCTGCCTATCAGTCAGTCCGTCAAGGTTCCATTCATATATTTCAGAACCGCTATAAGACGTATTAGTTTGATTCCAATCTCGTTCCTCTATAAGTACATCTTGAGGAGTTGGCCTAGGATAATAATAAGTTTGCATACTAGGTTTATGCGCAAATTTAGTATTACCACTATTCTTTTTAGGATAACCATGGAGTTTATTAAACTCTAAATACACATGTTCTTTAAAATCAAAAGTATTTTCCATTTCATCAGCAAAATTTTCAGATAAGTCTAAGGGACTTGCTTTAAATTCAGAAACTTTTTAGTAAGAAGTTCTTCTAAATCATTAATTGATTTTAATTTTAAAATCAGTAATCTCCGGAGGTCGCTGCACATGAGGAGTCATAATAATATCTGCAGAATTATTTTTAGAAGAGGAAGCTTTATCACAAGTTTTTAAATCATTTTTTATCTGAATTATCAAAACAGTTAGTTCATCTAACTTTTTATCAAGAGAACCAATATGTTCACCTAGCACTTTAACATAAAGTCCTAAATAATTGTTTTGAGAAATAAGATTATTAATTTCATTGATGCTGACTGCCACAATATCTTCCTCAACAAACTTTTGAAAGGCAGTAAAAGTAATACCAGTATTATTAGGTAAAATGAACGATGACTGAGGTGGATACACCACTTTAATAATATTACCATTTCCATCTTTATAAGATCTTTCAAGAACGTTGATGAATAAGGGTAAGTAAGTGGTTATAAACCAAGGCACAAAAGACATAATTTGATTATGAAGGGCACAAGTTTCATAAAATTCTTGAGAAATATTATTCAAGTCATCAGTACTATAAGTGTCAAAAAACCAAGTTTTAAACTGGTTCCATTTATCACTTAAAAATTCATTCTGAATGTACTTTCTTGCCAGTGAACCTGGGCTAAAATCTATTTGGTGTACATCCGTCATCAAGTATTATTAAGATCAAAGTCCATTTCGGACTAATAAGGAGTATCCTTATCAGAAATATTAGAAGCAATATCATTTGCATGAACAATATTCAACTTAGGATTAATCTTTATTTTATTAACAAATTTATCACTTTGATCTGCATGGTAAAGTGTGTAAAGAAGCGGCACGATTTCTGGCTGGACCATACACATGATCAATAGGGGAAATATGATGCATAGCAAGCAATCTTCTAGTAGAAGAAAATGAATGTCTACTAAAAGGAATATCATTAAACTGCATACAAATCCTACCATCCGGATTTTGAGTGATATGAGAGTACTCAGAATTAGTGACTGCATCCGCCATCTGACTAGGAGGAATTACTGATTCTAAAGTCCAATTAGATGGAAAATTAATTTCTTCCCATTTTATATGTCTTCTAGTAGTGACCTTAGATCTAGCAAAATTTGTTTCTAATAGAATTGTTTCAGCAGATGTATCATATAACTCACACCTTGGGTTTAACATAGAAAGCAATTTAAAATATATTCTATAAGACAAGCAAATTAATTCAAATCCAGGTGCATAATTATAACCATGCGTTTTAACATTTAAAGTCAAAGCATCAAGAATATTAACATCAGTTAAAGATAGCTGCAGATTTGGTTGAGTATTAAAATAAATTGGATCATAGGCCACCGTAGATTCTATCGAACCCATTGTCTTACTAAAAAGTTTTTTGAATTTAAAGCAAGTCCCTTAGACTTATCTGAAAACTTTGCTGATGAAATGGAAAATACTTTTGATTTTAAAGAACATGTGTCTTTAGAGTTTAATAAACTCCATGATTATCCTAAAAAGAATAGTGGTAATACTAAAATAATAAATTAAATAATAATACGTAAACGTTAAATAAAATATTAAATTTATCATATAAAAATAAAGAATATAATTATTAAATGGAACTTAACCAAATATATGAAATATGTTAATTAAACTAATTAGATGTATATAGATATATAGATATATATATATATATATATATATATATATATATACATATTTTTTTTAAATTTTTTTTCGATGGTATATTAAATGTACTATTTTGATTGATAATAGTTTTTCAAACCAACCATAATCATAGATAATTTTTATGGGGACTTTAGGAATCGTCCACCTATTTAACAATTCAAGGTTATGAGGTATATCAACCTCTTCTAGTCTAGTACTTTTAGTACTTGTATCTCTTAGATCCATGGGTGAAAGATAAAATCTATGTCATATATTTCACCTCCATCTCATATATTCCATGAAAAGTTCTTGGCTCTAATACCAGATTTATAGGATCAAGGACCTGGCGGTAATCCGCCCAGTGATAGATCTAGCAAGTCAAGCATCCTTATGCTAGCGGTAGTCCGCCTGCGAAAGAATCGAAATATACAAGAATTTTGGCATAGTTTTTCAAACTGCATGGTAAACCTTTTACCCGAGCAAAGGGTCTGTCAGAATTTAATACATACAACTTATTGAGCTCATGTGTCTGACAGTTCTAACCGGGTATGAGGTGCCCTACTTATCAAAACTCCTTTTCGGGCTAAAATCACGGCTGGCCAGACGGAGACACTAAGGCAAAGCCAATAAGAGTAGTACTAGATTCGACTGTACCTCGATCTCAGAACCAAGTCAAAAAGCCATACTAAATTTCCTTTATATTTAAATAAAGCTTAGATCCATTCATGGTCTATATAGGAGAGAAGTTAGTTATTCGACATATATTATCTTTAGCTGGACATAGTCCTGGCTAGGAGAGACATACTAAAAAGAAAGACTAAATTAATTACGTTATAAAGAACGATGTCTTCAAGATCCAAGAACTCTGAAGAACTGACTGATTTATTTATTAAGATCGGAACAGTGCTTCTCGGAAAGACTTTTTTACAAAAGATTTACAAAACTCAAAGAAAAGAGAGAGCGATTGTTAAATTTTTCTGATGCTCTTTCTCAAACAAACTAAGCTTATATAGACAAAATAAAAAGACAGCAGGAATTTATATATAGTAAAAAAGGGCCTACATCTGGGTCCCTGAATAGTGTATCAATTGTTTAGTGGGGCTTCAACAGTGAATCTTCTGTTGAGTGGACCTGTCTTCACATGGTCTTCACATGGCTATCACATGGCTATGCTTCTTTTGTCATATTCTTGCCTTTATCTAAGGCCTTCACTTGTTGTAGAAAATCCTCTGCCTCCTGCAATTCAGTGGCCGACAAAATATGATCTGATTTGGCACGTTGTGATTCGTCTACATCATTGCTAGTTTCACTCCACATAGATGAATCTGATTTGTCAATCTGTGTTATGGTTTGAAGTAAATTCTTTCTTACTTCTTCCAAATAATCATGAATAATTTGTTCTTTATCTCCTTCTTGAAAGGAAATTCTTCTGGCAATATGACGGACAGAGTTATCCTCAATAATTTTTTCTGGACGAATTATTTGATAATCATCAATTTATTCTCTAAAAGTATCCATAAGTTCTTGACCAACTAATTGTTTGGTCTTGGGGTCTTGTTTCAAGAGCTTATCCCAGAAGTTATTATAATAAGTTCTGTAAATATAAGGAATATTTTCCTTGTTGAACCCTACTTCAGGTGTCCACTTATGTATCCAAGGTATTGAAAATTCTATGAAAAAATATATTTGATCTATCCTTTTAATCCAGCACACATGATCTTCACAATATAATCTATTTAGATCTGAATAAACTTTAGTCCATTCTTTATATAAATTTAAGAATAGTTCTGGTAGAATTTGAATAGTCGGACAGTGGTATGACCACCAATTAATAAACCAATTTGGTATCGTGTCAGCAAAAATCTTTGCGCACACTTTTACGAACCAAGTGTGTTTGTGTTTGTCATTGTTGTAATATAGCACTACATCAAATGCTCGGATATAATCCCAATAAGTAAAATTCATCCTGGCATAGTTGAGACTTATCTGTCTTTATTTCATAGCTGACATGCCCCAATCTTCAATAGATATAATCTGCTTTATAATGATTTTAGAAAAGTTATAACTCTTCTCTTGTGGGTTATGACCCATGCCTGAAAAGTGCTAAAATTCCGCACTTCCTGTACTCATCAAAATTTCTTCATAGTATGATTGAGTCTTATATGACTCTCCTGGATAATACAATCCATTTACAAGATATTGTTGGAATATCTTCCAAGGTTCATCCTTTCGTTGTAAATCAGAATTTTCTAAAACCGATCTTCTTCAGTATTATTAATCTCAATCTGAGTAATACGGTGATCACAAATCAATTGTTTTTGTTTAAGAGATTTAATCTCCTTTTTCAATTTTTCAACCTCGATTTTTAAGTCGTCAAAAGAAGAATCTTTTTCAAGAAAATTATTTTTCTTTAAAATACGATCATCTACTTCTTTTAAAGAATAGGGCGCTTCATATTCAAAATCATTTAAATCATTCTTTTTCTTTTCAAGAAATTTTGAAGAACTTACTACATTTAAAGTTTCATTTGAAGTAGCTAAATTAATAATTTTTTCACGGAGTTTACTATTAGTAATTTCCTTTAAAAGTTCAATCACATTATCATACGTGGTGGTATTCATATTAAAATCTTGAAATTGTGATTGAAGTTTATAAATTTCGTCATCTTCGCAATTGCAATCATGACCCTGACAAGTATCACAAGCATTAGTACGATTATTATCATAATAAGAGAAATCAAATAATTCTACATCAGAATCTGAACCTGATTCATAATCATCTTTAGATCCTAAAGTGTATAACAAACCGTATACCTTTTCGTATATGTCGCTGTCAAGCTCTAAAGTTTTCAACTTGTTTAACTTGCAATTTGGAGCAATATGCCCAAGTTTACCACACTTGTAGCATTTTACCTTTGAAAGATCTCTTCCAGATCAATCTTTAGTAAATCTTTTAGACTTTCAATAGCTTTTTCTAGCTTCTCGATCTCCTTTTGATCTATGCCTCCGCTTAGATCTTTTCTTTCTGTGCGAATCTGCATCTTTTGAAGACCTGTAATATTTGTCTTCCTTAGTAGTAGGATTGGGTAAACCGAATTGTTCATAAAAATCTTCCAATTGAGATCGTTCATTTAGCTTATCCATCTTAAGCTGTCTGGCCATTCTTAGTTCATTGCACAAGTTCAATCCTTCTTATGTGCAAATTCCTACAATCTTTCCGTAACTTAAAGAATTGTAAGGTATTTCAACCTGGCTTCCTCTAAGAGTTTTCCTAACTCTCTCATCAAAAAGAGGGGGAAGTCCGTCTATGAACTTATCTTTCCAATATTCAAGCTTATTTTTGGGTAATTCCATAACCCTACTAAGATATGTATCTTTATACCATCTAAAATGTGCCAAGGTCCTACATCTAAGACCATTGAGAAGAGTTCTAACTGTCTCATGTTGATTGGTAAATCTACCATTAAAATGTTCCAAAATAGTAAGAACCAAGGTATAAACAACATCTTCTCTGTTTTTTACCAAAGCCATACCCAGGTTATCAACTCCTTCATCTGTGGCTATAGCATTAACAACTAAAGCCTTTTCTTCAGTGCTAAGATAATTATCCTACCATCTTCGAAGTTGTCCTATAAAACCTGCAACAATCATTTTACATATAGTTGTGTCTGTGTTTTTAACACTCTTACATATAGTTGCATACATCAGCATATGATGCACCAAAATAGTCAATTGCCTATCTGTTAGTCCATCGAGATTCCATTCATAAATTTTGGAACCACTGTAAGACGTATTAGTCTGATTTCAGTCATGTTCCTCAATCAAAACATCTTGTGGAGTTGGACGAGGATAATAATATGTATTCATACTCGATTTGGTAGCATAACCACTATTTTTCTTGGGATAACCCCCGAGTTTATTAAGCTCTGAAGAGACTTGATTTTTAAAATCAACAGTATTTTCCATTTTATCAGCAAAATCTTGTGATAAGTCCATAGGTCCAAAATTTAAACCGGAAAGCTTTTTATCAACAAGCTCTTTAATATCTAAATTGAAAAACTTCTTGTCAAGAAGATCTTCTTGATTTTTCAAAGAACTAGGTTTAAAATCGGATATTTCTAAAGGTCTTTGAACATGAGTAGAAACAACTGTAGGTTTTCTATCAGAAGAAGAAGCAACATCGATGGTAATTGCAAAATTTGTTTTAGCCATATCGGCTTTAATATCTTTTAGCAAAATAGTTAAATCATCGAGTTTTTTTGTCAAGAGAGCTAATATGCCCACCCAACACTTTAACATAAAGATTCAAATAATTGTTTTGAGTAATAAGTTTATTAATTTCATTACTACTGATTGAAGCAATATTTTCCTCAATGAATTTTTGAAAAGCTGAGAAAGTAATACCAATATTGTTTGGTAAAATAAACGATGACTAAGGAGGATAAATAGCTTTCAAAAGATTACCACTCTCATCTTTATAAGTTCTTTCAATAACGTTAATATATAACAGTAAATAAGTGGTTATAAACCAAGGAAAAAAATACATAATTTGATTATGAAGAGAACAAGTTTCATAAAACTCTTGAGAAATACAATTAAGATCTTTTTTGCTATAAGCATCAAAGAACCAAGTTTTAAATCGATTCCATTTTTCATCAAAAAATTCCTTTTGAATATGTTTTCTTGCCAGTGAACCTGGACTAAAATCTATTTGGTGTGAAAACATTAAGAATCGTTTAAATCAAACTCCATCTCGGAGACTGAAGGAATATCTTTATCAGAAGCATCATCATTTACCTGAACTATATTAGTTCGTGGGTCAATCCTTACCTTTTTGACCATAGAGTTTCCATCGGAACCAATAGTATGTAACGAAGCCGCACGATCTCGGGCCAGACCATAAATTGGATCAATAGGGGAAATATGATGAATCGCAGGCAAAAGTCTACGACTAGATAAAGAATGTCTATTCACACTGTGATTCACAGAAGATATTAACCTGTTATTAGTTAAAAACTGCCTATGAGGCGTGTAGCTATTGCCTGTAAACTGTATACAAATCCTTCCATCGGGATTTTGAGAGATATAAGCACAGTCTATATTAGTAACAACATCGGTTAACTGATTTGGGGATATAACTAAATTTAGAGTCCACGAAGTAGGAAAATCTATTTCTTCCCACATAATAGGTCTTCTAGTAGTGACCTTTACCTTGACAGATTTTAGAGAGTCTTAAATATTCATGCTGAACAACTCTAGTTGTAACGAGTCCATATGACTCTGCTTCATATTAATTAAAGCAGTGCTATATTACAACAATGACAACACAAACAATTGATTTGTGATCACCTTATTACTTAGATTGAGATTAATAATACTGAAGAATATCGATTTTCAAAAAATAAAGGAAAGCATGTTGAAGATGAAACCCTCTAAGTCGATAATTCTGATCTTAAACAAGATATGCTTTTAGGAATGATGCAGATTGTTACAACTCATAAATGGTATATTAAATCTACTATTTTTATTGATAATAGTTTTTCGATTACTAACATTGCAATGATTGATAGCGATGCATATGTTAGCTGTATTCAGGAAGGTTTAGTACCAACTAAAAACTTTCAAAAAACTACGCATTTGGTGAAATCTGCCTCTGGCCATGCTCTGGATATAGAGTATAAGTTACCCAATGTGAAAATTTGTTAGAATAAAGTTTGCATTCCTCACTTCTTCTTTTTGGTTAAGAATAAGTTAAACCCTCCAATTATACTTGGAACTCCTTTTATAAATGTAATTTATCCTTTAAGAGGAATCAATGCGAAAGGATTCTTAGCGAATTACAAGAATAATGAGATAACTTATTATTTTGTTACAGATTCGGTAACTAGAGATATTAATGCTTTGATTAATATGAAGCAGAGTCATATGGACTCGTTACAACAGGAGTTGTTCAGCATGAATATTTTAGACTCTCTAAAATCTGCCAAGGTAAAGGAAAAAATCAAATTGATTTCTGAGCAGATTGCTGTGGATATTTGTGCAGATCTTCCCACCGCTTTTTGGAATCACAATAAGAATATTGTGACTCTTTCTTATGAAGAAGGATTTTTAGAGGATGATATCCCTACTAAATCTCGGCCTTGTCAGATGAATGCTGAGTTAGTAGAGTTCTGCAAAACTGAGATTGATAATCTCTTCCAAAAAGGTTCGATAAAACCATCCAAGTCTCCTTGGTCTTGCACAACCTTCTATGTTAATAACATGGCTGAAAGGGAACGAGGTGTTCCAAGATTGGTTATTAACTACAAACTATTAAATAAACACTTGCAGTGGATCAGGTATCCTATTCCTAATAAAAGAGATCTTTTATCAAGATTATATGATGCCAATATATTTTCCAAGTTTGATTTAAAATAAGGATATTGACAAATTCAAAATTTTAAAGAACATTCTTATAGAACTGCTTTTATTGTCCCATTTGGACAATACGAATGAAATGTCATGCCTTTTGGTTTGAAAAACGCCCCTTCTGAATTTCAGAAAATAATGAATGATATTTTTAATCCTTATATGAATTTTATTATTGTCTATATTGATGACATTCTAGTATTTTCAAAAACTTTTGAAATGCATATCAAGCATCTTGACATTTTCAAAAAGGTTGTAATACAAAATGGCTTGGTTATTTCAAAATCCAAAATGAGTTTATTCCAAATAGATGTTCGAATTTTAGGACATCAAATTTTTCAAGGGAAGATTACTCCCAATCAAAGGGCTATTAATTTTGCTGACAAGTTTCCTGATGTTATTACAGACATGACTCAGTTAGAGAGATTTTTGGGAAGTTTAAATTATATCTCCCCATTCTACAAACATCTTTCTCGAGACTTAGCTCCGTTATACGATAGGTTGAAAAAGGACAATAAGTCTCCTTAGAATGAGGCTCATACCAATCTGGTAAAAGAAATTAAGCGGCGAGTAGAATCACTACCATGCTTAGTGCTAGCCAACCCCGCTTGGCAAAAGATTATTGAGACAGATGCGTCCAATATTGGATATGGAGGAATTCTTAAACAAATTAATCTTCATGACAAGAGAGAATATTTGATTAGGTTTCATTCAGGAAAATGGAATGAAGCTTAGAAGAAATATGCGACGGTAGTACATGAAATGCTAACCATTGTTAAATGCGTTCTCAAATTTCAAGACGATTTACAATCAAAAGTTTTTGATAACAACTAATGGTCAATCGGTCAAATTTATGTTGGACAAAGATTTCAAGCACGACGCCTCGAAATTAATATTCGCCAGGTGGCAAGCACAATTAGCCCCTTTCGATTTCAAAATTCAATATAAAAAGGGAGTTGATAACTCTTTACCTGATTTCTTATCTAGGGAATATATTCAATAAATTATGTTTTTCCAAACTTTTCTTGATAATGAAACTTTAGTTGAAATACTGAGGGTTCTCACGCCTTTACCTAGAGATATGAAAAATCTTATTATTACAAAGATTGTTGATAAAATCTTAAGTGAAGAATTTTCTCATATTTAGATAGAATATTATTCAGATGATTATTTGATAGATTATTTTTTTGAATGATAACGAAAAGTTGTTACGTTTATAGGATGGATCCACCTTGAATTCACATTAAAGGAAGAGGATGGGGAAGAACAGCCCCAAGTAGAGGCAATTATGGTAATCCATCATATGGAGCCAGATCATCTCAAGGATCATCATACAGATCGGAATCAAATTCCCCGGTTATCCATGCTTACCGATGAGATGTTTTTGGCACTAGGTGCTAGTGGGACATCTCCTGCCACTTTATTGGGAGTAATATTCCCTTTAGTATTTGAATTCCTTTTTGGACAAACGTCCAAATGTTCACGTAACAATAAGAATTCATTCATGTTTTCGGCTTGATCTTCACTGAGCTGATTGATTTCATATTGCATTTTTCTTGCTTGTTCGGACAAGCTGGCTAATTCATCTCTGATGTTGAATAATTTGTGGCTTTTATCATCAATGAATTTTTCCACAATTAACATTTTTTTATATACCCTGTTAATCAGGATCTATGTTCGATTGTCCATATTGGACATTTCTTGAGAGAAAATCTGCAAGAGAATTATCAACTTCTTTAATATGTTCTATTTTAAATGAATCGAATGATAAAAAAGCCTGCCATCTATGCAATCTTCGGTATTGCGATTCTGATGGAAGTTTATTTGAAATTAGTCCTGACACCTGTGCATTATCAGTTCTAATAATAAATTATTTTGGTAAAAGGAAAGCTGAAAATTTCCTAATTCCTCTAACAATTGCTAATAATTCCTTTTCATTTGTGGAATATCTTGTTTCTGCTTCATTAAATGTATCACTGGTGTACCTGCAAATTTCATTTAAATCGATTTGCAATAATGCTCCTCAACGATAATCAGACGCATCTGTTTGTAATACCAGATTGTCACTTTCTTCTGGCAATCTAAGTTTGGGTAATTTTGAGCATTCTTTTTTTAATTGTTTGATACACTGTGTTCTTCAGTCCATCCAAGTCTATTGGATTTTCTTATCAATTTTTGCAGAATATTCCTTTCTTTGCTAGATCTGGAATAAATTGACTTGCATAATTAAGATATCCTAGAAATTTTTGTATTTCCTGTTTAGTTGTTAATTTATCAGGGAATTCTATAATCTTTTTGATATATGAGATTGTAATTCTATTCCATTTTTGGAAATAATCATTCCTAATAATTCTATTTCATTTTGATTTATTTATGCCACTTTTTCTGGCTTAATATAATTTCATTTTCCAAACATATATCTAAAAATTCTTTTAGATGTTTTAAACGTTCTTGGTATGTTTTAGAACATATTAGTATATCATCTATATAGACAATTAGATAGTTGTTTTCGGAAAATATTTTGTCCATCTTTCTTTGAAAGATTTGTGACGGCATTTTTTAATCCGAAGGGCATAACTAACCATTCGTAGTGTCCATTAGGCATGCTAAAAGTCGTTAATGGAATATATTCTTCTGTCAATTTTATCTACCAAAATCCACTTTTACAATCGAACTTTGAAAATAGGTTTTTCCTTTTGCGAGGTTTATTATATTGTTTTTATTTGGGATAAAGTATCCATCAAATATACAATTTTTATTTAGCTCTTTATAGTTTATTACCAGGCGAGCTTTTCCCCTTTTTATCTCAGCATGATTTCTTACCATAAATGCTGGACTACTATGAGGACTTCTACTCATCCTAATAAGTTTTAGGTTGATTAATTCCTTGAGTTGAATTTTAAACTCATTTTTATCATCTTCATTGTAGAGCATTGTTTTAACTCTAATGATGATACTTGGATCTTTAAGTATTAAAATAACTTTTTCTTGATTCTTTTCCCATTTTTCTAAGGAATTTTGGTCATAAGATTTCTGTAGATTTCTTTTTATCTGCTTTAGATTAAGGCATTTGCAAGAGATTTTCTTTAGATTTTTCAAATACCTTCTTTTGTAAATTCCATTTTCTTTTTCAAGAATATATGAATTTTGTTTTCTTGGGACTTTGATAAAATGTCCGCAAGGAGTTTTAAGACTTATCATATATATGGTTTGATGATAATCTTGGAATTGTTGAAGCAAATCATTACCTAATAATAAATTAGTCTCTAATTTATCATAGGCAAATATTTTATTTATAGAAACAATTTTTGATCCTAAAATTATTTCTACCCTTTCTTTTGATTGTGAAAGTCTTTCTTTTACCCCTGTGATCCCTATCATAGAGATATTATTTTTATTAGTATCCCAATCTTTTATTAAAAAAGATTTTTTTAGATTGGCTTCAGATCCATTGTCAATTTGTCAATTGGTTGTTAATTTTGTATCATAGAAAGTTAGTTCTATGAAAACTGATACCCGAAAAGATGTTTCTTTGGGCATTTTAATTTTTTGGTATGAAACAAGTTTCATTTTTATAACTCATTTCTATTCTATTTTTTCCTATACTATAGTTATTAAGACTATTAAGGAACATATTTTCTAAGATTAGGTTGTGATCACTTTCATGATTTGTAACATAACAAGAAATTGTTATTCTTATTGTATCTAACTATATAGGTAAATCTACCATGTTTATACAACTGAAATTATTTCCTTCAAAGGTTTTATAGATGTAAGGGGTACCTTCATATATTGGTAATCCATCCAATATAATACCTTTGATATGATTTGTTGTTGCACCTGTTTGTATCAAGATTTTCTGTTTTTTCCATTAAACTCCATTAAAGATTCTTCCTGAAATTCTAGTAATGTTAGTAAATTCAAGAGTCTTCTTAGAATATCTATTGGAAATACTTTTTCTTATAGAATTTCTTCCATATTCTATAGAAAGTCTTGGATTATTGATAGGGCTTCCTATCTCTTTTGTCATAATAATATTAAAAGCAAATATATGCCAAATAGACTCCCAACAGGAGATGTAGGAACAACCTAATTTTTAAATCTAGATTGTAAAAGAGAACCAGATTTGGATCTAGATTTATGGGCACAAAATATATTTCTTTTCTTCTTGTTAGGAAAAGGAATAAATTACACAGAAGAAGAAAATAATATCATTATGATAAATACCTTCACTAGTAAAATCAGTAATTGGTATACATGATTATCAAATGATGCAAAAGGAATCATAAAAAATAGTACAATAGAAGGTTTAAAAAATTCCCTTCAAGATGAAATAAGAAACCTTGTACAATTCGTAGGAATTCAATTCCTAGGTGGAGAAATCTGAATAAACTTTCAGTGGAAGACAAACAACACCTGTAAAGGCAACAATGTAGACTGTCAGAAGAAGACAAAACAAAAGACGTAAGCACTTACGTCATGAAGAAAGAGATAAGAAAGAATCTTATCTTATCTCAACTTTATCTCTTCGGTCAAAAAGAGAAATCTAATCTTGTCAGCCATCAGCAGCGGATGATTGAAGGACGAAAAGAAAACATCAAAGTTTTCACGGATGCCCTTGCAAAATAAAAATGTAATAATTAATCCCTCCTTATATCTATAAAAGGAGATAGCATTATACTTAGAAGGTAGACTACATTTTCTCTAAACTCTTATATATATATATATATATATGGGGGACATTTAGTCTTGAAAAAAAATAATTTTCTATTTTGCTTTTTTTTTTTTTTTAAAAGAAATATTTAGCTTTTTTTCAACCGCAGAAAAATTGCTTCTGCTTTTATTTAAAACCAGTTTTATAGGTTTACCAAACACCTATTTTTTTTTAAAAAATGTTTTTTCTCAACATAAGTGCTTCTGGGCCCACAATAGCAATATAAAAAAGGCTCTAAAAATAGTACCCCTCTGTCTCTAATTACTTGCCCACCTTTGAATTGACACACCTATTAAGAAAATAATAATTGACATAGTGAGTTTACCATTTTACCCCTATTAATTATAAAGTGGATGAATTAAAAACTTAAGATTTTCAAGAAGTTCTATATTTTTCAAAGTAATTAATTGAGTGTATACTAGGTAAAAAAAGTTGTCCTTTCTTGATTTGTCAAAATGAATAAGTAATTAGGAACAACTAAAAAATGAAATGTGAACAAGTAATTAGGGACAGAAAGTATTGTGGTTGTAGAATTTTAAAAATATCTAAAAATAAATATGGAAAAAAATTATAGTCCATTAGACAACAAATGGCACGGAGGTGTGCACGTAAACAAACGTAATTTAAACTACGTGGATTGCAAACAAGCAGATACTTACCATCAGAAGAAATTAAAAAAGAGTTGATAATTTAGAGGTCCTTTGAGTTGTTGCCATGTGCCTGGTTGTTGCAATCAAGCAACTAATTAGTGCCACCTGTTGTCACATGCATGATGATAAGTCTTCTTTGAGTAAAAGATTCATGGCCGTTCTATTTTGGTTGGTCAAGTGTGATTTAATGATGTAATGTGTCGGTATGGAGAAAAATATTTTTTTAAAAAATAAGTTGATTTTTAAATTATTTTTTCATGTTTGATTACTAAGTGAAAAATATTTTCTAAGTTAAGGTGGTGAATGGAAAATATTTTTCAATTTGGGATCTAGCCTTGAGACCTGACTCAGGACCCAGGATCAGGATCTAATTTCCAAATTGGGATTTGAAGCAGACACTTACTGAACAATTCAGGACATGACTCTGACACTCGATTTGAGACCCGTTCCCGACTCAGGATTCGACCCCGACTCAAGACCTATGGGTGACAATTGGACGGGTTAGGTCAAATTTGGAGGGGTCATAATGTGTTAAGACAACCATAGGGTCAAGACCCAATCCAACCCAAATTTTCTTGAATCAAAACGGGTTGAGTCAAAATAGGTTAGGTAATGAGTTACATTACAGGTCAAAACCCAACCCAACCCAACTTTTACTAAGCTTAATTATTTTATTTGTTCTTTTAAACTATTTTAGTGCCTAATAATTTTTTTTTTATTATGACTATACACAACATACCAAATTGAAAAAATATTTAAAAAATATTTTTACAAGATTTTTCATGAGCCAATTCGGATTACATATTGACCCAATTTTTAATGGTTTGAAATGAGTTAAGCTAATGAATGAGCGGGTTATTAATCCGCCCATTTTAAATGGATTGGGCGGGTTGAATGGGTTGAGTTTGATTTTGCCACCTCTATCGAGACCCGACTCTAACAAGAGATCCAACCCCACCTTTTAATCCTAACATCTAACTCGGGATCTGATCAATACACCCAACATGAGACCTAAGATCTGACTGTGATGCGACCTTGACTTCCATCCCCAAGATCTGACTTAGGATCCAATTTTGAATCAGGATCAAACCTGAGATCCGACCTCAAATCCAACTCAAAATTCAACTTTTAAATCAGGACTCACAAACTGACCCTGATTCGAGAACCAACTCGACTCGATATCTAACCCTAACTCACGGATCTTGGATGTATCAGCCACATCCTATTGATTCTCTCTTTATGGCCCAACTTGGTTGGTCACCACTTGACTAAACATTCGGATAGCATCTCGAAACTCATGATTAGTGACCTCGCCTTGGGGTTGCACTTCTGGTGCATTGCGGACCCCTTGATCCTGGGGATCAACATTCCTTCTAGCAGGATGACCTCAAAGAGCTCTTCATGGAGGCATGATCTGAAAGATACGCGCAAGTATGAATTAGAAAGAAACTTTATAGAGTTAAACTCTATCGCACGAAAATAGTATGATAGAAGTGAGATAGTTCCTAAATGTCGCAGCCTTTTGATTATAGATGTGGCATGCTTTATACCGATAACTAAGACTCTATAGACACGACTTCATAGACACCTTAGGACTCTTGAACTCTATGCTCTAATATCAAGTTTGTCACTCCTCGAGCCTACACCCTGGACGTGGTTGGCACTCGAGAACCATTGCTGGCCCCAAGCGAACCCTTGACCTAGCTCAACTCTCAGTGGAAAACTAACTCAACATTAGTTAAACTCAAATATAAAGATTTAACTCAAATGTCTCAAATACTTAACTTAGAACATTTCAAAATATCCAAATTGGCCACAAGGGCAACTCAAGTCTAGAACATTAACAATAGAAAATGAAACAAACTTCTCAACTGCTACTGTTTATGAAGCCTTTAATATTATGAGGGATGTCGGGACAAGACCCTCGATCGTCCTAACACAATTGAATAAATGGAAGTAAATGAGGGATCCTAAGGAACCAAGGAGGCTCACCAAAGCTAACTCGAACAACTATGGTATCAACAAAGCGCCTATTGATGACCTTGATCTCCTGTATCTGCATCATGAAACGATACAGGCCAAATGACATCAATGCATTGAATGTACGAGCATGTAAGGGGAACACTGAACATAACATAAAAGCTTAAACTTGGGAGGAAACATACTGTAACAGCTCAGTATTTGAAAGAGCTAAATTTAATAAGAACTAATTTGGAAAGAGCCAAATCTGAAATTTACAAGTTATGCTTAAGTTGTGAATTTTGGGTTAACTTCAAACGACCATAACTTTCAATACATGATGCGTTAGGTGGCCCATAAGATATTAAATGAATGATATTGGAATTCTCTTTCCAATGCCACCGAGTTTGCTAAAGTTCGAGCTCATATGAGGGAGATATGCCCGTTTGAAGTCAGGCTGTCCAGTTAAGGAAAGTTACCCAAAAATATGAGGGATATTTTGGTCTTTTCCTTACCCCATCAACTTAAAACTAATTATGGTAATATTTAGGGGTCTAAACTGATTTGATTCAGTTTTCACAATCCTAATTTATGCTAGGGTTTTAGAAAAGAGTTCAAGAAAAGAAAAGAGGAGAAGGGAGGGAAGATTCAAGGCGATCATTGGGTTTTCTTGCGAATCGAAGGTTGTTTCACCAATGTTTGATTCCTAAGATGTATGTGAGTTCTAAGAGTATTGGGTTCATTCACCCACACGCCAATCATGCTATTTTTATGCAATTTCGTTCTCAAAGTTGAAGGATTTGAGTTCTTGATAAGTTTTCTTGAAATTCCTTTCGTAATCTTGATTGTTGGAATTTTGTTGAGTTCTTGAGATAAAAGTTAGTGATTTGAGGGCTGTTTTGAGTAGATTACCGTGCACTTATGTTGGGTATTCAAATCTAAGTGATTAGGGAAGAAACCATTTTATTCTAGGCGAATTAGGGTCATAAAATGAGAAAGAAAATTTGTTGGAAAAATCTGGGAAGAGGCTGGCGCCCTGCGCTAACCAGTGCTCCAGAAAAGGGCTTCTGTAGTTTGGGGCCTGGTGCCCTGCGCCAGCCAGTGCACCCCAACTATTGGTCTGTAGAATAAGGGCTGGCGCCCTGCGGTAGGGTCGTCTGCCCCCACCCATTCTCCATCGTTTAGCCTATCTGAGTTCTTTCAAATGACACCTTTACTCCCCTTTGATTCTAACTACTCTAAACTACTTCTAAACATCTAGAAGTCATTCATAACATGAATCTTAACCTTGAACTAATAATTCAAATTCAAGGTAAAGTTAAGAGTCAAGTCTTGAGAGTTCTTCAAGTAATTTTAAGAAGTCTTTTTACAACCTTTTAAACTTGTTTTAAGACTCGAGCATTTGAGTTTGAGGAAGAGTAGAGTTGAGTTCATTTTATTTAAAATGATATATGAGAACTAACTATTCCCACGAGAAATGTTTTTACATTTAAGTAAAGAGGAAACAATGATTTCCAAAAGAGTTCATGAAGGGTTTTGAGAACTGTCTCTTTTTGAGAGAAACTTTTGAGTAATAATCTCAAAGTTGAGGAAGAGGAAATGGTTTTTCTTTTTTTAAATATATGAGTTAAGTTATATTTTGGGAGTAGTATTGAGCACCGATATGGGGGAGTGTTCTAACAACTCACAACCCCCATAAACCATTTAGCCAACGTGGGTACAAAGGGTCATACTTTTTAGATAATTCCTTATTGCTTTTTAGCATAGACTAGTGGATCCACTTAGTTGAGGAGTTCTATATCCCGACAAGGTATGGGACAATTTTGGCAGCATGGGCGAGACGTTGTATCATCACATAGCTCATAGTGATGGTTGTCAGTTACAAAATCTCCCAAACAAAGTTATTTTGTATTTTTGCATACAAACTGAGTTATATTGTATTTTCCAATACATTGAGTTGTTATTTACTATTTTAAAAGCTTTTCTTTATATTGAATTATTGTTATTGCTTTATATGGAATTGAGTTGATGTGAGTTGAGTTGAGACGAGGTAAGTTGTTTCTTCAGTTCCAGTTCAAGCTTATGTCGTGTTTTAGATTTCCCCTCACATGCTTGTACATTCAATGTACTGACACAATTTGACCTGCATCATTTTATGATGCAGATACAGGTAACTAGGATTATCAACCAACGCTTCGTTGATCCAATTGAGTTCCAGAGTTGTTTGGTGAGCCTCCTTGCTTCCGGAGGATCCCTTCTTTATTTTTAGTTATTTCTATTGTTAGAATGATCGGGGGTCTTATCCCGACATCCCTCATAGTATTAGAGGCTTCATAGATAGATAGACAGTAGTTCATGAGTCTTTTGATTTTTTAGTTGTTTATGATGAGACTTGAGTTGCCTCATTGGCTAGTTGAATGTTTTATTTCTAAAATATTATGAGTATTTCTTTAAGACATTGAGTAAAGTTGTGCTTTTGAGTTCATCTTGTTTATGAGTAAGTTTTCCGCTAATAGTTAAGCCAGGCCAAGGGTTCGCTTGGGGCCAGTAATGGTTCTCGAGTACCGGCCACATCTAGGGTGTAGGCTTGGGGCGTGACACATACTCATCTCACCTCAACTCAACTCAATCTCAACTCATGGATACTCAACTCAATACAATATAAAAACAACAATAAAGATGCAGTTTATATAAAGCATTTAAAATAGTAGATAACAACTCAATGTATTTAAAAATACAATAATAACTCATGTTTTATGTAAAGATACAAAATAACTCAATTTGGGAGACTATGAGCTATGTGATGATACAACGTCTCGCCCATGCTGCCAGAACTGTCCTATACCTTGCCAGAGTATAAGACATCCTCAACTAAGTGGATCCCTAAGCTATGCTTAAAAGGCAAAAAGGAATCATCTAAAAAGTATGACCCTTTCTACCCACGTTGGCTACATGGTTTATGAGGACTTTGAGTTGTATGAACTCGTCCCTACATCGGTGCTCAATACTACTCCCAAATATATAACTTAGCTCATATGTTTAAAAAAATTTCCTCATCCTCAAGCTTTGCGATTATTACTCAAAAGGTTCTATTAAAAGAGATTATACTCAAAAACTCCTCATGAACTCATTTGGAAATCGATGTTTTCTCTCATTTTAAATGTGAAAGCATTTACTCTTGGGGATACTTAGTGTGAGACCCCGTGGTTCTTTCGCATAATATATGTATCATTGCATGAGTGTATGAGGTTAATATGACTTGGTGTATCATGTAAGAAGGATAAGGTTGCAAAGGGGGTGGTAAAATAAAAGAATTAGACTAACGTTATGGGTCAAGGATTCCCTTAAACAAGTTCGAGTTAAGGAATGTCTTTCAGAAGGTTTAAGTTAACCGGTACCTTTGGGGTAAGACAAATAGTGTCTTATATGCTAATAAAAATGTTTTATAAGGTGATATAGTCGTCCATTGATCCTAAGTTAAGTTTTGAAGTCAAGCAGAGTGGGAAATAAAAGTTGACAAAAGTTAGAGTAAGTTTCTTTGATAAATTTTCTGAAATTAGGGTTAAATGTCTCAGAGCTTTTCTTCCAATCTATAAAGATTTATAAGAAGCCCTATATACTAAATCGAAGGCCTACGAGTCTACTTTCCAAAGCACTAAACCATTTGCCCATACTACTTTAGAATTGAGAGATATTCAGATTTTAGTTAGACTGCACAAGCAAGCATGTGAAGGTGGGTCCCTCGCCCCTATGTCGGTTTAGCCTTATAAGATCTGATTTCTCCTTCATTCTATCTCATTTTTTTTGACCAAAATAAGAAAGAAAAAACTATCCTAAATCCTCTCTAAAGGTTCCGCTATCATCCAAGCAAATATCTACATGATTTCAACGTTGCTTCACCCTCAGAATGTTCATAGAGAATGTGTTACTCCTTTCCTCCTCGTTGGTTGTGATTTGAAGGATTCTTCACGGTTAAGGAGTCTAGTTTTTAGGTATTATTGCTGCTGTTTGGAGGTAATAATTCTCACCCCTTATTTTATTGAGTGAGTCCAAGTTATAGCTATGCTATATAAGCAAGAACACGAATAGACAGCTGAAAAATCTTATTTGGATATTTATGTGATGTTGAGCTATTTTTGAAGTATTTTATGATGTTGTTGCTGGAATTTACAGAATTGATTTGTTTGGTGTGGTTGTTGTTGATACGAGTCCGGAAGAGAGAAGAAGTATAGATGGGTACTTAATTGTAAGATAAATAAATGTAACGTTGGTTCTATTATTGCATTGCAATTTTGAAATCATTTCTTCTTGGTTGAACGTCTTGTGTTTGAAGAGACTATTTGTTATTGAGGAGACATGCTAAAATACTATAAGCTCCATCAATTTTAAGTTAAGGTTCTGCCCTTTTATTCTCTTTTGTCTTATGAAGAGAAAGACATGATTCCAAACGTTTATTGGACGAACTCACAAGATGGTGATCGAAAGCCGTAAGTTCGAGTTATTATGGTTATATTGAACAATTATAGGACTTTATTACATTTTTTTTCTAGCATTAATGGTTTGAAGACTCATGGTTGGGATTTTGTTGTGGTTATTTTGGGGTTGGAAAGGAAGGGTGTGGCGATACGCCGAGTTTTTATTGTTGTGCAGGCATAATCTATTTGGTTGTTGTGGACTATTGTGTAGCCTCCACTTGTTAATAATCTTAAATCGTCAAATATTGTTTTACTACTCTATTGCTAGAAAGACCTTTTGTGAAAGGCATTGAGATTGCAACTGGCGTATTTTTGTTACTCCATTATGTTGCTATTCCACTCATTCGGTTAGATAGGGTATTTGACGTCTTTATGTCATTTTGTTGATTCTCTTGTCTATAGGTCCATGTGTGCAAATTCTTATATTTCTTTTGGTGTAGTAACTTTAAAAGATTAGGGATGAACAATATGAATTTGAAATCAGTCCTCCTTCCTTGATAAATTATATTTTTGAGAAACTTTAAAATAATACGTCATTCTCCAACACTGATAAATGTAAATCGTATGTTTAAACTACTAAAGGACGTGTTTTTCTGAAATACTTTCTTTTAAAAACTATTAAGGAAACAATAATAGATACTAGGTGAAGCACCATATCATCTTTATAAACATCCTCAGGTTTAAGTTAC
Organism: Solanum pinnatisectum; assembly: GCA_035578085.1. Taxonomy (NCBI): domain Eukaryota; kingdom Viridiplantae; phylum Streptophyta; class Magnoliopsida; order Solanales; family Solanaceae; genus Solanum; species Solanum pinnatisectum. The sequence goes on from CM069087.1 coordinate 35,853,139, forward strand.
CTTTCTTAATTTGATTTAAGTGTTCTAGTTTAATCTACAAGCATATGGTTATACGAGATATTTACATGTGCTACGAAAGTGGTTACGAGATCATGAGTGCAAGAGTACCAACGGGCCAAGATTGGCAACATGTTTTAGGTAACACAAATGCATTACGAATCCATGACATTACATGTTATGCATTCTACTCCTGAGCTATAATCGGAAGGTATGGGGACTATTGCCTATATTTGTACGTATGAGAAACTAATGGACACAAGTTGGCAAAGATGATTCCGTTCTCTACCACGAGGCACCACCATTTCTAGCACTTGGTTGGGTATGACATGCATTTGTATCATATATATATGTATTCACGACATACTATTATGCAAGCATACAATGCATATTTAATTTATATAAGGTTGGATATCAGCCATGACAGCTATTGGAGTTTCTCTTTCAGGTGGTATCTTTATTACCCTTTTTACAACAACTATTTATGATTCTACTTTCTGCCTTACATACCAGTACATTTTTATTAGTACTGACATCCCATTGCCTGGGGATGCTGCATTTTTTTTTCGTGCATGCATGTGTAGGTAGGGATTCTGTTTGACTCCTCTGCTAGGATTCACGGTTCAGTTGTGAGGTGGTAAGCTCCACCTCTTCACGGAGCTTTCATAGGATGTTACTTTTATTCTACATTTTGTATATAATCAGACCCTTATCCTGACCAGTGCTTATGAAACTCTTAGAGGCTATTGTGGACACAATATTTTAGGTTTCTTTCTGCAGCTTCTAGTCTCCAACCCCATAGGCTTGGTATGTATGTATATGTATGTACATATGTATATCTTCATTTGCAGCCTCATCAGCTAGCTAGTACTTTACTATCTTTGTCTTGTACAACTTCGTCTATATAACTTGCTGATATTCAGGTTATGACCTTGATGGTCTAGTCGTAGTATTTTGGATGTTATACTGCCCAACCTTCTAGGCCCATAGTTGAGTCAGTAAGTTTTAGTGGCTAACTCGATCGCATAAGGTATCGAGTTCCAGTCACACCTCCCCTAGTTTGGGGCGTGACAAACTTGGTATCAGAGCAGGTCATGTCCCAGGGAGTCCAAAAGTTGTGTCTTGTAGATTCTTGTTTATGGGTGTGCTTTGCACCACACTGTTAATCAAGAGGCTATTGGGCATTTAGGACTGGTTACATTTCTTTCAATTTATAGATCGTGCTATAGAGCTGAGTTATAAGTACGTATGAAATCTGAATCGTGCTTTGTGTTTCATATATACTCAAGAGGATTTATGGAGGTTCTACGGTAGAGATTATTGGTCATCAGAAATTTGTTGATAGAGTTAAAGATGCTCGACTTTGTTATTGATATGGGCATGGATTGGTGGAAACCTTGTTTTGCCAATGTCGACTTCCGAGAGAAGACTGCTAGATTTAAGTTCCCAGGGGAAGTAGTATGAGAATGGAAGGCTAATGCTGCAATGCCAAAAGGCAAGTTTATTTGCAATCTTCAGGCAAGGAAATGTTTGCCAAAGGCTGTACTTATCATATTTTCTGAGTGAGTTTAAGATATTTATGCTCTGCCCTCGACTCTTCAGCTATTCTAGTGGGCAATGATGTTCCAGATGTATTTCCAGGTGAGCTTCTTGCTATTTCTCTATAACAGGAGACATATTTTTCTATTGATACATCACCAGATGCTCTACCAATATCAATTCCCTCATTTAGAATTGCACTAGAAAGATTGAAGGAATTGTAAAAAAAAAAAAAAACAATTGAGTGATATATTAGATAAGGGTTTCATCAAGACAAGTGCATCACTAAGCGGTGCAACAATGTTATTTGTGCGGAAGAAAGATGACTCAATGCAGAAGTGTATAGACTACCAAAAACTGAATAATATGACTATAAAGAACAAATATCCACTACAAAGGATGAATGGGTTTTTGGACCAACTATATGATGTTAGATGCTTCCCAAATATTGATTTACATTGAGGGTACCACTAGGTACTTGTTCAAGAGAGTAACATTCCAAAGACAACTTTCAAGATTAGACATGGCCAATTTGAGTTTCTTGTAATGTCTTTCAGATTGGCGAATAACCTAACAATATTTATGAACCTGATGAATAGTATATCCATGTCATTCTAGACTTGTTTGTAATTGTATTAGTGATTGATATTCTGGTTCATTCTCATTCAGAGGCAAATCATAGAGATCATCTCCAAGTAGTGTTTAAGTTACCCCAAAGTTAGAGTTTGTAAGCTAAATTCTCAAAGTATGAGTTCTAGTCGTGTTTAATGGTTTTTTTAGGGGGTCATATTGTATTAGATACTGGTATTCGAGTATACTTATAGAATATTGAGGTCGTGAAGATTTGGCCTAGACCTATGAACTTGGTAGAAATTTGAATTTTTCTGAGGGTTAGTGGAGTATTATATAAGTTTTGTGGAAGGATTTTTTTTCCCACTTTCAGCGCCCCCAACAAAGTTGACTTAAAAAGAAGTTAAGTTTCAATGGAAAATAGCCTACGAAGGGGGATTCCAAAAGCTGAGAGATAAATTGACTTCAACACCAGTTCTGACCCTACAAGACGGTCAAGAGGGAAATCTAATGTATTATTTTGCTTCAAGCATTAGGCTAGTTTATCTTCTGACACATTAGTGAAAGGTAATTGCTTATGCTTCATGATAGTTAAAGAAGAATGAAAAGAACTACTTGACCTACGATTTAGAGTTGACTGCAGTTATTCATTCCTTGAGGATTTGAGGCATTACTTGAATTTCTTTCACGTTGATATTTATACAGATCCTAAGAGCTCCCAGTATATTTTTAGACTGAAAGAAGGTAAATCTACAATAGCGCAGATGGCATGAATTCCTAAAAGTCATTGGTGTGAATATCTTATATTGTCCAAGGAAAGACAATATAGTACCGGATGCCCTCAACCGTAATTATATGGGTAGTCTATCACCTTTGGGGGTTGAGAACGAGGAGATGGCCTAAGAGCTCCATCAGCTAGATTGTTTGGGGTTAAATTATCAAACTCCAATGATACTAGCGGCATAGTTCATGATTGAGTAATATCATCTCTATTTGTGGAGGTAAAGGCTTGACAAAATGAAGATCTTAGCTTAGATAAGCTCAGAGGCAAGGCTTAGCAACATATTTTCATTTTCACCTTTGATAGAGCAGGAGATACAATCTTCAAATTCAGAGTTCAATTATATGTTTTGAATGCCACAGGGCTTCTATTGGAAATATGGGACATGCAAACCATTCTTGGTACTTTGTTCACATAGGATCTATGAAAATTTGTCATGGTATTAAGGAGATATGTTGTCAATAGGGAGAGGTAGAGCATCAGAAGCTTAGTTTGCTGATTCAGGAGATAGTTATTCCATTGTGGAAGTGGAAGGAGATAAATGTGAGTTTTGTCATATGTTTTCCTCATTTGCAAGGGAAGATCAATTCCATTTGGGTTATTATTCACATGTTGAAGAAATCAACCCATTTATCTAGTCGGGACTACATTCTAGTGAAATGCTATGTTGGGATGTACATTAGAGAGATATTATAACTCCATTGTGTCTCAGTATTGATTATTTCAAATAGATGAACACATTTTATAGCACAGTCATGGAGATCCTTATTGAAGTGTTTGGGGACTCAAGTTAATCTTAGTGTGGATTTTCATCTTTAGATTGATGGCTAAGCCGAACGTATGACCTAAATGCTCGAGGACATCTTATGGGTATGTGTGCTAGATTTTAGTGGGAACTTTTATGATCACGTGTTACTAATTAAGTTTTCTTATAATAACAACTTCTAAGCAAGTATTCATATAGCTCCTTATGAAGCACTTTATGGGAGGAAGTGCAGGTCACCTATTGATTGGTTCAAGATCAGGGAAGTAGAGTTGCTAGGTCACGATCTAGTCCAAACAAGTGATAGAGAAGGTAAAGCTTATTAGAGATCGGCAGTAGATATCATAGAGTCGTCATAAGTCTTATGCAGATGTTTGACAGTGAGACTTAGAGTTTGATATAGAAGATTAGGTTTTCTTGAACAATGGCGTATAAAGGGTATCATGTGATTCGTCAAGAAAAGAAAGCTGGGTCCAAGGTATGTAGGGCCATATAAGATTATTTGGAGGATTGGTAGGGTGGCTTATGAGCTTGATTTTCCTTCAAAATTTAAAGCGGCTCATCCGGTGTTCCATGTATCTAGGTTATAGAGGTGCATCGAAAATGCTTCAGATTATGCCCATTGAGGATATTTATGTCTCTACAAACATGTTTTATGCTAAGGTGTTTGTGGCTATTTTGGATTGGTAGGTAAGAAAGATTTGGACTAAAGAAGTGGTTTCTATAAAAGTTTTAGGGCGGAATAACAACGTTGAGGAAAAACTTGAGAAGCCGAAGAAGAAATAAGGAAGAAGTACCCCTATCTATTGACAACCTAAGCTGAGTTGCGTTTCAATAATTGACAATTATTCATGTCCACCAACTTAATGGGATTTTAAATACCTCAAAATGCAGTTTTATGGCTTGTCGCGAGCTAGATATACGAAGCCTTGTAAGTGGATTTTCAGAAATGGGTTTAAGATTTACGGACATACCAAATATAGCCTTTCAAATAACATATTAGCAGCAAAGAATACAACCAAGAGATTGCTCAATTTCATTCGCAGACTATTGTTCTTAAGGAGGGGAGAATGTGAGATCCCATGGTTCTTTCGCATAATATGTGTATCATTGCATGAGTGTGTGAGGTTTATATGACTTGGTGTGTCCTGTAAGAAGAATAAGGTTTCAAAGGAGGTGGTAAAATAAAAAAATTAGACTAACGTTATGGGTCAAGGATTCCCCTAAACAAGTTCGAGTTAAGAAATGTCTCTTCTAACACCCTGCCCATTCGGAAGGTTTAAGTTATCCGGTACCTTTGGGGTAAGACAAAGAGTGTCTTATATACTAGTAAGAATGTTTTATAAGGTGATATAGTCGCCCATTGATAGTAAGCTAAGTTTTGAAGTCAAGCAGGTTAGGAAATAAAAGTTGACAAAAGTTGGAGTAAGTTTATTTGATAAATTTTCTGAAATTTGGGTTAAATGTCTCGGAGATTTTCTTCCAATCTATAAAGATTTATAAGAACCCCTATATACTAAATCGAAGGCCTACAAGTCTACTTTCCAACGCACTAAACTATTTGTCCGTACGACTTTAGAATTGAGAGATATTTAGATTTTAGTGAGACTGCACAAACAGGCAGGCATGTGAAGGTGGGTCCCTCGCCCCTATGTCGGTATAGCCTTATAAGATCTGATTTCTCATTCGTTTTATCTCATTTTATTCAACCAAAATAAGAAAAAAAAATCGTCCTAAATCCTCTCTAAAGGTTTCCCTATCATCCAAGCAAATATCTACATGATTTCAATGCGGTTTCACCCTCGGAATGTTCATAGAGATTATGGTACTACTTTCCTCCTCGTTGGTTGTGATTTGAAGGATTCTTCATGGTGAATGAGTCTTATTTTTAGGTGTTATTTCTGCTGTTTGGAGGTAATAATTCTCACCCCTCATTTTATTGAGTGAGTCCAAGTTATAGCTATGCTATATAATCAAGAACACGAATAGACAACTGTAAATCGTATTTGGATACTGATGTGATGTTGAGCTATTTTTTAAGTATTTCATGATGTTGTTGTTACTAGAATTTTCAGAATTGATTTGTTTGTGTGTGGTTGTTGTTGATATGTGTCTGGAAGAGAAGAAGAAGTATAGATGGGTACTTAATTGTAAGATAAATAAGTGTAACATTGGTTCTATTATTGCATTGCAATTTTGAAATAGTTTCTTCTTGGTTGAACGTTTTGTGTTTGAGGAGACTGTTTGTTATTGAGGAGACATGCTAAAATACTATAAGCTCCATCAATTTTAAGTTAAGGTTCTACCCTTTTATTTTCTTTTGTCTTATGAAGAGAAAGACATGATTCCAAACGTAATTATTGGACGAACTCATAGAATGGTGATCGAAAGCGGTAAGTTCAAGTTATTATGGTTATATTGAACAATTATAGGACTCTATTACATTTATTTTTTTCTGGATTTAATGGTTTGAAGACTCATGGTTGGGATTTTGTTATGGTTATTTTGGGGTCTGAAAGGAAGGGTGTAGCGATACGCCGAGTTTTTATTATTGTGCAGGCATAATCTATTTGGTTGTTGTTGATTATTGCGTAGCCTCCACTTGTTAATAGCTGCTGCAAAAAATGTATGTTATGTCATTATTGGGGTTGTAATTTGGAGAAGAAAAGGTAACGAAGCATTTATCTAAAAAGGGTCTGGCGAGCTGATCACTCTGCTAGGAAGCTCTAAATTGCTACTTTGACCCTGATGTGTTAATATTATGCCTGTAATGGTTGTGTGACATGATTTTCTATAGATTACATACTGTAAGAAAGGGTATCAATCCATATTGATAAAACAAGACCCAGAATTGAGGTATGTTAAGGCTAAGCATTGTACTTCCTTTGAGCACGAATTTTGGAATCCTAAATCATCAAATATTGTTTTACTACTCTATTGCTAGAAAGACCTTTTGTGAAAGCCATTGAGATTGCAACTGGCATATTTTTGTGACTCCATTATGTTGCTATTCCACTCGTTCAGTTAGATAGGGTATTCGACGTCGTTATGTCATTTTGTTGATTCTCTTGTCTATAGGTCCATGTGTGCAAATTATTATATTTCTTTTGGTGTAGTAACTTTAAAAAATTAGGGATGAACAATATGAATTTGAAATCAGTCCTCCTTCCTCATTATAGTTTTGAAAAACTTTAAAATAATACGTCGATCTCCAAATCTGTTAAATGTAAATCGTATGTTTAAACTAATAAAGGACATGTTTTTCTGAAATACTTTCTTTTAAAAACTACTAAGGAAACATATATAGATACTAGGTAAAGCACCTTTAGAACTTTATGAACATCCTCAGGTTTAAGTTACCTTTCTTAATTTGATTTAAGTGTTCTAGTTTAATCTACTAGCATATGGTTATACGAGATATGTACATGTGATACGAAAGTGATTACAAGATCATAAGCACAAGAGTACCAACGGGCCAAGATTGGCAACATGTTTCAAGTAACACAAATGCATTACGAATCCATGACATTACATGCTATGCATTCTACTCCCGATCTATAATTGGAAGGTTTGGGGCATATTGCCTATATTTATATGTATGAGACACAAATGGCCACAAGTTGGCGAATATGATGTTGGTTCGCTACCGGAAGGCACCACCATTGCTAGCACTTGGTTGGGTATGACATGCATTTGCATTCTATATATATATATATGTACTCATGACATACTATTATGTGAGCATACCATGCATATTTAATTTATATAAGGTTGGATATTAGCCATGACGGATATCAGAGTTTCTCTTTCAAGTGGTATCTTTATTATCCTTTTTACAACAACTATTTATGATTTTAGTTTCTGCCTTACATACCAGTACATTTTTATTCGTACTCACGTTCCATTGCCAGGGGATGGTGCATTTTTGTTTCGTTCCTGTAGGTCCAGGTAGGAATTCTGATTGACCCCTCTGGTAGGATTTGTGGTTTAGTTGTGAGGTGGTAAGCTCCACCTCTTCCTGGAGCTTTCATAGGATGTTACTTTTATTCTACAGTTTGTATATAATCATGCCTTTGTCCCGACCAGTGCTTATGACACTCTTAGAGGCTATTGTGGACACAATATTTTAGGTTTCTTTCTGTAGCTTCTAGTCTCCAGCCCCATAAGCTTGGCATATATATATATATATATATATATATTCATTTGCAGCCTCGTCGGCTAGCTAGTACTTTACTATCTTTGGCTTGTCTACGTTCGTCTATATGACTTGCTGATATTCAGGTTATGACCTTGATGGTCCAGTTGTAGTATTTTAGATGTTATGCTGCCCAAACTTCTAGGCCCATTGTTGAGTCGATATGTTTCAGTGGCTAACTCGATCGCATAAGGTATCGAGTGCCAGTCACGCCTCCCCTAGTTTGGGGCATGACACTTAGTCCCCATATATTCATTTTGAAAAATGAAACTGAACTCTCCTCATACTCATACTCAAAATAACTCTTAAGACTTTTCTCTTAACTCTACTTGAATTTGAATTATAAATTCAAGGATTATGATTCATGTTATGAAGGATCTCTCGATGCTTAAATGTAGTTTAGAGTAGTTAGAATCAGAAGGGAGTGAAGGTACACTTTAAGAGGACTCATACAAAGCAAATGAAGAAAAAAGGGTGGGGCCAGGCGACCCTAGCGCACTGCTGGCGCAGGGCGCCCGCCCCTAAACTTGAGAGACCCAAATTTGGTGCACTGCAGGGGCGTCGCCCTAGCCCTTTTGGAGCATCTGGGCCGCGCCGCCCTAACCTCTCCCCACAACATTCCGACAAATTTTCTTCTTCAATTTTTGGCCCTAATTCGTCTAGAATCGAATGGTTTCTTCCCAACTCACTTAGATTCGAATTCCCAACACAAGTAAATGGAAATCTACTAAAAAACAACCCTCAAACTCCTAACATTCATCTCAAGAACACATCATTAACGATTTAAGACTGAAACTGATCAAGAACTCAAATCATTCAACTTCAAGAACGAAATTACAGATCTAAAATCACATGATTGGCATGTGGCTGAACGAACCCAACACTATGAGAGCTTAGATACCTTTTAGGGATTAACCCTTGGCGAAATTCCTCCACAAATCTCAAGAACCTTGACGAATGCCTTGAACTTTTCTCTTTTTTCCTCTTGAACTCTTCTCAGAACCCTAAGCGTATTTTGAATTGTGAAAACTGATCCAAATCAGTCTTGAGCCTTAAAATATTATGAAAAACGTTTAAAGCATATAGGGTAAGGAAAAGACCAAAATACCCCTCATTAATTCGGGTAAATTTCCTTAATTGGACAGACTGACTTCAAACATGCATATCTCCCTCATCCGAACTCAATACTTAGCAAACTCACTGGCGTTGGAAAGAGGATTCAAAGACCTTTCATTTGATATCTTATAGGCCACCTAACTCATCATGTACTGAAAGTTATGGTTATTTGAAGTTGACCCAAAACTCACAACATTAGCTTAATTTGAACAAATCTCAAATTAGCTCTTTCCAACTTAATTCTTTCTAAATTTAGCCCTTTCTAAGGTGGGATGTTACAAATATTCAAATAAATTAATGACCGAGTTGATTGAGATATGGGATAATAAACCCTGATTGTAGCTCATTTCGTGTAGCAGATTTTGGGTGCTTTGTAGGGGAAAACATATGTCTTGCAGTTCAAAATATCATTGTATAAATAATATAAACAAGACTAGGAGCCTGTTTGACATTGTTGTTGGGAGGCAAAAGTGTTTTTTATTAGAAAAATACACTTTTTTTTTTTTTTTGAAAATCAAGTGTTTGGTAAACCCTCAAAAGTCCCTTTAAATAGAAGTAGAAGCAGTTTTTCTGCTGTTGGGAAGAAGCTAAAAATTTCTGCTTCTCAAAAAAAGCAGAAGTAGAAGCGGAAAATTATTTTTTTGGAGACTAAAATATCCCTTACATAGTTACATATTTACCATATATCTCTTATTAATTAATTAACATATTTCATAAGTTTTGTTAAGTTTCATTCAAGAATTTTATTTTTTATTTTTATATGATAAACTTTTTATTTTAGTTATGTTTATGTATTATTATTTATATTTTATAAATTTGACAATCAGGTTCATCTTGTTATAAGTACTATGACTATACATAATTTCATATGACGACATTCTACCACTGATAAAGACTTCAACTATTTTGCGAATGGAGTCGTTACTACAGAAATTGAAGAAGAAGATGGGGGGCCTTCAGAGATACCTTCAGAAATACAAGACAAATCGTCTACTACTATGGAAATATTGCATGATAAAATTAGGGATGAAATCATTGAAAAAATTTGTGATGTATGAAAACTTTATTTATTTTTGTGGTAAGTTTTTCGTGTGTACTGATTTTATTTGTGGAATAGTTTTTACATTTATTTTACTTGATATTTTTAATTATATTTAACTCATCATGTTAACATTATATTAATATTTTATTTATTTATTAATCTATATATAATATTGATTAATAATTTGAATATGTACATTTTAATTTAATTAAAATAAAAATTTAATTAAAGTTATGTATTAGATATATTATATAAAATAGTTTCTCTCTAGAAAATAATCTTAAAAGCACATTGATACTTGAAATTTTTCGTAATTTGCCTCTCAAAAACACTTTTTAAAAAAAGATTGCCAAACACAAATTGCTTATCAAAAGCACTTTTCAAATGAATTTGCCAAACACAAATTGCTTTATTTGGAAAGCACTTTTTAGAAAAGCTATTTTAAAGAAACACTTCTAGAAATAAGATGTTTTTAGCAGCAATGCCAAACAAGCTCTAAGAGAACCCATAACAAGAATTCCTTGTGTTCTTTAATGATGTAGTCCAACACAATTTCAACCTTCTCTTCAATTACATCCATAGTAACAAACCCAACTACTTCAGTGCAGGAGTCCTTGTGAAATTAGGTGTTGGGCCTAACTCACACCCAAAAGCTAGCTCAAAGGGAGGATGATTGTTCAAGCTTTATAAGGAATCCACCTATCTCATTAACCACTAATGTGGGACTTTTGTCATTCTTTAACACCCCAACTCACGCCTAGTGCTTAACATCTGGTGAGTGGATAAATTTTTGATTTTTAGGGGTCCATCATTGAGTGAGATGGACCATAATCTATACCATGTGAAATTAGGTCTTAGGCCTAAGACCTAAATTCCTAGGTGTATAGTAGGATCAAGGATTTATAGTGAAATATAACCCCTATGATTATTGGACTATTTTCTCACGTTCTATTATAAACAATCTATCTACCTTTGAGTTAGACATAAGGTTTGCGTACACTATTCTAGGATGTGTCAAAAGTATTTCTTTTCTTCTGCACGCAGTCAATCAAACAACTGTCATTTATATGGAAAGGAAAAAACGATCACAGATTTAATGTTGTTTGACACGAGTAATAGTTAATTGTTAGCTACTAATGTGTAGGTTCTTTACCTGGACGAGTATTTCCAAAGGCGTTCCTCCATTTTGCCCACAACACGAAGATACTTCTATATCTGTCTAGAATTTCAGAGGAAGTGTTAAACAGAAAGTCAACAACATGGAATAAGGGAAGAATTCATTATAGTTGCAAGGGAGCAGCACAAGAAGTAGAGGTACCACATGCAAATCATGTTATATATGTGCATTTTATATTATTTCTGCATATGAATAAGTAGTTCGAACCGAAAACAATGAGTTCTGTTGAACTCACATAATCTATCTTTGCTTTTCTGTATAATGAAGGAAGATAATCCCCTATAGCATTGAAAATTTTATATGGCAATTCTAACTCTTCTGGAATTACTAGAGGATGGCAAGCCCGCGCAAGCACAAACATTATGTAAATAAACATAATTACAATTCAATTAATTTAACTTATATTTATTAAATAGAATTTATTTGATTTGAATATGATTTGTTATAGTTCTATAATTTCGAGTTTAGGTCAATGGGTTGATGAGTGCTTGATCTTTCATAAAATGAAAGGTTCAAATTTTAGTAGCATTTAATCCTTAACATTAATTACTTATTTCCTAAATTATTTTCCAAAAATTAATACTTGTTAGAAAAAAGAATAGGAAATATAAGTGACGAAGAAGATGGCTTTGAGGTGTGTAAAATCACTTTCTTTAAAGAGATATTGCCCGTATACATATTGGCAAATACAAATAAATCCCTATGGGATACAACAAAATCCTTTATTTATACATGCAAATTTTCTTAGACTACTTATAGAAAGTCTTTATATTTACAGAACTTAAGAGGTGACTTTTCATAAGAGTCATGTTCTTTCATGAACATATAACTTTTCATAATAGTTATGTTCTTTCATGATCTGATGACTTTCATAAGAATCATATTCTTTTATGAAAAGATGTGTCTATTTAATTTAAAAATTCTATATATTACAAAATATCCAACAATACTAACATCAATTATTAGGGTTAATGTGGTAAAATAGTCATGTCAATCATTGTTTTCTTAATGGATATGTCAAGTTCAAATGTGATAAGTAAAAAGTAAACGAAAAAGTATTCAAAAGAATTAAAAGGTAAATTAGTAAAAATACTCTTCAATAGTCATGTTAATCATTGTTTTCTTAATAGATATGTCAAGTTCAAATGTGATAAGTAGAAAGTAAAAGAAAAAATATTAAAAGAGTTAAAAGGTAAATTAGTAAAAACACTCTTTTGTTTATGATTTTTTATAAAGTGTGTAAATAAAAATATGAACAAATAATATGAAGGAATTGATTCATTAATAATTGTGCATAGATAATTTTTCTCTTAATATTATGCATATGGAATAAACCAAAAAAAAAAAAAAAGTAAAAAAAAAATAACAACTAATCATGAAATGACAAAGCACACATGTTGATACCTCAAAGTTAAACTCACTCTTCTATAATAGTATAAAAATACAGAAAACTGATGCCAAACTAAGTATGTAAATGTTTGGAGAATTTATTTGTCTTACTTTTTAAGAAAACTGATACCAAACATCTTTTTGGAAATCTATTTGTCTTACTTTTTTAGTTTGTTATATATTCGAAATGACATAAAAAGTATTAGCATGCTCAACAACTTAGAATATTTTAAAAACAAATAAAAAAATTGATCAATTCAAAATTTCATTTCTGTCATATAAATTAAAACATAAAAAGTAACACATGGACTCTTATTGGCACAAACTTTGTATCTAGTTCAACTTATGAGTGTTAAAACTGACTTTATATATATAACTAGGGATGACAAAATGGGTAATTTATATGGGTACCCATTCAAATTACCCATAGTACCCATCTCATTTAAAATGGGTAAATAATGAGTTAAACTCATATTATCCATTTAAAAATAGGTAGTTTAATGAGTAAAATTTATAAAAGAAAGAAAAGTGACATTAATATTTTTTTTAAGGTGTAGGTGGACGGAGTTGGGATTGGTGGGATATGGGAAAAATCAAATTTTTTTAAAAACTATATATTTTTTTTGGGGAAGGGGCTGTTAGGGGGGTAACGGTGGTGGTGGGGGGTTGAAGTAGTAAAAATTTAATTTAATTTTTGAGGCGTTGGGTGTGGGGGGATGGGGGGGAGGGGATTGGAGTTGGGGGTGGCGTGGGGTGGGGTGGGGGGGGGGATGCGTCACAGTAGTGAAAGAAAAATTAGTTTTTGAGGCATTGGAGTTGGGGGTGGGGTGAGGTGGGCAGGTTTGTAACACCCCTAAAATACTAAACAAGAGTCGCATGTCTATTTATTGTTGCTTAATTACTACAATATATTTTTATTCACATTTTGGGAACTTGAAATTTTGTGATAATTGCTAGTTTGCTTAACATAAATTATATCGTAATTTATGGGATTGTATTGGGTATTTGTGTAATAGTACAATTAGAATTATGTGCTAGCTGTCCAAGTGATAAATATCACTTGTTTGACTATATATTTTCACTCCTCTTTGAGATAATTTCAGTTCCTTGAAGACTTAGAACCTTAGAACCCTATCTTACCAATTGTTCTACAAAATCACAAGCGAAAAACTTGGTCTTTTGGCTGGAATTCGAGACACACACTGTTTTGTTGGTAAGTAGTTGAAATCTGTCTAGTAGCTGAGTAGTGTGTATTATGTTCAGAATATCTCATTCTCTAGAACTCCCTTTTTGGGTGAATAAATATGATTTGGAAAGCTGATTCATATACCTACAACTCTTATGTTTATGTGAAAGTCTAATTTAGCTGTTATGGATTTGAAATATGGGACGCAACACAGGACAAGTTCTGTCTAGATTTCGGATTTAGAAATCCTGTATGAATAACTGTTAGTGTATCAATGATATTTTTGTGTACAAAATGTATTTTTCGGTGATTCTTGTTGCGTTGCAATCTTAAGAGATGTATATACATCTTTCATGAAGGTTATAAAGTCTAATTTAGCTGTTATGGATTCAAAATATGGGACGCAACACAGGACAAGTTCCGTCCAGATTTCAGATTTAGAAATCCTGTATGAACAACTGTTAGTGTATCAATGATATCTTTTTGTAAAAGATGTATTTTTTGGTGTTTCTTGTTGCGTTGCAATCTTAAGAGATGTATCTACATCTTGCATGAGGTTATAAAGTCTAGTTTTGCCATTTTCCTATTTAAATCTATGTTACAACATGGGGTACTAGACTGGCCAGAATCACTGTTTTGGAAGCATAGTTGTATCTGTACAGACTAAGCTTACTTGTGATGATAATCCTGTTTTATTCTGACATTGTTGAGATATTAGGAATTAAAGAAGTTATTTAATTATATTTTTAAGGTTGTATATACTTGTGAACAAGTTGAGGACCTTGATACGTTAGTTGGTCTACGGTTTGAACTCGTGGAGTTGTGTTGGATTGTTCTACACTAAAGCATTGAGGTTTATGTATAAACTTGTACTTGCACTCTTTTAACTGCTGGTATATCTGAAAGTTGATCTTGGTACCTTGGTTACCTCTTGTCACTTTGAATTGTCGTGTTGGTATTACGCTTGTGTAACTCGCCCACTTGTACGGATTGTTTGATCACTTGGCACTCTTGTTGGGACCTTGTCCTTCTTGTGGTTGTGACTTTGTCACTATTGACATGCCTCTTGATTTGGATCATTTGCCATCTTGACTTTGGATTTGTAGTCCATCTTAAGAATGGAAGTTATCCATTTTAAGTACGAACTAGAAGCCATTTTTAATATGGTTCTTGGTTCTCTTGATTATTGGGCTGTGACCCTTCTTGATTCAGGGCGTTGGCCCTTCTTGATACTTGCTTGTGCCGGATGTGACGACATGAGGTATATATTGGGCGATCCTTGTTATTGAATCTCTTGGAAAATGGTGCTATGAGCGTTCTTGACATTTGTATCTTTGAATATCGAACTTGATACTCGTTATATATTGTTACTTGATTTATTTATTATGTTCAAGTATGCTGCTCATTGACTTGAAAAAGGTAGCTTGGTGAGTTTTGAGGACTCCGAACCTATAGTTTTTACACCGCTAAGTTATATGCTTAGCGATAGTTGTTTCTATCTTAGGGAATGATCGAGAGGAGGCATGAAGCTGGCCATTAGAGATGGAAATTTTGAGAACTTTAAAGAAGATCACATTTGCATATAGGCATCTATATTTTGTATAAACTTTGGGACTTATACATGACCTATGTGTTGTATATTTGCATGAAATTTTGAGGACTAATCGGATCATGTCACAATGGTTTGTAATATAAGTATGGCTACTTGTTTGGTTCATTTCGGGTGTGTAAACCCAAGTCATGTAATATATTAAGTTTACTACTTGTTTTGAATGGTTGTATGAAGCTTGAACCACTTGGTTGGGTACTCGGACATTGATAATAATTGTTGTATATCATGTTACTAGCATGAGGACAATATATGCGTAAAAATCTCGTAAGTTATTGGTTTATGTATTTCGGAAGGTCGTTACAAGGTTAAATTTAAAAAGTTTTAAGTATTTGTTTTGTGGGGAATATGGGGGTGAAGAGTGGGGAAGAGATCTTGCTTTTGAATTTTTTAACATGATCCGTATAGTAATATGGGTAAATATGAATACCCATATTATCCATTGGGCAACTCGTTTTTACCCATTTAAAATATGAGTCTAGTCGAGTATTTTACCCATTTTTATTTAACTCGTTTTTGATCGACCCATATTCGACTCGACCCGCTCGTTTCCGCTCCTATGTATAACCAGTCACATATTTGGATAACAATGTTAAAATGACTAAAATATTTTCGAATGTCTTTATTTCTCAAATATTACAAATTTAAAAGTATATTTATAAAGAAAAGGAGGAATAAACAATATGTGTGAAGAGCAAATTCAAATTTATTTATGCAAAAGGTATTTTAAGAATTAAATTAGAAAAAACAATTAAGCATAGAATATTTTTTTTTAAAAAAATTGGTTAACATAAAAATGTTTATAAGGTTAACAATCATAAGTTAAGGTAGTGACGTAACCACAATTTCTATTGAGGGGTTAAAAATATGAACGCACAAAAAAGTCAAAGATGGTTCTATCTCTCTATATATATATATATGTATGTATATGTATATGGCCTAGTATGAACATATCTAAAAATATTTGTACAAAAAGCAACATAAAATGTACTTTTAGCAAGGAAGCACATTGCATTGCATTATTGTACTAAAAATAATGTGTATGGTCAACATGGACAACACATACTTTTAGCAATAAAGGCTGGGACGAACACAACAATAGGTTCTTGTACAAAAAGTTACATGAATTGTATAATTGATGATTTTTATTTAGCCTCACACCTGTATTGCACTTCAATTGCAGCCCACAATTTTTCTTTCCCTGGGACCACCTATTTCCGTTTTTACTATTTGGGATCTGGCTTCAATTCACTTCTACTTCCATTCTTCTTCTTTCTTTAGTCCTCCTTATTCTTATACTTGCTCTTTGTTCCTGATTTTCCTCTACAAGTTGTTTGCCCCAAATGTATCTGCTACCAAGATTCATGCTATCTATGGTCAATATTGGCTAGATTTTTCTTCATCTAATCTGGCGTATTTGTAAGTGTTTAGTCCTTTTGAATATAGTTTTGTACTTTAATTTTTATGTATATGTTTGTAATTGTACATGATTTACAGATGTATCATGTATCTTTGATGAATTTTGTCTTTGTTTTCAACTAATTAGTGAAGAATTAAACCATCTTATGAACATTTTTGAGCTGTCAAAGTTCATTGAATTTTAGAAGTGGATTGTGCACTGAAGGTATTTAATGGTATGAATGAGACATCTTATTTTGACTATTCTGTTGTCTTTGTCCTTTTTGTGTTGCATTAGTGAAATTTCTGGATGCTAATGAGCAAAGAATCTTCTTAACTTGCTTCACAATGCTACTTACTATCATCTTCCACATGCTAAAGATGCAAGGTATGATTGTTAATTACTTGTTACATATACTATCCTTGCTTTATTTTGATCAACAATGAGATCTTGAGTATTGTTTAGTGGTACTATCATTTTTTAATTTTGGTGTTCGGCATATTGTTCTACTTTCTCTTTAAATTGAGAATTAGTAGAACTGCAAGAATAGTCTACTATAGGCTGATTTTTGCATTTAAAAATTCTTAGGATCTAATTCAATTTATCCATCAACATTATTAGTCCCCTTTTCTTAATTCTTTTAGAACTAAAAGAAAATACAGTGGATAACTAATAGTGCATTGATATTGATAATATTACTGAATATAAATTATATAGACAACTTTTAAGTTATAAATTATATAGAAAAATTTTCTTATCCTTTTTGTGTCACGACCCGAGTCTACACCCTGGACGTGGCCGGCACTGAGAACCATTACTAGTCCCCAAGGGAACCCTCATCCTGATTGAGTATAAGCGGAAGACTAACTCAAGCATACAAAACCTTAAAACTGAATTAAATTTCATTGAACTCAAATACTCAACCTTTTAAAAAGTCTATACAATACTCAAAAGAAAGTAAATACAGAAAACTCCTCAACTTTGTCTATCTATGAAGCCTCTACTATTATAGAAGGATATCGGGACAAGACCCACGACATCTCAAAACTACTAACTGTAAGGTAAAGGTGAAGTCCTTCAGAATATAAGAAGGCTCACCAAAGCTAACTGGAATATCACATGACCTCAGTGAAATGCCTGTTGATGATCCTGAGTATCCGTATCTGCATCATGAAACGATGCAGGCCAAATGCATCAGTACATGGAATGTACGAGCATGTAAAGGGAACTCAACAACATAAGTATAAGCTCGAACTAATAATAAGGAAGACATACTCACCTCGCCTTAACTCAACATGACTCAAGAATACTCAACTCAACTCAGGAATGCTTAACTCAACTCAAGGATACACAACTCAACTCAACTCAGGATACTCAACTCATAATGAAAGCAACAATAAAAGATGCTATATACATGAAACTTTTAAAATAGTAGATAATAACTCAAGTGTATATAAAAGTACAATAATAACTCTTTACTCTTAGTTGGGAGATTCTCTAACCGACAACCATCACTATGAGATATATGATGATGCACCGTCTCACCCACGCTACTAGAACTTTCCTATACCTTGCCGGAGTATAGGACATCCTCAACTAAGTGGATCCACAAGCTATGCTTAAAAAGTATTAAGCAATCATTTAAAAAAGTATGACCCTTTACTCATGTTGGCATACATGGTTTATGAGAACTTTGAGTTGTCTGAACCCATTCTCATATCGGTGCTCAATACTACTCCTAATAATATAACTCATATTCATATGTTTAAAAACATTTCCTCATTCTCAAACTTTGAGATTATTACTCAAATGGTTCTCTTAAAAGAGATAGTGCTCAAAACTCCTCATGAACTCATTTGGAAATCGAAGTTTCCTCTCATTTTAAATGTAAAAAATATTTACTCTTGGGAATACTTAGTCCCCTTATATTCATTTTAAATAAAATGAAACTTGACTCTCCTCATCATCATACTCATTTACACAAGTCTTTAAACAAATTATAAATAATTGTAAAAGGCTTCTCAAAATAGAGTTCATTTCGAATTATCGATGGGAACAACTCAATTCATGGATTTCAATAGCCATATATAGAATTCAATAGTCGAAACTCAATAACTTCAGAACTCATCTAAAGAATGCTCAACTTATAGGATTCATGTGGAATTATGGGCATGAATGACTCAACTCAAGAACCTTCATGAATAACATATGGTAGTCCCATAATTAGGAATATAATCTCAAAAGGGTTAGTGATTCAATACTCAAGAACTTAGAACTTAAAGATACTATCCCTCTCAAAGATACTTAATTTATGAAGTTCATGCAGAATTTTGAGAATGAACGACTCGACTCAAGGATCTCAATGATAATGTAGACTCATGAATACACTCTTCTCATTCTCATGCTCAATTACTCGAGTCTTGAAATAAATTATAAGTAATTGTAGAAGATTCCTCGAAAAGACTCAAAGGGACTTTCTCCAACTTTACTCTTAACTCTACCTCGAATTTGAAGTATGAATTCAAGGATTATGATTAGGATATTGGATCTCTCAATGATTAAATAAAGTTTAGATAGTTGATAACAAGAAACAAGCGAAGACACAAAATGGAGGTAACTGGTGCGATGCGGATGATGAATTAAATATTTGGTTATGAAATAATTTTTGAGGCAGAGGACTCCGTATCCTCTCTGCGTCGTGAAGAGGGGGTGACTATCTGAAGACTGAAAATCTTAAGTGTTTCTGCGACGCAAACCTGGGCACAATTATTTTCCCAATTTTTTCATCCTCTCCCAACTCGATTCAATTCATACCCTATGAAATTCTATGGTCCCATTCACAAATTTTCATAAACCCGGAACATTTTTAATGAAACCCACACAAAACTCATTAAGAATAACATTCATTCGCAAAACCCTCACCTCAAGAACTCAACAACACTCCATTAATAAAGAGTGAAGCTAAACCTCAAGAATTCATCAAGAATCTCAATCAGTCAACTTTAAAATGAATTCATGGATGAAATTTTATAGGATTGGTGTGAGGCTGAACAAACCCAACACTATGAAAGCTTACATACCTGAAAGAACAATCTTCTTGAAGAAACTTGAAGGAAAATCTTGGAAGATGAACCCTTGCCTTAGCGTTTCTTGAATTTCTTGAGCGTAGAATTTTAGGAGTGAATGAGAGGGTTTGATTTATGAAAACTAATTTTTCTACATGTTTAGGGTAATTTAGATGACCTCCTAAGGGGTTTTAAGACTAAAATACCCTTAAAGAAATAAATAAAATGAGTTGGGAGTCAGAATCTTTTTCCAGCAGGTAATCAGGTCTGTATTGGCTCCGTAACGAGGAGTCATCGCGGATCTGCTACCATGTTTGTGTCGTTAATAAATCAGTCATAACTTTTTACTAAGAGCTCAGATTTTAGAAAAATAGGTGGCGTTGGAAAGAGGACCCGAAGACCTTTAATTTGATAGGTCTTGGGCCACCTAACTCTTTATGTGCTAAAAGATATGGTCATTTGATGTTGACCCAAAACTTAAGAAAATGATGGGTGACTTGAGGGAATTTCTCTTGAATTTTTTTTGAACTAGAGGTAATATAACTAGTGACCTTAACACCTAAGAAAATTTAAAATCACTCGAAAAAATAATGTTCACAATGAAGAAGGGTTCGAGTCTTAGCTAAAAAATTTTTGGGGTGTTACAATATATCCCCCTTGGGATCATTCATCCTCGAATGACAGTTGGACTGGGAATGGAACAGGGTTACTCTTACTATCTCTTCTGACTTATGAACTCTCCTACTAATATAGGCTGAACTGATTCGTACTACGAGTTGGGACTCTCTATAGCACCCAAGTCAAGAACGATGCTGCTGTGAACATAGTGACGCTCTCTCTAAAGTTACCTTATTTGAAACAAAGGAATTTTGGGCATGAAGTAAGACTAGCAATACCTTGCCCGGGGTAATGTGACTGCTAGCTGTTAAGCTTAACAACACTCCTCAACTACGCTCTTCTTTCCTTGTTACCATACCTTATTGCTGCAACTCATAGCTCCCATAAGTGTACATGACTTCTCTTACCATGGTCTGAGTCTAATAGAACTCTCTTACTATATTCAAGCTTAACCCAAATCCTAGGGTTCAGGCTCTATACCTCTCTATACAGAATCTCATCCCAAGGATATTACTCTTGACCACCACAATCAACCAACATTGAGCTCATATCAAGTGTCACGACCCAAGTCTACACCCTGGGCGTGATTGGCACTCGAAACTTAGCAAACTCGGTGGCGTTGGAAATATTATTCAAGGACCTTTCATTGGATATCATATGGCCCCCCTAACACATCCTGTACTGAAGGTTATGGTCATTTTAAAGTTGACCCAAAACTTAGAAGAACCTAGGAATGACTTTAATGAACTCTCTTTAATTCTTTTTGGAACTTAAGGTGCATCTAGTGACCTTAACATTTAAGAAATTTTAAATTCCTTGGTAAAATCCTACTCACAACAAAAGATGGTTTGAGTCTTAACTTAAAAATTTTCTAGGATGTTACATCAAAAACCACCTAATGTTTAACAAAACCACATTCAAGCTTAGTACTTTAACAATTCCATGGAATCCTACTAACCAGCTCCATAGGATGTTCTCATTCTCTCAACATCCCTGTCATACCCATTAGAATTTCCCTCATTACTACTCGAAACCAACTAAGGGCTCTCAGTTAAGTATTTCTCACAGTAAAACCTCATCCTCCTTATTTGGAACCTTAGAGGGAATTCTCACACCATCATCATCACGATAAGATCATTAACCTTCCCCAGTTAACATCACTCCACTAGTAAAAAGGTCTTTGAAAAGATATCTCCCATACTCCTTTGAACTCATTACTATCTTATTCTCAACACTTGACTTGATTTCTCATCTTATCGTCCCCACTTAGGTCTAAAGCTGACACTTGACATCTATGAACCTATTCCATCGTCTCTAAACTGGTCTACATCCCCCTTTACTCTAACACTCGAAAAAAGTTTATCTCATGACTACCAAACTCTCCATAAGCAGGTATTAAGACCTCTTTCTAAGATGTTTCTCTTGACCTATTCTCATTAGATCCCAAGGCTTCTTCATCTAACTTTTTAGGAAAATTACACTTGCACCAACCTATCCCATATTGGCAGCTCAATTATACAACCTAGGCACAAAAAAATCATAACTATAATTGGGACCTTGTCTGGCTACATACCATCTAGGGTATACCTTTTACTGCTCTACCATCATTTCTCTCCTTTATGGGGCATAATACCACATTTTCATACCAAAGTACCACTTTTATATCCTCACCTATTTCAGGTCAAACCTACTAGATCAGATCTCAAAACTAACACCATCACCCTCATGTTGCCATATTTTGATCACGATGCTCATCTCAAATTCAATCTTAATGTTTATTACTAAACCTAGACATCAATATGATTGTTGTCTTACTATACTAAATTACAACTACTAGATAAAAATTAAGAAACACTCACCCACTAAAACCTCATGACAAGTAGTCAATCTTTATCTCTGAGTCTTCATACTTACAATTTACCGTCACACTTGAACTTAAGTACTATTTACCGATTCGCTATACATCATTACCTAGTTAGTTCTATAACCCTTTGAATATTATGGGCTTCCCTTAAAAAATCATAAACCTAGTTTAGAGCTATCACCTCATGAATAACCCTGCTCTTCAATTCAACACCTACACTTGGTCGTTACCAACATAATGAAACCTCATTATAAACTTCTTTCTAGTTAAAATATACTCTTACTCACCTAACTTGTAACTATTCTTCTACCTCATATCATGAACTCTAAACAAGATTAGTATCTCTTAATCTACTCATAAAGGAAACTCATTATTAATAACTTGCTGGGTGCATGACTATAACAACATAACTTGCCTCATCACTACCTCCCTTTCTTAGATAACTTAACCTCTGCATGCATTCTTCTAATTTAAGGGAACCTTCACTACTACTGCTCATAATCTCATAACTCATACTACCTTTTCAGATGAAGATACTACCCAAGCTCTAAAACACACTTCCTCATAAGGATCTCAGCTGAAACAAGGTTTCGAGAAGAGAGTACATCTCGATCTTAGCTTGAATGCATGATACATATGAATATCACTCACAGGCTTCTTTTAAGCCCCTTCTGCAGTATTATGAATTCCTCAAGGCTTTTGTAGAGAGCAACTCATCGATAAAGAACTGACTTTACTTTTCAACCACCTTTAGTATGAGAGGTATTTAAATGAATCTGAGAAGTGCATGAGTTTGAATAAGCTCCTTACGACATAGTTCTATTGCATGATTTAGAGTAGGAAAGAAGTTTCTAAATGTCTGTAGTCCCTCATTTATAGAAGTGGAGCCCCCATAACCATAAATAAGATCCTACTGAAATAGCTTCATAGACACCCTAGGACACTTGAACCATGCTCTGATACCAAGTTCGTCACGACCCGAGTCTATACCCTAGATGTGGCCAGCACTCGAGAACCATTGTTGGTCCACAAGTGAACCCTCATCCTGGCTGACTACAAGTGGAAGACTAACTCAAGCATACAAAAGCTTAAAACTAAATTAAATTTCATTGAACTCAAATACTAAACCTTTTAAAAAGGCTGTAAAATACTCAAAAGAAAGTAAATACAGAAAACTCCTCAACTCTGTGAATCTATGAAGCCTCTACTATTACAGAAGTATATCGGGATAAGACCCACGACATCTCAAAACTAATAATTGTAAGGTAAAGGTGAAGTCCTCTGGAATATAAGAAGGCTCACCAAAGCTGACTGAAATATCACATGACCTCATGTATAATATATGGTAGTCCTATAATTAGGGACTCAATACTCAAGAACTTAGAACTCAGAGATACTACTCCTCTCAAAGATACTCAATTTATGGAGTTTATGTGGAATTCTGGGCATGAACGACTCGACTCAAGGGTCTCAATGATAATGCAGACTCATGATTACACTCTCTCATTCTCATGCTCACTTACTCGAATCTTGAAACAAATTATAAGTAAATGTAGAAGACTCCTCGAAAACACTCAAAGGGACTTTCTCCAATTTTACTCTTAACTTTACATCAAATTTGAAGTATGAATTCAAGGATTATGATTAGGATATAGGATCTCTAAATGATTAAATGAAGTTTAGATAGTTGATAACAAGAAATGAGCAAAGACACAAGCTGGAGGTCATTGGTGCGAAATAATTTTTGAGGCAGAGGACTATGTGTCCTCTCCGCAACGCGGAGAGGGGGTGACTATATTAAGACTGACAATCTTAAGCGTCTTCGCAAAATAGACTTGGGCGCAATTATTTTCCCAATCTTTTCTTCCTCTCCCAACTCGATTCAATTCATACCTTATGTAATTCTATGGTCCCAATTCACCAATTTTCATAAACCCAGAACGTTTTCAATGAAACCCACAAAAAACCTATTAAGAATAAAATTCATTCGCAAAACCCTCACTTCAAGAACTCAAGAACACTCCATTAATAAAGAGTGAAGCTAAACCTCAAGAATTCATCAAGAATCTCAATCAATCAACTTTAAAACGAATTCATGGATGAAATTTTATATGATTGGAGTGAGGGCAAACAAACTCGACACTATGAAAGCTTATATACGTAGAAGAACAATATTCTTGAAGAAACTTGAAGGAAAATCTTGGAAGATGAACCCTAGCCTTAGCGTTTCTTGAATTTCTTGAGCGTAGAATTTTAGTAGTAAATGATAGGGTTTGATTTATGAAAGCTGATTTTTCTACACGTTTAGGGTAATTTAGATGACCTCCTAAGGGTTTTTAGGACTAAAATACCCTAAAATAAATAAATAAAATGAGTTGGAAGTCGAAAATTTTTTGCAGCAGGCAGTAAGGTCCGTATTGACTCTGTAATGCAGAGCCATCACAGAGTTGCTGCCATATTTGGGCGTTGTTAGTAAATCAGTCATAAATTTTTACTTAGAGCTCAAATTTTAGAAAAAATTAAGGCGTTTGTAAGAGGAATTGAAGACCTTTAATTTGATAGGTCATGGTCCACCTAATTCTTTATGTGCTAAAAGATATGGTCGTTTGAAGTTGACCCAAAACTTAAGAAAGTGATGGGTGACTTGAACAAACTTCTCTTTGATTCTTTTTTTTTTTGAACTAGAGGTGTTACATCTAGCGACCTTAACACCTAAGACAATTTAAAATCACTCGGAAAAATTCCGTTCACAATGAAGAAGGGTTCGAGTCTAAGCTTAAAAAATTTTCAGGGTGTTACATTTTGTTTTGTTGGTCTTTCATGATATGCATTTCTTTTTCTTATCATTCTTTTCTTTGAAACTGAAATTTTTATATATAAAATAGCATCTCTTTTATATTTTGGAAATAATATATATGAACCTCCTATACTCCGTGACCGAAAATGTAGCACGTACCTAAGAGAACATCAAAGGAATAGTTACTAAAATAATTCATTATAATGTTATCATACTCTAACTATCAGTCTAAGAAAATTTCCACATTAAAAAATAAAATAAATTATTCTCTTGAATATAAGTGGAGTTAATAATCTATTATAGTCAACGAAATCTGTTGAGGAAGCATTCTTTCATGTTCAACATTTGGTATTTCTGATTTAGACAATAATTACTTGACTAAAATTGAGCGGCTGTATTCTTTAGTGGTAAGTCTACATCTTCTGTTTTATGATATCCAAATAGAAGAGGTAAAAGTGTTGATTTTTGTGACTTAAGAAAATTTATATCATTCTATGAAAATAACGAAGGGCAAAAATGTCAATTTTACTGGATCATTTTTTATATTATATCCTAATATAATTTTCTTATTATAATTTGATTAGCATGCATGTCATTATGAAATGCCAGATAATCCAGTGGTAGGTTTATTGACTTAGTGCCAAAAAAAATTGTATTTCTAACTCTATTTCTTCAGTAAAATGAGCAAGTCTAGATATTTGTGAAACATACTGAAGTTGTTGATGTATTTTCAGAAATAGAAATGACTTGTCGTTAAGAAGATTCAGTGACTTTGAGCTTGGTCTTAATCTTGGCAAAGAGGTTGATTTCCAAATTAGACATGATAGAAGGATATGAGAAAATTGTTCCATAAAGTTCATGAATGATGGAATAGAATAGGAGACGGAAAGTTTACACAACAAAAGAAACACGATCATTTACCTTAAGCTACTTGGAACCATCGCTGGCAGATGATCCAGAAACTTTAATTCAGGTCTTTGAGATCGACAACATGAACACAGTGTAGAAAAGAGTGTGGATTGGATGTGACACCATTTCCTCCAAGCTGAAATGCATAAAAAAAGTTGATAGTCAGTGACATTTACAAAAGAAGAAATAAAAAGAAGATATGATGCTAAACCTAGACTCGTGAAGAACTTTTACACAAAATAGAGATTGATTAGCTGAAGAAAAGGGGAACAATACCTTGATGCCACAATAACGATGTAAGCAAGACCAACTACCAGAACATACTATCGAGAATATTCAGATTGTGATTTCACACAATATGATTCTTTTCTAGGTGTGAAGGGTGAGCCAATGTATTTTTATCAGTAGTGTAACTAGAGATTCCTGTTTTTTTAATCAATTCAATAAGTTAATTTAATGTCTAGATCGGTTAACATCACACATTCTTAACTTCATTACTTATTATAGTGGATGACGTCGTGAATTTGGTTCTTGATAAAGTGATATCTAGGACAAGTCTTTTCAATGGTTTAAGAGAGAAAATTGAAATTCTAAACTTCTCTTAAATTGCAATTGTTCAGCCACTTGAGGAAGAAAGCCAGACGTGACCTTCTAGATTTATTCACAAAAATAATCATTAAGCATTCATTCTTTATTCTTTACCTGTTAACATGTGTATTGGCACCTTCTTTTCCAGAAAACCATGGGTACCCTCAATTTAAGGAACCCACCATTATCATTACTTAAGACTCAAAAGAGCAAGATTTGGTCTCGCTGCTTGGAAGCTTCAGAAGGCCTCTATAGTTCTCTTTCTTATTTTCTTCTGTTGAATTTTTCAGCTTTTCCTTGATTCCTTATACTTTCAATTTTAGAATTGTAACGATTGGTTCCCGTCATTATAGAAAAGCCAACGGAGAAATTTTTTGGGCCGAAATTTTTTTTTGTGGTAACTTAGGATTTTCCAACCTAGTCCAGATTTGGACGAAATTGGAGTCAGTAAGGTCTATGGAAATACGATAATAATTGGGTGATCTAATTATGATTTTGATCACATGAGTAGATAGCTAAGACGTTAAGAAACCTGTATGACTTTACATAATTGAATTTGGGTGAGTAGAACTCCTGAAATTGATCCTAGCGTGAACGAGTAGTTACTGAGTGTCATTAGTTGAAGGTGTGTTGTGGGATTGGGGTATTGGAATTATTAATGTTGGTCACTGGTTTCGTGCAAGCTGCTAAGGCGGGATTTTCCCGCTAGGGCGGGGCCACTGTAACGGGAAGGGTACCGTTGTGGCGGGACAGACGCAACTCAAAGTCGACAATAAACCCCAAAAATGTTTTATTCTGCAATGTTCAAACTTGAGAGCTAAGGAACAAACCCAGGAGTCTTCTTGATAGTTTTCCACCATTCTTGAGGCTAAAGGTAAGATTTTAACTCCCCGAATTCATTTTTCAATCTGTAGAACGTAATTTAATGGGTAATTATCTGGGAGAGGGTTTTGATTTGGAATTTATGGTGGGAAAAGTCCTAATCTAGGTATGGAATCAAGGGTTTGACCTAGGATTGATATTAATGATATAATCCAGGTAATTAGGTGTCATTTATTGATCCTCGCAATATTGTTATTGTTTGTAGACCAAGAACAAGCGGAACGAATCCGAAAAGGGATGAACAAAGTTTCTTAGAGGTTTTAAGCTTGAATCGATGTAGGTGATGGTTGTGATTTCATGATTGTGTGATATATGTTTGTTCTTGCTTTATTATGATACATGTATGTATGCGAATGTTACATTATTGATCACACTAGTTGTAAATAAGGAAATATGATTGTATGTATGCCATGAGTAATGACTTGAATGTATGATTATGATAATGTACTTTTTGATTGTGATTGTGGCTAGTTGAATGGATTGGGTGTTGCATTTAGACACACTAACTTGGATCGGTTGCCATATTTCGGCATAAATATAGGATCAGTTGTCATGTTCCGGCATAAACATTGGATTGGGTAACACGTTCTGGTATACTAACAATTTGGGTTTGGATTCCATGAGAGAACCAATGACTTGACATAATTGTGTATCTTGAGAAATGTGAAATTGTTCATTGTTCGTAAATGATGTCGATATTGTATTGTTCGGTGTATGTATGTTATTATTATGTTGTAATGACTTATGTTGCACTTAGTGGGATAGCCATGTGATACTACCAGTACACTGTGGTTATGTACTGATACTGCATTTGCTCTTTTTTTGTTGAGTACAGGGCATCTTCAAGCGCCTATTGATAGACGTCGCTTAGAAGATCAGTGATCGTTTGAATTCAAGGGTAAACCAGTTCTTCCAGGCTGCCATGAGTTATCTTTTTGCTCAGTCCATTTCATTCAGACTTAGACTTTCTAGCTTTTTATTAGTGCATTAGTTTGGGATTGTAGCCCTTCTTGTTTAGGCTTATAGATCTTGTTAGAGTTTTGGTATGTTGACTTTCAAGTTCTAGGTGTTACTTCCACATTTGAATAGTTGTTAGTCTTTTGTTTGGAGTTTATGGGAACTCCCTATTTCCTTTCTTAGCATTTAACTTGCTTCTGTAACTTAAATACCTTAGTATTTTGACTAGAGTTGGTTAGCTAATTAGTATTAATGGTTGTTCCACCGGAGGGTTTGTGTGGGTGCCACTCACGACGGTCTGGGTCATGACAAAGTTGGTATCAGAGCCTAGGTTCGTTGATCTCGATGTACCAAAACGAGTCTAGTAGAGTCTTGCAGAATAGTACGGAGACGTCTGCACTTTTCTTTGAGAGGCTATAGGACTTTAGTAAATTTCTCTGTTTTCTCTTGTCTCATTTCATTCTATAACTTGATTCCAATTGGTATTTGGCGATTCAAATTGGTATCTAACCTCCTTCACTATTCTATCCACAGATGGTTAACACTAGATTCAACGGCGTCAGGCCCATAGCTCCCGTCAATGCTCCAACTAAGGAATCTGCAGCGAGAGGTCACAGTCAAGGTAGGGGTAGAGGAAGAGCAAGGGCTAGAGGCCATAGAAGAGTAACACCTACTAGGGATGGAGATCCTATTGAGAATACTCCCAGAAATGAGAACCCTCGTGCGCATCATGAAGAGATAAAGGATAATGTGGAGGTTGAGAATGAGGATGATGTTGGACAAGAGGACGAGGTGCAGGCTGAGACTACAGGTATCCCTCCCTTAGACCCAGTGTTAGCTTAACAAATTATGTCGTTCTTGAAAGGATTGGTTGGTCCTGCAGTGCTTCCCTCTGTTCAAGCAGCTCAGGCTCCGGTCCATCCCCCTATTGCTAACACTGCCCCAAGGTAGGTGGAATTGGAGGTACAGATGCTTTCTTCCATCCTTTGTTGGGTCCTGTTATGACTGGTAATGAGCATAAAATGTTGACTAAGTTTTTTAAGCTAAAGCCTCCTGTATTTCTTGGTTCTGAGAGTGAGGATGCTTATGAGTTTATTTTAGATTGCTATGAAAGGCTTCATAAGTTGGGAATTGTCCATCAGCATGGAGTATAGTTCGTGACCTTCCAACTTCAGGGTAAGGCTAAGAAATGGTGTAGAGCTTATGTGGAATGCAGATCTTCAACTTTACCCCCACTCTCTTGGACTCAGTTTCATGCTCTGGTCTTAGAAAAGTATGTGCCCCGGACTTTGAGAGATCGTAAGAAAGATGAGTTGATGGATTTGGAGTAAGGTGGTATGACTGTGCTGCTTATGAGTCTATTTTTCATGCGTTGTCTATATATGCTACTCAATTGGTGACTACTGAGGAAGAGAAGATTCCTCTGTTTGTTAGGGGAATGAATTCTGAGTTACAGGTATTGTCTGTTCATATGACCGCTGCAGAAAAAAGTTTTAATGACGTGACAAACTTTGTAAAGAAAGTGGAGGGGGTGAGGCGAGGCGGTCAGGAAAAGGCATTGGCTAAGAAAGCCAAAAATTCAGGCAACTTTCAGGGATCTTACTCCAGAGGTTCAGGGAGGCCAACACTTGCAGCCTGGCCAATTTAGTTCGCCCTGTCCGCTATTATAGGTAATTACTTTGGAACTCCACCTCATAATTTAATTCAGGATAGCCAGGGAGTGGCACCTTCGGCGGGAAGCAAGCCATCTTTTAATCGTACTTACTATAATTATGGAGAACCTGGGCATATGAGAAGAGATTGTCCCCACCTGCACATGATGGATTCTGTTCATCAGCAGTCTAGAGCAGTGGTACCCACAGGAAAAGGAAATAATAGTCGAGGACGTCCACAAGGTGGGTGAGGAGGTAATTAGTAAGGCCGTGGGGGTAAAGGAAATGGTAACGTAGGCAAAAGCGCAGTGCAACTAGGAAGGAAAGTCAGCTGTCACGATGATAGGGCTCAGTGTTCTGCCTTTTCGGGCAAGACCTAGGCAGAGGAGTCTGATGCGATGATCACATGTACTAGTCTTGTATGTGACCGAATGGCTAATGTGTTATTTGATCTAGGTTCTACTTATTCTTATGTATTCGTACGATTTGCCTCAGAGTTTGATATGATTTGTGATATACTTGATGCACCCATCCATGTTTATACCCTAGTTAGATAGTCGGTTATAGTCACCCATGTTTATCGTGCTTGTCCTATTTTGTTTATGGGGTTTCAAACTTGGGCTAATTTGGTTATTTTGGATAAGAATGACTTTGATATATCTTAGGCATGACTTGGTTGTCCCCCTATTATGTGGTGTTAAAGTGTAATACAAAGTCTGTAACTCTAGAAATTCTGGGAACGAAACAATTAGAGTGGGAAGGAGTGTACAAGCCTAAGCAAGCTAAGATCATATCCTCCCTTCGAGCTAGGAAACTGGTAGGGTAGCGTTGTTCCGCTTATTTGGCTCATATTCGGTATGTTGAGGTTGAGTCTCTATCTATTGAGTTTATTCCTGTGCTGTCAGAATTTAGAGAAGTGTTTCCTACTCATTTGCCTGGTATGCCTTTAGATAGAGATATAGATTTCTGCATAGATTTGGAACCTGGTACCCACCCCATTTCTATTCCTCTATATCGTATGACTCCGACAGAGTTAAGAGAGCTTAAGGCTCAAATCCAAGAGCTTCTTGATAAAGGATTTATCTTTCCTAGTGCTTTCTCGTGGGGTTCCCCAATTTTTTGTTAAGAAAAAAGATGGTAGTATGAGAATGTGTATAGATTACCAACAATTAAATAGGGTCACCATTCGAAACAAGTACCAATTACCTCGGATATATGATCTTTTTGACCAGTTGCAAAGTGCATCAGTCTTCTCAAAAATTGATCTAAGGTCTGGTTACCATCAATTAAAAATTAATCCTGAGGATGTGCCCAAGATGGCGTTTAGAACCCGCTATGGGCACTACGAGTTTGTAGTTATGTCGTTTGGGTTGACTAATGCGCCTACAACTTTTATGAGTTTGATGAATGGTGTGTTCAAAAAATTTCTTGATTTATTTGTTAGTCTTTATTGATGATATTTTGGTCTATTCGAAAAGTGAGAAAGAGCTTGCCGACCATCTTCGCATTGTTCTGGGTGTTCTTGGGAAACAAAGGTTGTATGCAAAATTTTCTAAGTGTGAATTATGGTTGACTTCGGTTGCATTTTTGGGCCATGTAGTTTCAAAAAAAGGGGTAATGGTAGATCCCCAAAAGATTGAGGCGGTTAAGAATTGGGTTTGGCTTAGCTCTGTGACGAAAGTTAGGAGTTTTGTAAGGCTCGCTAGCTACTATTGTCGATTTATGAAGAATTTTGCTTCTATAGCCACTCACTTGACAAATTTGACCAAAAAGAAGATACCATTTGAATGGACTGAAAAATGTGAGGAGAGCTCCTAAAAGATCAAGACTCTTTTGACCACCGCACCTATTTTTGCATTACCGATTGAAGGTAAAGATTTTATTGTTTATTGTGATGCTTCACATTCTGGTTTGGGTGCTGTGTTGATGTAGGATAAGAATGCTATAGCTTATGCATCGTGTCAATTGAAGGTGCATGAGAGAAATTATCCAACACATGATTTGGAGTTGGCAGTGGTAGTATTTGATCTTAAGATCTGGCGGCATTACCTCTATGGTGTTAAGTGTGAGGTGTTTACTAATCATCATAGTTTGCAACATGTGTTCACTCAAAAGGATCTGAATTTGAGACAACGAAGATAGATGGAGCTACTAAAGGATTATGATGTGACCATTCAATACCATCTGGGTAAGGCTAATATTGTAGCAGACGCTTTGAGTCGGAGAGCGATAAGTATAGGTAGCCTAGCTTGCTTGAGTGTAGCCAAGCGACCTCTAGCTAAGGAAATTCAGACCTTGGAGTCTAAGTTCATGCAATTGGGCATCTCAGAGAAAGGAGGGGTGTTAGCTAGCATTGAAGTTAGGGCCACATTCATTAAGGAGATCAAGGCCAAACAATTTGAGGATGAAAATTTAAATGAACTTAAGAAGAAGAGTGCAATTGGTAAGGCACAAGAGACCACTCTTGATGCGGAAGGTGTGCTCAGTTTTAAAGGAACGATTTGTGTTCCTAGAATAGATGACTTGATTCATAAATTGTTGACAGAATCCCGTGGTTTGCGATATTCCATTCATCCGGGTGTGACCCAGATGTATCGAGAGTTGAAGAGAATTTATTGGTGGCCGGGCATGAAGAATGACATAGTGGAGTTTGTGGCGAAGTGTCAAAATTGCCAAGAAGTAAAGTATGAACATTAAAGGCCTGCAGAGTTGCTTCAAAGAATGACAATTCTGGAATGGAAGTGGGAAAGGATAGCCATGGATTTTGTGGTTGGTCTTCCCAAGACTTTGGGGAAATTTGATTCTATTTGGGTAGAGGTTGACCGATTGACTAAGTCAGCCCATTTTATTCTGGTAAGAATAGATTATAATGCTGAACGTGAAAGAGATAGTGAGGTTGTATAGGCCTATAGATTGGCTTTACCCCCTAACTTATCAGGAGTTCATCTGGTATTTCATGTATCTATGTTGAAGAGATATCATGGTGATGGAGATTACATCATTAAATGGGACTCCATTGTGTTAGACAAAGACCTACAATATGAGGAGGAACCGATTGCAATTCTTAATCGTGATGTGCGTACGTTGAGGACCAAGGAGATTAAGTCCGTGTAAGTCCAATGGAAGCATCGTCCAGTCAAGGAAGCTACTTGAGAAACCGAAAAGGACATGAGAGACAAGTATCCCTAGTTGTTCGTTGATTCAGGTACTACTCCATTCTTTCCTTAGTCTAATTTCCTAAGTTTGTCACTTAGGGACGAGTGATGGGTAAATTGGTATCTATTGTAACGACCGGATCCCGTCGTAATAGAAAAGCCAACGTGGAAATTTTTTGGGTCGAAAAAGTTCTTCGTAGTAACTTAGGATTTCCCAACCTAGTCCAGATTTGGATGAAATTGGAATCAGTATGGTCTAGGAAAATCCGATAACAATTGGGTGATCTAATTATGATTTTGATCACATGAGTAGATAGCTAAGATGTTAAGGAACCCGTACGACTTTACAGAATTAATTCGGGTGAGTAGAACTCCAAAAATTGATCTTAGCATGAATGGGTAGTTTCTGAGTGTCACGTAGTGGGATAGCCACGTGATCCTACCAGGATATTGTGGTCACGAAGTGGGATAGCCGCCTGATCCTACCAGTACACTGTGGTTGTGTACTGATACAACACTTGCTCTTTCTTTGTTGAGTGCAAGGCATATTGAGGCGGCTATTGAAAGACCTCGCTTAGAAGATCAATGATCGTTCTAATTCAAGGGTAAGCCAGTTCTTCCAGGATGCCATGAGTTCTCTTTTTGCTCACTCCATTTCATTCGACTTAGACTTTCTAGCTATTTATTAGTGCATTAGTTTGGGGTTGTAGCCCTTCTTGTTTATGCTTATGGATCTTGTTAAAGTTTTGGTACGTTGATTTTCAAGTTCTAGGTGTTACTTCTGCATTTGTTTAGTTGTTAGACTTTTGTTTGGAGTTTATGGGAACTCCCTATTTCCTTTCTTAGTATTTAACTTACTTCCGTAACTTAAATGCTTTAGTATTTTGATTAGAATTGGTTAGCTAATTAGTATTAATGGTTCTCCCACTGGAGGGTTAGTATGGGTGCCACTCACGACGGTCTGGGTCGTGACAAGGATACTCATAAGGAATATGGTTCTCAAACTTAAGAAAACTTTTGTCATCTTAATCACATTTAGGTATTGTAAAAATTATTTTCTAATTCAATTTTGCACCTCTTAAACTTAAAATAAGTTGATATTTGCATGTTATCCTCTTTCATTAATCAAAAGATCTTTGTTCTTTCTAATTCACAAATACTGATTTATTTATGCAGTGAATATGTTGACCTCACAAGGCTCTACAATGTGAAGAAGACAACAAGATATCACTCTCCTTGTAGTGGATCTTACCTACTTCGGTTCTAGCGCTTTCTCTTGATTCTAATTTTGAAAGAGCTTTCCTTACTAAAGAAAAGATGGACATTTATGTGCTAAATATTTTGGTTGAGGAATAGTGTTGAGTACTAAGGTCTATGTCAGAGCGGAGAGAATGTAATAACACATTCAATAATATGAAGTTCATATATCCATATAATTTATAATTTATGGGGTGGTCTTATGCATTTTTTCTTATAGTAAATAAAAGTACCCAATTATGCATGTGTTGTACGTAGCCTATTGGTTATCATTATCTATTAAACTTCAGTATGAATCAGTGTTTGATTTTCTCTATCTTTGATGTAAGATTGAATTTTCTCATTCTCACAAGTACATGGGAGCTTCTCTTTCTCACAATAAATGAAAATGTCGCATTCATGTTAGTGCAAATACATTTGACAAATTGTAATTGAATTATTTAAGTTGTAATGTAAAGTAAAAAAGCAATAGTGAAACCATGCATGTTGGGCCTGTGCTGAACACGGGTTATGGCCAATCTAGTGTATATATATATACAATGTAAAAATATTGTGCTTGTATCCAATTTAAGTACTTAATTTTTATATTAATTTATTTTCAAAAATACAATAATATTGGGTAATAATAAGATTAAATGGAAAAATAATAATTAACATGCTCCAAATTTACCATAAATCAAATCAAGACTAGATTCTTATATTACAATAATCTTGGAGCTTGGACTTAAAATTAAAGAAAAAATTATTTATTAGGTTTCTTCTGTTGACACAAATTCGAGTAGTATATATAGGCACACAAAACAAATCTAGTTTAATACACAAAACTATCATGGAGGCACCTTTAGTAGCTGTTAGGGATAAAAAGACAGGTGAATTGTTGTTCCACAAAACATCTCATCCCCCTTTTAAGACCAATCATATTTCAATTGATTCACAAAAAAACAGTTCTATTGATGTGTTATCATCGAAGAACGAGCAAGTGAAAACTAGTAATTGTGAAAATGCAGTGGCTGCTGAACAAGTATCATTGAAATTTGA
Source organism: Solanum pinnatisectum (assembly GCA_035578085.1). NCBI lineage: Eukaryota > Viridiplantae > Streptophyta > Magnoliopsida > Solanales > Solanaceae > Solanum > Solanum pinnatisectum. The sequence goes on from CM069087.1 coordinate 35,888,684, forward strand.
TGATAACTATGGATTTCAAAAGAATCATCAACACTTGGAGTAAAAAGTGCCTTCTGCCAATAGTCGAAATCAAGAATGATCTACGAGGTTGGGTGAAATGGTAACTACAACCGCCACACCTGAAATCCTTGAAGATATAAGGAGTTTAAGTCAAGATGTCTACAAGTTGTCTTCAACAAAAGATATGCTCAAGAAGTTTGAGCAACAAAATCTTTTTTGATTTGATTGGGGTAGCTAAGATCTAGATATAATGAATTTGGTTTTAAATCTTTCATATGGATTCGAAGTTTTTCTCTTACATATAGTAAGATTTTGACAGTTTGGATTTTACATGATTGTTGTTGTTGTTATATGGATATGTAAATGACTGAGTAAATAATGATTAAAAGGTTGAACCTATGAAATCTAATTTTATATCACATTATTATTATTATTATCACTAACTAATTGTTTTTTTTTTTAAATTCGTTTATGAATGTACCACACTCTACCTAATGATATTATTTTTATTTTCTATGACAAAACAACGCTACATTCATATTATTTCACAGACAGACACACACACACACACACACACACACACACATATATATATATATATATGAAAGAGAGAGAGAGAGAGAGAGAGAGAGAGATTCTTTTTCCTCAAGAATTTGGAATCCTAGTTCTGCACATAACCTTACTATTTTGGAGTGAGTTTTAATCTTTAATTTTTTATTAATGCTCTCATTTAGTGAAAATTTACAGATTAAAGTACCTCTATCTGTAAACTAATTTTGTAAAATTTAAGTTAGAGAAATTTTTCTTTTTCCATCATATATTTTGTAGGAATTAAGTTATTCGACATAAATGTGTAGTATCTAATTCACTTGCCATAAGTTTAGAGAACTTTTACCTTGTGGGTTATGAATTGAACGCATGCCTCTAAAAACACAAGTGTTATAGGAACAAGTAGCATAACTGTTATGCATTTTAAGACATTAATTATATTATATTATGATATAAAAACATAACTTGATGTAAAGGAATGCAAGTTATCTCTTCAAAATAGAACATCAATTGCAACGATTCTCTAGATGACTCATTGGGATAAACAACCATCAATTGAGAGATAAATAAAATATCAACCCAAAATAAGGGCATTTATATGAATGACCCTCTAAAATTCGAAGGTGCAAAGAGGATAATTAACCTAGATTATGCAAATTTAAGAATATACTTTTTATATTGGCAAAACAAAACCAACGAATTTGAGTTATGGTGTATCTGATAGTTTCAAAGAAGTTTAGGTTATGAGTTATGATGTATTAGAGGATAATTAAGCATGATTGCAATAATAAAATATAATTATTATTGAATATGATTATTATGAAAATGTTTAAATTCAATTAAAAATTTTGAGCAATTCATGAGCAGATGAGTTGAATATTGTGATTTTTATTTGTGATAGAAATGACAATGGAGTAAGAAAAATATGGGACGAGGCGAGGCGGGTTCGAATATTAACAGACAAATAATAATTAACATGCTTCAAATTTACCATAAGTGAAATCAAGACTAGATTTTTATTTTTCAATAATCTTGGAGCTTGGACTTAAATGCAAACAAGTTTATTAGGTTTCCTATGTCAAAACAAACTCTAGTAGTATATAAAGACACACAAAATAGATCTAGTTTAATACACAAAACTATCATGGAGGCATGTCACAACCCAAATATGGACGTGATGACACTTGTCTTTTCTCACAAGGACAAATGAGCCTCAACCTAACGAAAACGAAAGAAAAGCGGAATAACATCAAAAACAAGAACAAGATAAAGCGGAAAATTTATTCTTCTATTAAAACTCCCAAAATCTGGTTGTCACGCATACAAGTCACTAAATACATAAGTACAAAATTAAGAAATAAATATAAGTCATAGTCTTTGTTTCTCAAATAGAAAGTATAGAAAAGGAAAAAGAGGGGCCGCTGAATAACAAGCAGCTACCTCTTCAAGTCCTTGACAAGCCTAGAGATCGAAGAAAGAGAAAGAGATTACCCGGGTCTGGGCTCAGAACCTACACAAGTGTAGAATCAAAGGTTGAGTACAAACACGACGAAACCCAACAAGAAACCTACTAAACAAAGGAACTAATTAGAAAACGAATACCCCGACTCTTCAAATGATCCTCAACTACAACCTGCACAAAAATTAGCCTAACCTAGCAATTCTACAATATCCGGCTCACAGGCCCAATATATTTTTAGTTCAATAACCAATTCATCAATCAATGGAATCAAACAAGTCAACCTCAAAGTCAAGTAGTTTAGTCGCACACAACTAGCACATCAAGCTCAATTATCAAGCAATGTCACACATAAGAATTAAATAGATCAAGTCACCATAATCAATCTCTTGCCGGAACCATTTTCCATCGGCTTTATAATCATTTTTGAAAATAACCTTGCAATATTAACACTCGTTGGTAATGATCTTAGCCAAATTACACCCTCGTCGGTAAAGACCTCGGCATAATAACAGTTAACGTCAAAGACCTCAGCCTCATAATCATCATATGTCTCATCACATTGTCCAATGATCATGCACAAAAACAGTATCACACCACATCAAAGAGACCACAAATTGCGCAATTTAAGTCCACATTCATGCTTCAAGAAATTTCATCAATCATTCAACAAGTGTTACAATAAGGCAATTCACATCATCATGATCAACACAAAACCTTTTTCATTTCAACCCCTTAATTATTCATTTAGATATAACAAGTGGATGATTTAACCCTTCACCTCATCCCATTACTCCCAACACACAAACAACAAAGGAAGCATATAGATTCATCTAGAATACAAGGTTTAGGAAGTCACTTGCCTTAAATCAATCAAGAATCACTCTAATAGTTGAGTCTTCCCCTTCCGAATCAATTCCAAGGCCATACAACTATGCACAAACAAGTATTCACAGTAAATTTCTGGAAGCAACAGTACCCATATCAATCTTCTTGAAAGGTGGGTCAATCAACACAAAACCCAATTCTAAATTTCAGGGTTGAATCCGAAATTTAATACTTGAAAACATTACTCAAGACTTTAGGAAATCATTAGGGAAAAACATTTGAAAAAAGGACTTGAAATCCTTTCATAAACTCACTTTTATTTCAAAACTCAAGTTCATGCAGAAATCCCAGTTTATCAACCTAAAATCTTGATTTAAACTCATAAATTCAATAATAATAATAATAATGGGTAATCAAAGATTTGGAGTTAAGAATCATTACCTAAAAGATTTCCCTCAAAAACCTGGTCCAAATAGCAACTCCAATGCTCCCAAAACTCAAAAATGGTGAAATGGGGGTTGAAACTCCAATTTTAGAGAACATTTTGCCCATGTCTCAAATGCTCATCGCGATCACGACCCAGGGTCACACGATTGTGATGAGTAAGGTAGTCAACTCATTAAAGTTGACCATCGCTATAGCAGGAAGACCCTCACGATCACAATGTACCCCAAGATAATGCTACACAATCGCGATGACCAAAGTGGGCATGCACCAGAATAAGAAACTAGCGATTGAAAATCATCAAAAGGACCCTCAAGATTCATCCAAAAAATGCAAACAACATATGCAAACCAATTATACTTGACGTTTCGGACTCAATGAAACCACCAAAACATGAATCTGAGGTCTCCTTGGCCCGAAATTTATGAAAACCATAAGAAACTAACTCAACGCGTAAGAAGGCTAAAACAAGATCGGGATCTCTCAAAAGTCAACCAAGATCTATCCTAGGCCTAATTTCGAATTCCGAATGTTGACCAAAGTCAATCCAAACGCTAAATTTCCACAATTTCACAACTTAAGACCTCAAATCCTCAAAAATATTTGGAATCTGAAACCAACAACTTTTACATATCATATTTCACATTTCGGGACTGATGGAATTGTCAGAATTTTATCGCAACACTCAAAACTCCAAATAACTCCCAAAACTACTTCCTTAAAAATTTAGCCTTCAAACTCAAAACTTATCAAATTCTCAATTTTAACTCAAGGATCAAACCAAATTTTCAAAACTCAATCAAAATGGACTCGGGGCCAATAATAGGAGGGGCAAAATAGTTATTTTGCAAAACTTTTCAAAAATGACCGACCGGGTCATTACATTATCCACTACTAAAAACATGTTCGTCCATGCACATAAGGCAAAAGAAAGTACCTGGAGCTTTGAAAAGTTGAGGATATTTAGCACGCATATCTGCCTTTGTCTCCTAAGTTACCTCACCGACTGAGCGATGCTTCCACTACACCTTTACTGAAGCAATCTATTTGGTCCTAAACTTCCGAACCTGCCTATCCAAAATGGATATATGGTCCTCCTCAAAAGATAAGTCTGGACCCAACTTAACTAAATCAAGGAAAAGTAGATGGAACTCATCCAACATGTACTTTCGAAGCATGGAAACATGAAATACTGGATTCGCAGTTGACAAGCTAGGCGAAAAGGCCAACTTACAGGCTACCTCTACCACACGACTCAAAATCTCTAAGGGTCCAATGAATCTAGGGCTAAGCTTTCCCTTCTTACCTAACCTCATGAGACCCTTCAAGGGTGACTCTCGGAGCCAAACATGATCACTGTCCATGAATACTAGGGCTCAAACTCTCTGATTCGCATAACTTTTCTGTCGACTTAGGGCTATCAATAGTCTACTATGGATCATACGAACCTTCTCCATAGCATCTCTAAGAAAGTTTGCATCTAATGAATCCATCTCAGCCGAATCAAACCATCCGATCGAAGATTTGCACCGTCTGCCATACAATGACTCAAAAGGGGCCATCAAAATATTAGAATGATCATTGTTGATATAGGAAAACTTTGCAAAGGTCAATTGTCCATCCCATCTAGCACCAAAATCAATCCCACAAGCTCGGAGAATGTCCTCCAACACCAAAATCATCTTCTCAGACTAGCCATCTGTCTGAGGATGAAAGTTGTACTCATATCTAACTGAGTACCAAAACCATGATGCAGTGCCTTCCAGAAATAGGAATTGAACAAGGAACCTTGGTAGAAGATAGTAAAAACTGGGACCCAATGTAGTTGCATAATTATAAAACTCGACTAACTTTTCCACCGTATACTTTACCTAAACGGGGATGAAATGGGCGGACTTAATCAACCTATCTACAACCACCCAAATAGAATCATAACCACCCATAGTGGAAGGTAGTCCCACAACAAAGTCCATAGTGATCCGCTCCTACTTCCAAGTAGAAATGGGCATCTTCTAGCATATACCTTCAAGTCACTGGTGCTCACACTTAATCTGTTGACATGTAAAACACCTCAAAACAAAATTTGCAATATCCCTCTTCATTTCACACCACCAATAGTACTGGCTCAGGTCATGATACATCTTTCCCGCACCCGAATGGAAGGAATATCGGGAACAATGGGCCTCATTAAGAATCAGTCTAATCAACTCACCCACCTTAGGGACACAAATCCTTCCTTCAATCTGCAAGACACCATCAGAATAAAGGGCAACCTCCTTGTCTTCCCTTCTTATCACCTTGTCTTGAATGAGACATAGATTCTCATCATTAAAGTGACACTCATGAATTTGCTCAACTAAGCAAGAACGAGCCCTAATAAAAGCAATCAAACTACCCATCTCCTCAGAAACCCATAATCGAACGATATTGTTGGCTAACCTCTGAACATATCTAGCCAATAGTCTCTCCTTCACACTAATAACAATAAGACTTCCCATGCTATATGTTTTCCTACTCGAAGCATCGGCCACCACATTGGCCTTCCCTAGATGATACAAGATAGTAATATCATAGCCATTTAGTAGCTCAAGCCATCTACGCTGCTTCAGATTCAAATGTCCCTGGTTGAAAATGTATTAAAGACTTCGATGATCTGTGTAAACCTCACAATGAACTCCATACAGATATGTTGCCATACCTTAAGCATAAACACTACCATTACAAACTCTAAATTATGGGTATGGTAAGTCCTCTCATGGGTTTTCAACTGCCTAGAAGCATAGGCAATCATCTTACCCTTCTGCATCAAGACACCACCTATCCCATCTCTAGATGCATCACAATAAACAGTGAAATCCAAACACTCTTTGGGTAAGGTCAAAACAGAAGTTGATGTCAACAAAGTCTTGAGCTTTTGAAATCTCTCCTCACACACATCAAACTACTGTAAACTTACACTCTGCCAAGTCAATCTAGTCAAAGGAGTTGCAATGGTAGAGAATTTATGAAAAAATCATCAGTAATTGCCCACAAGTCCCATAAAACTCTGGATCTCGGTAACTGAGGTAGACTTGGTCCAACCTTTCACTACCTCAATCTTGGCTAGATCTACCTGAATACCCTCCTTGGAAACCACATGTCCTAAAAATGCCATAAAATCAAGCCAAGACTCGTATTTCGATAACTAGACATAAAACTTATCTTCCCTCAATCTTTGGAGCACAATCCTCAAATGCCAATTGTGATCCTCCTCAGTCTTGGAGTACTCCAAGATGTCGCCAATTAACACCATCGCAAAGGAATCCAGATAAGGTCAGAACACCTTGTTCATCTACTCCATGAACGTTGTAGAGGCACTAGACAAATTGAAAGACATCACAAGAAACTCATAGTGCTCATAATGAGTCCTGAACACTGTCTACGGGATATCTGATGCCCTAATCTTTAACTGATGATAACTAGATCTCAAATCAATCTTAGAAAATAGAGCTGCACCTTGAAGTTGATAAAAAATCATCAATACGAGGAAAAGGATACTTGTGCGTCACTGTCACTTTTTTCAACTTTCGATAATCAATCCACATCCTTTTTTCAACTTTCGATAATCAATCCACATCCTTATAGATTCATCCTTCTTCTTTACAAACAACACATGAGCACCCTATAGAGAAACGCTAGGGAAAATGAACCCCTTACTCAACAAATCCTGCAACTGATCCTTCAACTCAGCTAAATCCATACGATAAAGAGGAATAGAGAGTGGCTTGGTGCAGAACACAAAGTAAATAGAAAAATCTATATCCGTATCTGGAGGAACAATTCGATATCACTAGGAAACACATCTGTAAACTCTCAAACCACGAGCATGGAATCCATGGGAGATTACTTAGCACTAGTATCCTTAATGAAATTCAAGTAGGACAATACCCACTATCAACCAATCTCTGAGATCTAATGAAAGAGATAACTTAGCTAGGGTAGGAACAACTAGCACCCATCCACTATACTCTGGGAATACTCGACATTGCTAAGATCACATTCTTAGCATAACAATCAAGAATAACATGATGCGAAGAAAGACAATTCATACCCAAGATAATAGCAAAGTATACCATCCCTAAAATGATCAGGTCTACCTAAGTATCACACTCGACCAAAGAAACAAGACATGATTGATACGCTTGATCCACTATAAAGGATTCACCCATTGGTGTAGAAACATGAATAAGCACAATATACAAACAAACATCATATCAATCCCAATAGCAAAATAGGTAGAAACATATGAGAAAGTAGATCCTGGATAAAACAAAACAGACGCATGTCCATGGAAAACTGGGACGATACTTATGATCACAACATCAAATTTCTTAGCCTTAAGCTTCTTGGAAAAGCATAACACTGTTCATCTCGGCCACCTATAGACTAAGTATAACCTCAACCTCCACCCTACACAGTTGAAGTACCTCTACCATTAGTCCTACCACCTCTACCAGACTAAACTTTACCTCGACTCCTGGTTGGAGGAACAAAATCCCTAACTGGAGTAGCTGAAAGCGAACGCTGAGGTCTTGAATGAGTATATAGAGGAAATTGTCGCATCATATGACCTGGATCCCCATAAGTAAAGCAAGATCTCGACATAAAAAATTACAGCTGCAAACCAGACAAACTACTATAGATACCTCTGTCAAAACCATAAGATCCTCGGGTTGACTTCCTACTCTCAATCACTTGCATAGAAGCATGAACCATCCTAGGATGCTGGAAAGAACTACCACATCTATGCAAACCTCTATCTCTAGATGATGCTCCAGAAAATTGACCAGAAGAATGGGCCTTCTTAGGCTCCCTAAACTTCTCTAAGACCATCAACCCCACCTTATTGGCGGTGCTCACAATGGACTAGAAAGAAGACCTCTCTCTAGCTTCCCTAAAAACATTAGGACTGACTGAGAATGTCAACCGTCTCACAAACCGGTGAACTCTCGTAGCCTTATTCTAAACAGGCCTCATATTCGGCCATAGACACACTACCTTGAGTCAAGGTCTCCAATCTCAGATGACTCTCCTTTCTCACGCTCTAAGGAATGAAGAAGTCCTGGATAACACTAGAATACATATCCCACTCTGCTGGAGCTGATCCAACTGATCTAGACCTCACAAAAGTTCTCCACCACTCTCTGGTGTGACCACAAAGCAGAAGTGCCACAAATCGAACACTACGAGCGTCCACCAATCCAACTACCTCAAGTATCTCATGGCACAAAGTTTAAAACTCGTGAGTATCCTCACTCTTACCACCCTAAAAGTGGGGTGGTTTAATCTTTTGAAACCTCTCATAACACTACCGATCAGCCGTTGTCAAATAACCTCAAGAGCAATTGGTGCATCAACAACCGGTGCAGGAACTACTGGTGGCTGGCCTACCTGGACATGAGCACTTGGAGTTTGCTCCCCTACTCTCATCTGAGCATCTGGTGTGTGCCTAACGCATCACCCAAAGAAAGGTTCTCTATCACACCAAGAATTCTCAATAAAGTCTCGTAAAAACAATGGAGCTCCAAACTTGGGAGGAACCTGGTCCTCAACAACCTCAACCTATGGCTTAAGAAAAACCTCTGGTCCTCGACATGTGCCAAAAAATTGCGTAGCAACTCAACACTAGTGAAGGTAACCACACACGATAAGAAAGGATGAATAAAAGGAAGTTTTCTAACAATCTTTGTAACCTCTTGAAGATAATCACAGACTTCTCTGTACCAATCCTCAAGACTCTATTTAGATTTGTCTTGTACAAACATGAGACATATGAACCTGGGGCTCTAATACCATTTGTCATGACCCAAAAATGGACGTGATGGTACCTGTATTTTTCCACCAAGACAAGTTAGCCTCAACCCAATGAAAACAAAGAAAAGCAGAATAACAACAAATACAAGAACAAGATAAAATGGAAACCTTAGTGTTCTATTAGAACCCATAAAATCTGGTTGTCACACGTATAAGACATTAATTACATAAGTACAGAATTAAGAAATAAATACAAGTCTCAATCTTTGTTTCACAAATAGAACAAAGTATAAGAAAAGGAAAAAGAGGGTCTGATGAATGAAAAGCAGCTACCTCTTATCGTCATTGACAAGCCTCGAGATCGAAGAAAGTGAAAGATATTAGGCGGGTTCGAGCTCGGAACCTACACACATGTAGAATCAAGGGGTGAGTACCAACAACACGGTACCCAACAAACAACCTACTAAACAAATCAACTTACTAGGAAATGAATACCCCCGGCTCTCCAACCGAACCTCCTCAAACTAAAACCTACATAGAAATCATCCCAATCTAGTGATTCTATAAAACATGGCTCACGTGCCCAATATATTCTCAGTTCAATAACCCCAATTCAACAATTAAAGGAATTAAACAAGTCAACCTCAAAGTCAAGTTGTTCAGTCACACACAATAAGAACATCAAGCTCAATTATCAAGCAATATCACACAAAAACATTAAATACATCAAGTCACCATAATCAATCTCTTGCCGAAACCATTTCCCATCAACTTTATAACCATTACCAAAAATGACACCGATTTTCATATTATATTCCAATATGATTTTATTATTATTATTTGATTACCTTGTCATTCTAAATGCCAGATAATCCAGTGGTAGGTATAATGACATAGTGCCAAAAAAATTGTATATCTAACTCTATTTCTTTAGTAAACTAAGCAAGTCTAGATATTTGTGAAAATTACTAAACATGCTAATGTAATTTTTGAAATAAAAAATGAATTGTCGGTAAATAAGATTCAGTGACATTTGAGATTGGTCTTCATCTTGGAAAAGAGGTTGATTTCCAAGTTAGACATGATTGAGGGATAGGAGAAAATTGTTCCATAAAGTTCATGACTGATGGAATAGAATAGCAGACTTGAGAGTTCACACAACAAAAGAAACAAGATCATTTACCTTAAAGTTGCTTGGCAACATCTCTGGCATATGATCCAGAAACTTCAATTTAGTTCTTTGAACTAGGGCACGTGCTTAAAACATGAAAAATATATAGAAAAGAGTGTGGGATGGATGTGAAACCATTTCTTTCAAGCTGAAATACATAAAAAAGTTGACAGTCAGTGGCATTTATAGAAGAAGCAATAATAAGACGATATGAGGCTAAACCTAGACTTCTGAACAACTTTTACACAAAATAAAGATTGATTAGCTGAAGAAAAGGGGGACGATTCCTTCATGGCATAGTAACAAGGTAAGCAAAACGAGCAATAGGAACATACTATCAAGAATATTTAGATAGTAATTTCATTGAATATGATTCTTTTATAGGTGTGAAGGGTGAGCCGATGTAATTGTATCTGTAGATTCCGTTTCTTTCTTTTCTTTTTGGCAATTCAATAAATTAATTTAATGTTTAGTTCAGTCGACATCACACATTCTTAACTTCATTACTTATTATAGTGGATGGTGTCCTGAGTTTTGTTCTTGATAAAGTGATATTTAGGATCCATGAGTCTTTTTAATGATTTAAGAGAGACAATTGAACTTCTAAACTTCTCTTAAATTGCAATTGTTCAGCCACTTGAGGAAGAAAGCCAGATGTGAGCTTCTAGAATCATTCACAAATATAATTATTAAGCATTCATTTCTTTGTTCCTTATATGTTAAAATGTTTATTGATACCTTCTTTTCCAGCAAACCACGGGTACCCTCAATTTGAGAAACCCACCATTAGCATCACTTAAGACTCCAAAAAGCAAGATTTGGTCTCGCTGCTTGGAAGCTTCAGATCTTCTGGAGTTCTCTTTCTTAATTTCTTACATTGAATTTCCAGCTTTTCCTTTATTCCTTATGCTTTCAATTTTAGGATACTCTTAAGGAAGATGGTGGTCAAACTTAAGAAAAATTTTGTCATCTTAATCACATTTAGGTATTGTAAAGATTAATTTCTAATTCAATTTTTCACCTCTTAAACTTAAAATAAGATGATATTTTCATGTTATCCTCTTTCATTAATCAAAATATCTATGTTCTTTCTAATTCACAAATACTAATTTATTTATGCAGTGAATTTATTGAATTTATAGGGCTCACAACATGAAGAAGACAATAAGATATCACTCTCCTTGTAGCAGATCTTACTTACATGGGTTCTAGCGCTTTTTCTTGTTTCTATTTTTTGAAAGATCTTCACTTACCTATGAAAATATGGACATTTAGGTGCTGGATATTTTGGTTGAGGGATAGTGTTGAGTACTAAGTCTATGTCAGAGAAAAGAGAATATAATAACGCATTCCATAATATGAAGTTCATATATCCATATAATACACAATTCATGCGTTGGTCTGATACATTTTTTTATAATAAATAAAAGTACCCAATAATGCATGTGTTGTACGTAGCCTATTGCTTATCATTATCTATTTAAACTTCGTTTGATTTTCTCTATCTTTGATGTAATACTGAAGTTACTCATTCTCACAAGTAAATGGGAGATTCTATTTCTCAAAATAAATGAAAATGTCGAATTCATGTTAGTGCATATACATTTGACATATTGTAATTGAATTATTTAAGTTGTAATGTTTAAAGTAAAAAAACAATAGTGAAAACATGCATGTTGGGCCCGTGCTGAACATGGGTTGTGGTCAATCTAGTGTGTGTGTGTGTGTGTGTGTGTGTGTGTGTGTGTATAAATAAACAATGTAAAAATATTGAGTTTGTATCCAAATTTAAGTACTTAAATTTATATGAATTTATTTTCAGTAAAATACAATAATATTGGGTAATAAGAAGCTTAAATGGAAAAATAATAATTAACATGCTCCAAATTTACCAGGGGTCAAATCAAGACTAGATTCGTATATTACAATAATCTTGGAGCTTGGACTTAAATAAAAATAAATTTATTAGGGTTCTTCTGTTAGCACAAATTCCAGTAGTATATATAGGAACACAAAATAGATCTAGTTTAATATAATAAACTATCATGCTGGTACCTTTAGTAGTTGTTAGGGATAAAAGACAGGTGAAGTGTTGTTCTAAAAAAGATCTCATCCCCCTTTTAAGACCAATCATCTCTCAGTTGATTCACAAAAAAATAGTTCTATTGATGTGTTATCATCGAAGAATGAGAAAGTGAAAAAATGTAATTTTGAAAATGTAGAGGCTGCTAAAAAAGTATCATTGAAATTTGGCGATAACTATGGATTTCAAAAGAATCATCAATGCTTGGAGGAAAAAGTGCCTTATGCGAATAGTCGAAATCAAGAACGATCTAAGATTTTGGGCGAACTAGAAATTACAACCGCCACACCTAAAATTTTTGAAGATATAAGGAGTTTAAGTCAAGATGTCTACAAGTTGTCTTCAACAGAAGATATGCTCAATCAGTTTGAGCAACAAAATCTTTTTTGACTTGATTGGGGTAGCTAAGATCAAGAAATAATGAATTTGGTTTTAAATCTTTCATATGGATTCAAAGTTTTTCTCTTATGTATGGTCAGATTTTGACTGTTTGGATTTTACGTGATTGTTGTTGTTGTTGTATGGATATATAAATGATTGAACAAAAAAATATTGATTATAAGGTTGAATCAATGAAATCTAATTTTTTTTTATCACATTATTGTTATTATCACTAAATAATTGCTTTTATTTTGAATTCGTCTATGAATGTACCACGCTCTACCTAACGACAAATTTGAACATTATTTTTATTTTATATGACAAAACAACACTACTGTCACAACCCAGGGGTACCCCCTAGATGTAGCGTGGCGTATAGAACCCTGAAGGACTCCATACAAGCCACTTAGCATATCATAACATAAGAAATAGAACAATAAGAGTAAAACACATTTCAAGTCCAAGTCTAATTTTTTTTTTTCATTTTAAAGCAAAAGCGGAAGTCTAGACTCTAAGTCTCAACATAGCCATCAATTACAATGTTTGGAAGAGAAAGGGACACAACCCATACAACATAGTCCGAAAAGTAAATACAAGAAAAGAAACTACAATGTGAAAACATCCGTCCTCGAATCACAAGGACTCACCAACAAGATAGGAGAAATGAGCTAATCCAAGCTTTAGCCACAATGAGGACCACCTTGAGAACCGGACCCTACACTTGGGAAAATGTAGGAAAAGTAGGCGTTAGTAAAAAAATGCACCAAGTATGATAGCTATGCATAAAATATTGAAAACATGCTAAAGTGAACATTTTAGTTCAATGTATGCAATTTAACAAGTTTAGAACATCATCATAGTCATAGTGGAAAAACACAAGTCATAAACAGAATCAATATAGTCATAATCATCATAAAAGGAACACTTCATAAACAACCTTAAAGCTTACTTGTGCAATGCATGAATAAGACCCCATAAATCTCACCCATGCCAAGACGGTCAAGAGGGCAATCTAATGTATTATTATGCTTCAAGCATTAGGCTAGTTTTTGTTCTGACACACTAGTGAAAGGTAATTGCTTATGCTTCATGATAGTTAAAGAAGAATGAAAAGGACTACTCAACCTACCATTTAAAGTTGACTGCAATTATTCATTCCTTGAGGATTTTGAGGCATTACTTGAATTTCTTTCACGTTGATATTTATATAGATCCTAAGAGCCCCAAATATATTTTTAGACTAAAAGAAGGTAAATCTACAACAACGCAGATGGCATGAATTGTTGAAAGTCACTGGTGTGAATATTTTATAACGTCCAAGGAAAGACAATATAGTAGCGGATGCCCTCAATCGTAATTCTATGGGTAGTCTATCACCTTTGGGGGCTGAGAACGAGGAGATGGCCTAAGAGCTCCATCAGCTAGCTTGTTTGGGGTTAGATTATCAAACTCCAATGATACTAGCGGCATAATTTGGGACTGAGTAATATAATCTCTATTTGTGGAGGTAAAGGCTTGAAAAAATGAAGATCTTAGCTTAGATCAGCTCATAGGCAAGGGTTAGCAACAAATTTTTGTTTTCACCTTTAATAGAGTAGGAGATGCAATTTTCAGATTCAGAGTTCAATTATATGTTTTGAATGCCACAGGGTTTCTATTGGAAAAGATGGGACATGCAAACCATTCTCGCTACTCTGTTCACATAGGATCCATGAAAATTTGTCATGGTATTAAGGATATATGTTTTCAATAGGGAGAGGTAGAGCATCAAAAGCATAGTTTGCTAACTCAGGAGATAGTTATTCCATTGTGGAAGTGGAAGGAGATAAATGTGAGTTTTGTCATATGTTTCCTCATTTGCAAGGGAAGATCAATTCCATTTGGGTTATTATTCACATGTTGAAGAAATCATCACATTTCTATCTAGTCTCGACTACATTCTAATGCTATGTTGGGATGTACATTAGAGAGATATTTAAACTCCAGTGTGTTTCAGTATTGATTATTTCAAATAGATGGACACATTTAATAGCATAGTCACAGAGATCCTTGTTGAAGTGTTTGGGGACTCAAGTTAATCTTAGTGCGAATTTTCATCTTCAGATTGATGGCCAAGCCGAACGTATGACCTAAATGCTCGAGGACATCTTATTGATATATGTGCTATATTTTAGTGGGAACTATTATGATCTCGTGTTACTTATTAAGTTTTCTTATAATAACAACTTCTAAGAAAGTATTCATATAGCTCCTTATGAAGCACTTTAGCGGTGGAAGTGCAGGTCACCAATTGATTGGTTCAAGATCAGGGAAGTAGAATTGATAGGTCACGATCTAGTCCAAACAAGTGATAGAGAAGGTAAAACTTATTAGAGATCGATTGTAGATAACATAGAGTCGTCAGAAGTCTTATGCAGATGTTTGACAGTGAGACTTAGAGTTTGATATAGAAGATTAGGTTTTCTTGAAAAATGGCCTATGAAGGGTATCATGCGATTCATCAAGAAAGGAAAGCTGGTTCCAAGGTATGTAGGGCCATATAAGATTATTCAGAGGATTGGCAGGGTGGCTTACGTGCTTGATTTTTCTTTAAAATTTAAAGCAGTTTATCCGGTGTTCCAGGTATCTAGGTTATAGAGGTGCATAGAAAATTCTTCAGATTATGCCCGTTGAGTATATTTGTGTCTCTACAAACATGTCTTATGCTAAGGTGTTTGTGGCTATTTTGGGTTGTCAGGTAAGAAAGATTTGGACTAAACAAGTGGTTTCTATAAAAGTGTTAGGGCGGAATAACAACGTTGAGGAAATAACTTGCGAAGCTGAGGAGGAAATAAGGAAGAAGTACCCACATCTATTGACGACATAAGCTGAGTTGAATTTTAATAATTGACAATTATTCATGTACACCAACTTAATGGGATTTTAAATACCTCAAAAATGCAGTTTTATGGCTTGTCGCGAGCTAGATATACGAAGCCTTGTAAGTAAATTTCAGAAATGGGTTTAAGATTTTCAAACGTAACAAATATAGCCTTGAAAATAACACATTAGCAGCAAAGAATACAACCAGGAGATTGTTAGATTTCATTCGCGGACGAATGTTCTTAAGGAGGGGAGAATGTGAGACCCCGTGGTTCTTTTGCATAATATGTGTATCATTGCATAAGTGTATGAGGTTTATTTGACTTGGTGTATCATGTAAGAAGAATAAGGTTGCAAAGGGGGTGGTAAAATAAAAGAATTAAACTAACGTTATGGGTCAAGGATTCCCTTAAACAAGTTCGAGTTAAGGAATGTCTCCTCTAACACCCCGCCCATTCGGAAGGTTTAAGTTAATCTATACCTTTGGGGTAAGACAAAGAGTGTCTTATATGCTAATAAGAATGTTTTATAAGGTGATATAGTTGCCCATTTATCATAAGTTAAGTTTTGAAGTCAAGCAGGTTGGGAAATAAAAGTTGACAAAAGTTAGAGTAAGTTTCTTTGTTAATTTTCTGAAATTTGGGTTAAATGTCTCGGAGCTTTTCTCCCAATCTATAAAGATTTATAAGAACTCCAATATACTAAATCGAAGAAATACAAGTCAACTTTCCAACGCACTAAACTGTTTGTCCATACGACTTTAGAATTGAGAGATATTCAGATTTTAGTGAGACTTCACAAGCAGGCATGTGAAGGTGGGTCCCTAGCCCTTATGTCGATTTAGCCTTATAAGATCTGATTTCTCCTTCGTTTTATATCATTTTATTCGACCAAAATAAGAAAAGAAAAACCTTCCTAAATCCTCTCTAAAGTTTTCCCTATCATCCAAGCAAATATATACATGATTTCAATGTGGTTTCACTCTCGGAATGTTCATAGAGATTGTGTTACTCCTTTCCTCCTCGTTGGTTGTGATTTGAAGGATTCTTCATGGTGAAGGAGTCTCGTTTTAGGTGTTATTGCTGCTGTTTGGAGGTAATAATTCTCACCCCTCATTTTATTGAGTGAGTCCAAGTTATAGCTATGCTGTATAAGCATGAACATGAATAGACAGCTGGAAAATCGTATTTGGACACTTATGTGATGTTGAGCTATTTTTGAAGTATTTTATGATGTTGTTGCTGCTAGATTTTTCAGAATTGATTTGTTTGTGTGTGGTTGTTGTTGATACGAGTCTGGAAGAGAAGAAGAAGTATAGATGGGTACTTAATTGTAAGATAAATAAGTGTAACGTTAGTTCTATTATTGCATTGCAATTTTGAAGTCGTTTCTTCTTGGTTGAACGTCTTGTGTCTGAGGAGACTGTTTGTTATTGAGGAGACATGCTAAAATACTATAAGCTCCATCAATTTTAAGTTAAGGTTCTACCCTTTTATTTTCTTTTGTCTTATGAAGAGAAAGACGTGATTCCAAATGTAATTATTGGACAAAGGATGGTGATCGAAAGCGGTAAGTTCGAGTTATTATGGTTATATTGAACAATTATAGGACTCCATTACATTTTTTTTTTTTTTGGCTTTAATGGTTTGAAGGCTCATGGTTGGAATCTTGTTGTGGTTATTTTGGGGTTGGAAAGGAAGGGTGTGGCGATACGCCGAGTTTTTATTGTTGTGCAGGCATAATCTATTTGGTTGTTGTTGACTATTGTGTAGCCTCCACTTGTTAATAGATGCTGAAAAAATGTATGTTATGTCATTAATTGGGGTTGTAATTTGGAGAAGAAAAGGTAATGAAGCATTCATCTAAAAAGGGTCTGGCGAGCTGATCACTCTGCTAGTAAGCTCTAAATTGTTACTTTGACCATGATGTGTTAATATTCTGCCTATAATGGTTGTGTAACATGATTTTCTATAGATTACATACTGTAAGGAAGGGGATCAATCCATATTGATACAACAAGACCTAGAATTGAGGTATGTTAAGGCTAAGAATTGTACTTCCTTTGAACACGAATTTTGGAATCCTAAATCGTCAAATATTGTTTTACTACTCTATTACTAGAAAGACCTTGAAAGGCATTGAGATTGCAGCTGGCGTATTTTTGTGACTCCACTATGTTGCTATTCCACTCGTTCGGTTAGATGGGGTATTTGACGTCTTTATGTCATTTTGTTGATTCTCTTGTCTATAGGTCCATGTGTGCAAATTCTTATATTTCTTTTGGTGTAGTAACTTTAAAAGATTAGGGATGAACAATATGAACTTGAAATCAGTTCTCCTTCCTCACTAAATTATATTTTTGCAAAACTTTAAAATAATACGTCGATCTCCAAAACTGTTAAATGTAAATTGCATGTTTAAACTACTAAAGGACGTGTTTTTCTGAAATACTTTCTTTTACAAACTACTAAGGAAACATATATAGATACTAGGTGAAGCACCTTTAGATCTTTATGAACATCCTCTAGTTTAAGTTACGTTTCTTAATTTGATTTAAGTGTTCTAGTTTAATCTACAAGCATATGGTTATACGAGATATTTACATGTGATACAAAAGTGATTACGAGATCATAAGCACAAGAGTACCAACGGGCCAAAATTGGCAACATGTTTCAGGTAACACAAATGCATTATGAATCTATGACATTACATGCTATGCATTCTACTCCCGATCTATAATCGGAAGGTATGGGGCCTATTGCCTATATTTATACGTATGAGACACAAATGGCCACTAGTTGGCGAATATTATGTCGGTTCGCTACTGGGAGGCACCACTATTGCTAGCACTTGGTTGGGTATGACATGCATTTGTATTCAATATATATGTATTCACGACATACGATTATGCGAGCATACCATGCATATTTAATTTATATAAGGTTGGATATCAGCCATGATGGATATCAGAGTTTCTCTTTCAAGTGGTATGTTTATTACCCTTTTTACAACAACTATTTATGATTCTACTTTTTGCCTTACATACCAGTATAGTTTTATTCATACTGACGCTCCGTTGCATGGGGATGCTGCATTTTTGTTTCGTGCCTGCAGCTCTAGGTAGGAATTCTAATTGACCCCTTTGCTAGGATTTGCAGTTCAGTTGTGAGGTGGTAAGCTCCACCTCTTCTTGGAGCTTTCATAGGATGTTACTTTTATTCTACAATTTGTATATAATTATGCCCTTGTCCCGACTTGTGCTTATGACACTCTTAGAGGCTATTGTGGACATAATATTTTAGGTTTCTTTCTGCAGCTTCTAGTCTCCAGCCCCATAGGCTTGGCATATATATATATATGTATGTACGTATGTATATCTTCATTTGCAACCTCGTCGGCTAGCTAATACTTTACTATCTTTGGCTTGTCTACCTTCGTCTATATGACTTGCTGATATTCAGGTTATGACCTTGATGGTCCAGTCGTAGTATTTTAGATGTTATGCTAACCAACTTTCTAGGCCCATAGTTGAGTCGGTATATTTTAGTGGCTAACTTGATCGCATAAGGAATCGAGTGCCAGTCACACCTCCCCTAGCTTGGGACGTGACACTTAGTCCCCATATATTCATTTTGAAAAATGAAACTCAACTCTACTCATCCTCATACTCAAGTACTCATGTCTTAAAACAAGTTTTAAAAGATTGTAAAAGAGTTCTCAAAATGACTCGAAAGAACTCTCAAGACTTTTCTCTTAACTCTACTTGAATTTGAATTATGAATTCAAGGATTATGATTCATGTAATGAAGGATCTCTCGATGTTTAAATGTAGTTTAGATTAGTTAGAATCAGAAGGGAATGAAGGTACACTTTAAGAAGACTCAGACGGAGCAAATGACGGAAAAAGGGTGGGGACAGGCGACCCTGGCGCACTACTGGCGCGAGGCACTATCCCCTAAACTTCAGAAACCCAAATTTGGTGCACTGGGGCGCCACCCCAGCCCTCTTAGAGCATCTTTGGCGCGCCGCCTCAACCTCTTCCCAGAACATTCCGACAATTTTCTTCTTTGATTTTTGGCCCTAATTCTTTAAGAATAGAATGGTTTCATCCCAACTCACATAGATTCAAATTCCCAACTCAAGTACATATAAATATACTCAAAAACAACCCTCAAACTCCTAACATTCATCTCAAGAACTCATCAAACTAATCATTAACAATTTAAGACCGAAACTTCAAGAAACTCATCAAGAACTCAAATCATTCAACTTCAAGAATGAAATTACGGATCTAAAATCACATGATTGGAGTGTGGGTGAATGAATCCAACATTATGAGAGCTTACATACCTCTTAGGGATTAACCCTTGGCGAAATTCCTCGACAAATCTTAAGAACCTTTACGAACGCCTTGAACTTTCCTTTTTTTTCCTCTTGAACTCTTCTCAAAACCCTAAGCATATTTTGAATTGTGAAAACTGACCTAAATTAGTCTTGACCACTAAAATATTACTAAAAACGCTTAAATATGATAGGGTAAGGAAAATACCAAAATACCCCTCATTAATTCGGGTAAATTTCCTTAATTGGGCAGGCTGACTTCAAACAAGCATATCTCCCTCATCCGAACTCAAAACGTAGCAAACTCAGTGGCATTGGAAAGAGGATTCAAAGACCTTTCATTTGATATCTTATGGGCCACCTAACTCATCATGTACTGAAAGTTATGGTCACTTGAAGTTGACCGAAAACTCACAACATTAGCTTAATTTGAACAAATCTCAAATTAGCTCTTTCCAACTTAGTTCTTTCTAGCCCTTTCTAAGGTGGGATGTTACAAATATTCAAACAAAGTAATGACTGAGTTGATTAAGATATGGGGATAATAAACCCTGATTGTAACCCATTTCGTGTAGTAGATTTTGGGTGCTCTGCAGGGGAAAACACATGTCTTGTTGTTCAAAATATCATTGTATAAATCAAATAAACAAGACTAAGAGCCTGTTTGGCATTGCTGTTGGGAGGTCAAAAGTGTTTTTTTATTAGAAAATACACTTTTTTTTTTTGAAAAATCAAGTGTTTGGCAAACCCTCAAAAGTGCTTTTAAATAGAAGCAGAAGCAGTTATTCTGATGTTGGGAAGAAGCTAAAAATTTCTGCTTCTTAAAAAAAGCAGAAGCAGATGTAGAAACAGAAGCAGAAAATTATTTTTTTGGAGACTAAAATATCCCTTACATATTTACCAATATATCTCTTATTAATTAATTAATTAACATATTTCATAACTTTTGTTAAGTTTCATTCAAGAATTTTATTTTTTATTTTTATATGATAAACTTTTTATTTTATTTATGTTTATATATTTTTATTTATATTTTGATAAATTTGACACTCAGGATCATCTTGTTACAAGTACTATGACTATACATAATTTCATACGATGACATTCTACCACTAATAAAGACTTCAACTATTTTGCAAATGAAGACAGAAATCGAAGAAGAAGATTGGGGGGGGGGGGGGGGGCTTCAGAGATACCTTCAGAAATACAAGACAAATCATTTACTACTATGGAAATATTGCATGATAAAATTAGGGATGAAATCATTGAAAAAATTTGTAATGTATGAAGAACTTTATTTATTTTTGTGGTAAATTTTTCGTATGCACTGATTTTATTTGTCGAATAGTTTTAAAATTTATTTTACTTGATATTTTTAATTATATTAACTCATCATGTTAACATTATATTAATATTTTATTTATTTATTAATCTATGTATAATATTGATTAATAATTTGAATATATACATTTAAATTTAATTAAAATAAAAATTTAATTAAAGTTATGCATTAGATATATAAATAGTTTCTCTCTAGAAAATAATCTTAAAAGCACATTGATACTTGCCATTTTTCGTAATTTGCCTCTCAAAAACACTTTTTAAAAAAAGATAGCCAAACACAAATTGCTTATCAAAAGCACTTTTCAAATGAATTTGCCAAACACAAATTACTTTTTTTGAAAAGAACTTTTCAGAAAAGCTATTTTAAAAAAACACTTCTAGAAATAAGAAGTTTTTAGCAGCAATGTCAAACAAGCTCTAAGAGAACCCATAACCAGAATTCCTTGTGTTCTTTAATGATGTAGTCCAAAACAATTTCAACATTCTCTTCAATTACATCCATAGTAACAAACCCAACTACTTCAGTGCAGGAGTCCTTGTGAAATTAGGTGTTGGGCATAACTCACACCCAAAAGCTAGCTCAAAGGGAGGATGATTGTTCAAGCTTTATAAGGAATCCACCCATCTCATTAACCACTAATGTGGAACTTTTGTCATTCTTTAACACCCGAACTCAATCCTAGTGCTTAGCATCTGATGCGTGGACAAATTTTTGATTATTAGGGGTCCATAATTAGGTGAGATGGGCCATACTCTGATACAATGTGAAATTAGGTCTTAGGCCTAAGACCTAATTTCCCAGGTGTATAGTTGGATCAAGGATTTATAGTGAAATATAACCCCAATGATTATTGGACTATTTTCTCACGTTCTATTAAAAACAATCTATCTACCTTTGAGTTAAAGATAAGGTTTACGTACACTGTTCAAGTATGTGTCAAAAGTATTTCTTTTCTTCTGCACGCAGTCAATCAAACAACTGTCATTAATTTATATGGAAAGCAAAAAAAGATCAAAGATTTAATGTTGTTTGATACGAGTAGAAGTTAATTGTTATCTACTAATGTTTAGGTTCTTTACATGGACGAGTATTTCCAAAGGCGTTCCTCCATTTTGCCCACAACACGAAGATACTTCTATATCTGTCTAGAATTTCAGAGGAAGTGTTAAACAGAAAGTCAGCAACATGGAATAAGGGAAGAATTCATTACAGTTGCAAGGGAGCTGTAAAAGAAGTAGAGGTACCATATGCAAATCATGTTATATATGTGCATTTTATATTATTTCTGCATATGAATAAGTAGTTCTAACCGAAAACAATGAGTTCTGTTGAACTCGCATAATCTATCTTTGCTTTTCTGTATAATGAAGGAAGATAATCCCCTATAGCATTGAAAATTTTATATGGCAATTCCGACTCTTCTGGAATTACTAGAGGATGCCAAGCCCGTGCAAGCACGAGCATTATGTAAATAAACATAATTACAATGCAATTAATTTAAATAATATTTATTAAATATAATTCATGTGATTCAAATATGATTTGTTATAGTTCTAAAATTTCGAATTTAGGCCAATGGGTTGATGAGTGCTTGATCTTCCATAAAATGAAGGGTTCAAATTTTAGTAGCATTTTATCCTTAATATTAATTACTTATTCGCTAAATTATTTTCCAAAAATTAATACTTGTTAGAAAAAATAATAGGAAATATAATTGACGAAGAAGGCTTTGAGGCGTGTAAAATCACTTTCTTTAAAGAGATATTGCCTGTATACATATTGAAAAATACAAATAAGTCCCTATGGAATACAAAAAAAATCCTTTATTTATACATGTAAATTTTTCTTAGACTACTTATAGAGAGTCTTTATATTTATAGAACTTACGAGATGACTTTTCATAAGAGTCATGTTCTTTCATGAACATATGACTTTTCATAATAGTCATGTTCTTTCATTATCAGATTACTTTCATAAGAATCATATTCTTTCATGAAAAGATGTGTCTATTTAATTTAAGAATTCTATATATTACAAAATATCCAACAATACTAACATCAATTATTAAGGTTAATGTGGTAAAATAGTCATGTCAATCATTGTTTTCTTAATGGATATGTCAAGTTCAAATGTGATAAGTAAAAAGTAAACGAAAAAGTATTAAAAAGAATTAAAAGTAAATTAGTAAAAATACTCTTCAATAGTCATGTCAATCATTGTTTTCTTAACAGATATGTCAAGTTCAAATGTGATAAGTAGAAAGTAAATGAAAAAATATTAAAAGTGTTAAAAAGTAAATTATTAAAAACACTCTTTTTGTTTATGATTTTTGTAAGTGTGTAAATAAAAATATGAACAAATAATATGAAGGAATAGATTCATTAATAATTGTGCATGGCTAGTTTTTCTCTTAATATTATGCATATGGAATAAACCAAAAATAATAATAATAATAATAATAATAATAATAATAATAATAATAATAATAATAATAATAATAATAATAATAATAATAATAATAATAATAATAATAATAATAATAATAATAATAATAATAATAATAATAATAATAATAATAATAATAATAATAATAATAATAATAATAATAATAATAATAATAATAATAATAATAATAATAATAATAATAATAATAATAATAATAATAATAATAATAATAATAATAATAATAATAATAATAATAATAATAATAATAATAATAATAATAATAATAATAATAATAATAATAATAATAATAATAATAATAATAATAATAATAATAATAATAATAATAATAATAATAATAATAATAATAATAATAATAATAATAATAATAATAATAATAATAATAATAATAATAATAATAATAATAATAATAATAATAATAATAATAATAATAATAATAATAATAATAATAATAATAATAATAATAATAATAATAATAATAATAATAATAATAATAATAATAATAATAATAATAATAATAATAATAATAATAATAATAATAATAATAATAATAATAATAATAATAATAATAATAATAATAATAATAATAATAATAATAATAATAATAATAATAATAATAATAATAATAATAATAATAATAATAATAATAATAATAATAATAATAATAATAATAATAATAATAATAATAATAATAATAATAATAATAATAATAATAATAATAATAATAATAATAATAATAATAATAATAATAATAATAATAATAATAATAATAATAATAATAATAATAATAATAATAATAATAATAATAATAATAATAATAATAATAATAATAATAATAATAATAATAATAATAATAATAATAATAATAATAATAATAATAATAATAATAATAATAATAATAATAATAATAATAATAATAATAATAATAATAATAATAATAATAATAATAATAATAATAATAATAATAATAATAATAATAATAATAATAATAATAATAATAATAATAATAATAATAATAATAATAATAATAATAATAACAACAACAACAACTAATCATGAAATGACAAAGCGCACATGTTGATACCTCAAAGTTAAACTCACTCTTCTATAATAGTAGAAAAATACAGAAAACTGATACCAAAATGAGTATGTAATGTTTGGAGAATTTATTTGTCTTACTTTTTAAGAAAACTGATACCAAACATCTTTTTGGAAATCTATTTGTCTTACCTTTTTAGTTTGTTATATATTCAAATGACATAAAAAGTATTAGCATGCTCAACAACTTAGAGTATTTTAAAAACAAATAAAAAAGTTGATCAATTCAAAATTTCATTTATGTCATATAAATTGAAACAGAAAAAGTAACACACCGGCTCATATTGGCACAAACTTTGTATCTAGTTCAACTTATTAGTGTTGAAACTGACTTTATATATATAACTAGGGATGACAAAATGAGTAATTTATATGGGTACCCATTCAAATTACCCATATTACCCAACACATTTAAAATGGGTAAATAACGAGTCAAACTCATATCATCCATTTAAAAGTAAGTAGTTAAATGAGTAAAATGGGTAAATAGACTCATTTATAAAAGAAAAAAAAGTGACATTAATATTTTTTTTAAGGTGTAGGTGGTCGGGGTTGGGATTGGTGGGATATGGAAAAAAATTGATTTTTTTTTAAGAAACAATTTTTTTTGGGGAAGGGGCTGGTAGGGGGGTAATGGTGGTGGTGGGGGGTTGAAGTAGTAAAAAATTAATTTAATTTTTGAGGCGTTGGGTGTGGGGGGGATTGGAGTTCGGGGTGGCGTGGGGTGGGGTGGGGGGGAGGCGTCGTAGTAGTGAAAGAAAAATTAGTTTTTGAGGCATTGGAGTTGGGGGTGGGGTGAGGTGGGCAGGTTAAATTTAAAAAGATTTAAGTATTTTTTTTTGTGGGGAATATGGGGGTGAAGAGTGGGGAAGAGATCTTGCTTTTGAATCTTTTAACATGATCCGTATAATAATATGGGTAAATATGGATACCCATATTATCCATTGGGTAACTCGTTTTTATCCATTTAAAATATGATTCGAGTCGAGTATTTTACCCATTTTTATTTAACTCGTTTTTTATCAACCCATATTCGACTCGACTTGCTCGTTTGCACCGCTCCTATATATAACCAGTCACATATTTGGATAACAATGTTAAAATGACTAAAGTATTTTCGAATGTCTTTCTTTCTCAAGAATTACAAATTTAAAAGCATCTTTATAAAGAAAAAGGAGGAATAAACAATATGTATGAAGAGCAAATTCAAATTTATTTATGCAAAAGGTATTTTAATAATTAAATTAGAAAAAAACAATTAAGCATAGAATATTTTAAAAAAAAAATTGGTTAAAATAACAATGTTTATAAGTTTAACAATCATAAGTTGAGGTAGTGACGTAACCACAATTTCTATTGAGGGGTTAAAAATATGAAAAATGAATGCACAAAAAAGTCAAAGATGGTTCAATCTGCCCCTCTCTCTCTATATATATATATGGTCTAGTACGAACACATCTATAAATATTTGTACAAAAAGCAACATAAAACGTACTTTTAGCAAGGAAGCACATTGCATTGCATTATTGTACTAAAAATAATGTGTGTACGGTCAACATGGACAACACGTACTTTTAGCAATAAAGGCTGGGACGATCACAACAATAGGCTGTTGCACAAAAAGTTACATGAATTGTACAATGTATTGCACTTCAATTGTAGTCCATGAATTTTCTTTTCCTGGGACCACCTATCTCCCTTTTTACTATTTGGGATCTGGCTTCAATTCACTTCTACTTCCATTCTTCTTCTTTCTTTAGTCCTTCTTGTTCTTATATCTTGTTCTTTGTTCCTAATTTTCCTCTACAAGTTGTTTGCCCCAAATTGGTCTGCTACCAAGATTCATGCTATCTATGATCAATATTGGCTTGATTTTTCTTCATCTAATTTGGTGTATTTGTAAGTGTTCAGTCCTTTTGAATATAATTTTGTACTTTAATTTTTATGTATATGTTTGTAATTGTACATGATTTACACATGTATCATGCCTCTTTGATGAATTTTGTCTTCGTTTTCAACTAATTAGTTAAGAATTAAACCACCTTATGAACATTTTTGAGCTGTCAAAGTTCCTTGAATTTTAGAAGTGGATTGTGCACCCAAGGTATTTAATGGTATGAATGAGACATCATATTTTGACTATTCCGTCGTCTGCGTCCTTTTTGTGTTACATTAGTGAAATTTCTGGAAGCTAATGAGCAAAGACTCTTCTTAACTTGTTTCACAATGCTACTTACTATCATCTTCCACATGCTAAAGATGCAAGGTATGATTGTTAATTACTTGTTACATATACTATCCTTGCTTTATTTTGATCAACAATGAGATCTTGAGTATTGTTTAGTGGTACTATCATTTTTTAATTTTGGTTTTCGGCATATTGTTCTACTTTCTCTTTAGATTGAGAATTAGTAGAACTGCAAGAATAGTCTACTATAGGCTGATTTTTGTATTAAAAAATTCTTAGGAACTAATTCAATTTATCCATCAACATTACTGGTCCCCTTTTCTTAATTCTTTTAGACCTAAAATAAAATACAGTGGGATAACTAATAGTGCATTGATATTGATAATATTACCAAATATAAATTACATAGACAACGTTAAAGTTATAAATTATATAGAAAAAATTTCTTATCCTTTTTGTGTCATGACCCAAGTCTACACCTTGGACTTGACCGGCACTTGAGAACCATTGCTGGTCTCCAAGGGAACCCTCATCTTGATTGACTACAAGTGGAAAACTAACTCAAGCATACAAAAACTTAGAACTGAATTAAATTTCATTGAACTCAAATACTCAACCTTTTAAAAAGTCTGTACAATACTCAAAAGAAAGTAAATACAGAAAACTCCTCAACTCTGTCTATCTATGAAGCCTCTACTATTTCAGAAGGATATCGGGGCAAGACCCACGACATCTCAAAACTACTAACTGTAAGGTAAAGGTGAAGTCCTCCAAAATATAAGAAGGCTCACCAAAGGTGAATGGAATATCACATGGCCTCAACAAAACGCATGTTGATGATCTTGAGTATCCGTATCTGCATTATGAAACGATGCAGGCCAAATGATGTCAGTACATGGAATGTACGAGCATGTAAAGGGAACTCTGCAACATAAGTATAAGCTCAAACTGATAATAAGGAAGACATACTCATCTCGTCTCAACTCAACATGACTCAAGAATACTCAACTCAACTTAGGAGTGCTTAACTCAGCTCAAGGATACACAACTCAACTCAAGGATGCTCAACTCAACTCAGAATATTCAACTCACCTCAGGATACTCAACTCATAATGAAAGCAACAATAAAAGATGCTATATACATTAAACTTATAAAATAGGAGATAATAACTCAAATGTATATGAAAATACAATAATAACTCTTTACTCTTAGTTGGGAGATTCTCTAATCGACAACCATCACTATGAGATATATGATGATACACTATCTCGCCCACGCTGCCAGAACTTTCGTATACCTTACCAGAGTATAGGACATCCTCAACTAAGTGGATCCACTAAGTTATGCTTAAAAAGTAATAAAGAATCATCTAAAAAAGTATGCCCCTTTACTCATGTTGGCATACATGGTTTATGAGGACTTTGAGTTGTTTAAACCCATCCTCATATCGGTGCTCAATACTACTCCCAATAATATTACTCATGCTCATATGTTTAAAAATACTTCCTCATCCTCAAACTTTGAGATTATTACTCAAATGGTTCTCTTAAAAGAGATAGTGCTCAAAACTCCTCATGAACTAATTTGGAAATCGAAGTTTCCTCTTATTTTAAATGTAAAAAACATTTACTCTTGGGAATACTTTGTGCCCTTATATTCATTTTAAATAAAATGAAACTCGACTCTTCTCATCCTCATACTCATTTACTCAAGTCTATAAACAAATTATAAATAATTGTAAAAGACTTTTCAAAATAGAGTTCATTCTGAATTATTGACTGGAACAACTCAATTCGAGGGTTTCAATGACCATATATAGAATTCAATACTCGGAACTCAATAACTTCATAACTCAAGGACTTAATGATACTACACATCTCAAGAATGCTCGACTTATAGGATTCATGCGGAATTATGAGCATGAACGACTCAACTCAAGAACCTTCATGAATAAAATATGGTAGTCTCATAATTAAGAATATAACCTCAAAAGGGTTAGTGACTCAATACTCAAGAACTTAGAACTTAAAGATACTACTCCTCTCAAAGATACTCAATTTTGGAGTTCATGCGGAATTTTGGGCATGAACGACTCGACTCAAGGATCTCAGTGATAATGTAGACTCATGAATACACTCTTCTCATTCGCATGCTCACTTACTCGAATCTTGAAATAAAGTATAAGTAATTGTAGAAGACTCCTCGAAAAGACTCAAAGGGACTTTCTCCAACTTTACTCTTAACTCTACCTCGAATTTGAAGTATGAATTCAAGGATTATGATTAGGATATAGGATCTCTCCATGATTAATTGATGTTTAGATAGTTGATAACAAGAAATGAGCGAAGACACAAACTGGAGGTCACTAGCGGGACGCAGATGATGAATTAAATTTTTGGTTATGAAATAATTTTTGAGGTAGAGGACTTCGTATCCTTTCCACGTCACGAAGAAGGGGTGACTATCTGAAGACTGAAAATCTTAAGCGTCTCTGCGATGCAGACCTGGGCACAATTATTTGCCCAATATTTTCTTCCTCTCCCAACTTGATTCAATTCATACCCTATGCAAT
Source organism: Solanum pinnatisectum (assembly GCA_035578085.1). Taxonomy (NCBI): domain Eukaryota; kingdom Viridiplantae; phylum Streptophyta; class Magnoliopsida; order Solanales; family Solanaceae; genus Solanum; species Solanum pinnatisectum. The sequence continues at coordinate 35,918,262 of CM069087.1, forward strand.
TCTATGGCCCCATTCATGAATTTTCATAAGCCCAAAACATTTTTAATGAAACCCATGAAAAACTCATTAAGAATGACATTCATTCATAAAACCCTCACCTCAAGAACTCAACAACAATCCATTAATAAAGAGTGAAGCTAAACCTCAAGAATTCATCAAGAATCTCAATCAATCAACTTTAAAACAAATTCAATGATAAAATTTTACAGGATTGGCATGAGGATGAACAAACCCAACACTATGAAAGCTTACATACCTGGATGAACAATCTTCTTGAAGAAATTTGAAGGAAAATCTTGGAAGATGAACCCTAGCCTTAACGTTTCTTGAATTTCTTAAGCATAGAATTTTAGGAGTGAATGAGAGAGTTTGATTTATGAAAATTAATTTTTGTACATGTTAAGGGTAATTTAGATGACCTCCTAAGGGGTTTTAAGACTAAAATACCCTTAAAGAAATAAATAAAATGAGCTGGGAGTCGAAATATTTTTCCAGCAGGTAGTGAGGTCCGTATTGGCTCCATTGGTGTTGGAAAGAGGACTCGAAGACCTTTAATTTGATAGGTCTTGGGCTACCTAACTCTTTATATGCTAAAAGATATGGCCGTTTGAAGTTGACCCAAAACTTAAGAAAATGATGGGTGGCTTGAGGGAACTTCTCTTTAATTCTTTTTTTTGAACTAGAGGTAATACATCTAGTGACCTTAACACCTAAGAAAATTTAAAATCACTCGAATAAATTCCATTCATAATGAAGAAAGGTTCGAGTCTTAGCTAAAAAAAATTGGTGTGCTACAATATGTCCCCCTTGGGATCATTCGTCCTCGACTGATGGTTGGACTGGGAATGGAACGGGGCTACTCTTACTATCTCTTCTGACTCATGAACTCTCCTACTAACATAGGCTGAACTAATTCATACTAAGATTTGGGACTCTGTATAGCACCTAAGTCAAGAACGATGCTGTTGTGAACATAGTCACACTCTCTCTAAAGTTACCTTATTTGAAACAAAGGAATTCTCAGCATGAAGTAAGACTAGCAATACCTTGCCCGGGGTAATGTGACTGCTAGGTGTTAAGCTTAACAACACTCGTCAACTACACTCTTCTTTCCTTGTTACCATACCTTATTGGCTGTAACTTACAGCTCTCACAAGGGTACATGACTTCTCTTACCAAGGTTTGAGTCTAATGGAAGTCTCTTACTATATTCAAGCTTAACCCAAATCCTAGGGTTCAGGTTCTATACCTCTCTATAGGGAATCTCATCCCAAGTATATTACTTCTGACCACCACAATCAACCAACATTGAGCTCATATCAAGTGTCACGACTCGAGTCTACACCCTGGACGTGGCCGGCACTCGAAACTTAGGAAACTCGGTGGCATTGGAAAGTTAATTCAAAGACCTTTCATTGTATATCTTATAGGCCACTTAACACATCCTGTACTGAAGGTTATGATCATTTTAAGTTGACCCAAAACTTAGAAGAACCTATGAATGATTTGAATGAACTCTCTTTAATTCTTTTTGGAACTCAAGGTGCATCTAGTGACCTTAACACTTAAGAAATTTTAAATTTCTTGGTAAAATTCTACTCACAACGAAGGATGGTTTGAGTCTTAGCTTAAAAAATTTTCAGGGTGTTATAATATCTCCCCCTTGGGATCATTCGTCCTCGAATGACGACTTGACTAGGTAGGAATGGGTTACTCTTACTAAGGTCTGTGTCTAATGGTATGCTCTTACTATATTCAAGCTTAACCCAAATCCTTAGGTTCAGGTTCTATACCTCTCTTTAGGGAATCTCATCCCAAGACTAATACTCTTTACCACCACATTGGCCTGATATGAAGAACCACCTAATGTTTAACAGCACCACCTTCAAGCTTAGTACTCTAAAAACTCCATTACTAACAGGACCTCTAAAAAGATATCTCCCATACTCTCTGGAACTCATTACTATCTTATTCACAAACACTTAACTTAATTTCTCATCTTGTTATCTCCTCCTTAGGTCTAAAGCTAAAACTTGAAAGCTATGGACCTATTCCATTTTCATTAACTGGTCTACATCCTCTTTTACTCTAACACTCTGGAGAAGTTTATCTAATGACTACTGAACTCTCCATAAGCAGGTACAAAGACCTCTTTCTAAGGTGTTTCTCTCAACCTCTTCTGATTACATACCCTCTCGGTACACCTCTTAATGCTCTTGTTACTCTTGTGATTTATCCACACTTCACTGCTCTTATCTAAGGGTTGGGGTCTCCCACTTGTACCACTCATATTTATTGCAGCTAATCACCTCAATTCCTCACCTACTCTATGTCAAGTCTTTTAGATCAAATCTCTAGACTAACATCATTACACTCATGTTGCCATTCTTTTGATCAAGATATTCATCTCAAATTCAAGCTTAATGTTTATTACTAAACTCGAATATCAATATGACTGCTAGCCTACTATATTATACCTCATTACTTGATTAGTTCTATAACCTTCTGAACATTATGACCCTCTTAAAAAAATCATAACCCTAGCTTAGATCTATCACCTTATGAATACCTTTGCTCTTCTATTTGACACTTACCCTTGGTCATTTCCTACACAATGACATTTCATCAAGCTCCTTTCTAGCTAAAACATGCTATACCTCCTATGATGGAATCTTCATAACTCATCACTTCTTACTCTACCCAGTAAAACTCCTTATTAATAAATTACTAGGTGCGTGACTATAATAACATAATCTGCCCCATTACTATCTATCTTGCATAGATTACCTTACATCTACATACTTTCCTCTAACCCTGGTCACTTTTACTACTATTGCTCATGATCTCCTAACTCACGCTACCTTTTCAGGTGAAAATACTACCCAAGCTTTAAACATACTTCCTCATAAGGATCTTAGCTGAAACAAGGCTTAAGGAAAAGAGTACAACTCTCTTTTAAGCTCAAATGCACAATTCACATGAATATGAGTGCATTCCTCTGAAACTCAACACTTAACTCACTCATGGGCTTCTCTCAAGCCCCTTTGGAGTCTCATGACTTCCTCAAGATTTTTCTAAGAGTAACTCATCGATAAAGGACTGACTTTTCTTTTCAACCACCTCTAGTATGACGCGTAGTCGAATGAATCTGAGAAACGCACTAGTATGAATAAATCTCTATGACATAGCTCTATTGCATGATTAAGAGTATGAAAGATGGGAAAATCTTCTTAAATGTCTGTAGACCCTCATTTATGGAAATGGGGCCCTTACAACCATAAACAAGACCCTACTTGACATGGCTTCATAGACTCCCTACGACTCTTGAACTCTGTACTCTAATACCAAGTTTGTCACAACCCAAGTCTACTCTCAGGATGTGGCTGGCACTCGTAACTTAGCAAACTCGGTGGAGTTGAAAAGATAATTCAAGTACCTTTCATTGGATATCTCATGGGCCACCTAACACATTTTGTACTGAAGTTTATGGTCATTTTAAGTTTACCCAAAACTTAGAAAAAACCTAGGAATGACTTTAATGAACTCTCTTTAATTCTTTTTGGAACTCAAGGTGCATCTAGTGACCTTAACACTTAGGAAATTTTAAATTCCTCGATAAAATCCTACTCACAACGAAGGATGGTTTGAGTCTTAGCTTAAAAGTTTTTCGGGGTGTTACATCAAGAACCACCTAATGTTTAACAAAATCACATTCAAGCTTAGTACTCTAACAATTCCATAGACTCCTACTAACCAGCTCCTTAAGAAATTCTCATTCTCTCATCATCCCTGCCATACCAACTAGAATTTCCCGGATTACTACTCGGAACCAACTAAGGGCTCTCAGTTAACTATTTCTCTTAGTAAAACCTCATCCTCCTCTTCCTCCTCATTTGGAACCTTAGATGGAATTATCACACCATCATCATCACAATAAGATCATTAACCTTCCCCTTCTAACATCACTCCACTACTATAAAAATCTTTGAAAAGATATCTCCCATACATTTTTGAACTCATTGCTATCTTATTCTCAACACTTGACTTGATTTCTCATCTTATCATCCCCACTTAGGTCTAAAGCTGATACTTGACATCTATGGACCTATTCTGTCGTCTCTAAACTGGTCTACATCCCCCTTTACTCTAACACTTGGGAAAAGTTTATCTCATAACTACCAAACTCTACATAAGCAGGTACTAAGACCTCGTTCTAAGATGTTTCTCTTGACCTCTACTCATTGGATCCCAAGGCTGCTTCATCTAACTCTTTAGGAAAATTACACTTGCACCAACCTATCCCATATTGGCAACTCAATTATACAACCTAGGCACAAAAAAAATAATCATAACCTCAACTGGGACCTCATTTGGCTACATACCATCTAGGGTATACCTTTTACTGCTCTACCTTCATTTCTCTCCTTTATGGGTCATAATACCACATTTTCATTTCAAAGTACCACTTTGATTTCCTAACCTATTTCAGGTCAAACCAACTAGATCAGATCTCAAAACTAACTCCATCACCCTCATGTTGACATCTTTTGATCACGATGCTCATCTCAAATTCAAGCTTAGTGTTTATTACTAAACCTAGATATTAATATGATTGCTCGCTTACTATACTAACTTACAACTACTAGATAAAAATTAAGAAACACTCACCCACTAAAACCTCATGACAAGTAGTTAATCTTTATCTATGAGTCTTCATGCTTACAATTTATTGTCACACTTCCTTTCTCAACTTAAGTACTATTTACTGATTCGCTATACATCATTGCCTAGTTAGTTCTATAACCCTTTGAATATTATGGGCTCCCCTTAAAAAATCATGAACCTAGTTTAGAGCTATCACCTTATGAATAACCCTGCTCTTCAATTCAGCATCTACACTTGGTCATTACCAACACAATGAAACCTCATTATAAACTCCTTTCTAGTTAAAATATACTCTTACGCATCCTAACTTGTAACTATTCTTCTACCTCATATCATGAACTCTAAAAAAGATAAGAGTCCCTTAATCTACTCATAAAGGAAAACTCATCATTAAGTACTTGCTGGGTGCATGACTATAATAACATAACATGCCTCATCACTACCTCCCTTCTTAGATAACTTAACCTCTGCATGCATTCTTCTAATTTAAGGGAACCTTAACTACTACTACCCATAAAATTGTAACTCATACTACCTTTTTGGCTGAAAATACTTCCCAAGCTCTAAAACGCATTTTCTCATAAGGATCTTAGCTGAAACAAGGTTTAGAGAAGAGAGTACATCTCGTTTTTAGCTTGAATGCATGATACATATGAATATCACTCACGGGCTTCTCTCAAGCACCTTGTCAAGCCCCAAGCTACCCCCGAGACGCAGACACAGGACCTAGGATCACAAGTGATCCCAAGCTAACCCTGCTGACATGACATGAGCATACTAAGAATAATAATAACTAATGCAGAAGCTAAATCATGAAAATGAAAGTGATGGGGAATACCCATATACTAAACTGAATATATAAAATCTGAGAGTTTTAATACAAAAGAAATATCAAACTCAAATACTAAGCTGAATCTAACTGTGTCTGAAAATGGCCTGTAACCGACTAGAAGTGATGGGACATACCCCAGCTAAGTCTAGAAAAATTGAAACTAAAACAATGAAGACTGAAAGATAACATGACTATTATCCTCGAAGAATGAGGACTCACCACTAATGCTGCTCAACTGGAGATCGAGAACTGATCTAAGCATGATCTGGATGTTGAGAACTTGAACCTACATCACGAGATGATGTAGCGTAGAGTATGCATCAGTACTTGAAAGGTACTGAGCATGTAGGATAGAGTAAAGCTGAAATAAATATATAACTGAACAAGCAGTAAAATAAAAATATAATCTGAACATGATATAGATACTAAATAATGAGCTAACTGTATGCAATGACCAAATTTATAATATGCTCAGACTAAATGCTGACTATACTGAAAGATGGTCAATGCAATAGAGTCTAACTGAATTATGGGAGCTACTAATACCCGATAATAAAACCACATGAGCTAAATATAGAGTCCGATGTATACGCCTCATCGAGAGGACCCAATACACTCAACCAAAGGTGTAGGGGCATACTGGCCTAATCACTAAAATGATGCCCACATAGGGGACTTACAACCTACGTGGCTCGTAGTTCTGGGACTATATGGGTGACTGACCCTAGTCCAACTCGATATTATACTACTCCTAATAGATTAAATGATCAACACATTTTGATTGAATTTCTATAATATATTGGATAGCTCAGAACTAACATGCAATCTGAGAATGCAGATTTATATACTGATAATGACACATTCAAGACTGAGGCATATATACCTGAAATACTAAAATATCTGACCTAGCATGTGTAATTTAAGAACTAAAGAAATACATAACTAGGGTTCTAAAATGCATGAAATAAACAAAGTAATAACATGATAATATGATTTGGAATATGTAAATAACCAATTCATGATAATCTGCTAAAGTTTTAGAAACCTTAGGTCTAGTTAATAATAGGGAATCAAGAATCTGACTGAAATCTAGGGACCTAATAGGCGAAAGGAACCCACTAGTAAAATCCCACATACCTCATGACGAATTCCATGGAGAAATCCTTCGATTCAAGTTCTGGAAGTAGAGGAAACATGCTGCATTTTTGAACTAGGGTTGCTTGACCTTTTCTCCTCTTTCGCTTCTAATTTTCAAAGTTCTTTATTACAGATATGACTTAGGAAGTTGTAGTTATGTTTCTAGGCTAAAACTAATCAAATCCACATAGTTTAGGGTTAAAACGAAGTAGTTTAGAGGCCAACGAAATAGGAAAAGACCAAAAGACCCCTGACTTAAACTACTGACGGGGCTGACCACGGCCACTTTCACGGACCGTGAAAGGGACCACGGATCGTGAAGTGGGTCATGATCTTCACTTGGTGACTACTGAGCTGAGGGTCTGTCTCACGAGCCTTACCATGGCCTGTGTGAGGGACTACGAACTATGAAGGTCCGTGTGGTCCTCACTTGGGCTAAGGTCTGGTGGCTCAGGATTTAGGGGGCTACTGGTTAGGCTTCACGGACGCCCCCACGACCAGTCTTCAGGACTACGGACCGTGAAGGTCCCCGTGGTCCTTACATGGGAGAGGGGTGTCTGAGGACTAGGCTACGAAGGCTACTGCCTAGAAATCACGGACGCCACTCTGGCTTATCGTCAAGGCCATAGATCGTGAAAGTGCCCGTGGTTTGACGTCTGGGCCTAGTGACTTCCAATTCATGACCACGGGTAGGTCAACGAACAGTGGACCCTATCACAGTCCGTGAACCTTGCCATGGTTCACTGCTTCAGGTAAGTTCTGCAAATTTTTTTCTGGGTCTGGTTTCCAAAGTGTTACAATATCTCCCCCTTAGAATCATTCATCCTCGAATGAAGACTAAACTAGCTGAAATGGAGGAAATGTGCTACAACCCTACCACCAAACACTAAAGACTAATTTCTGATTGAACTGAGTTCCAAGAACATGTAAATATGCTGAAAATGCAAGTACAAACAAAAGGAACATGATGCTAAACTAATTTTATGCATGAATGACTGAAAAACTAAAGAGGAACTATTACCTCAAGTTGGAGTGGAATCGGAAGGAAAGAGGTGAGGATACTTGGACTTCATGGCTGCTTCTGCTTCCCAATTAGCTCCCTCTACGGACTGACTCCTCCACAAAACCTTGACTGAAGCGACTTCTTTGTTTCTCAACCTTCTAACTTGACGATCAAGAATCATAACTGGTATATCCTCATAAAAAAGACTGTCGTTTACAGCCACACTCTCTAATGGCACTACGGATGTTGGATCACCCACACACTTCTTCAATAGTGAAATGTGAAAGACCGGATGCACAACTGCTAATTCTGCTAGCAACTAACTCATAAGCCACTTTGCCAATCCTTTTCAGAATCTTTTAAGGGCCTACATATCTGGGACTGAGCTTCCCTTTCTTGCCAAATCTCATCACCCCTTTCATATATGATACTTTCAAGAAAACCCAATCATCAACTTGGAACTCTAGTTCCTTTCTTCTCACATCTACATAAGACTTTTGGCGACTCTGGGCTATCTTAAGTTTATCTCTAATGAGTTTCACTTTCTCCATAGCATAATGGACTAAATCTGGCCATATCAAGGCTGCTTCACCTACTTCAAACCAACCAACAGGAGATCTGCATCTATGCCCATACAATGCCTTATAAGTGGCGATTTGAATGCTGGAATGGTAGCTATTATTGTTGGCGAACTCTATAAGAGGAAGGTGATCATCCCAAATACCCTTGAAGTCGATCACACAAGCTCTCAACATGTCCTCTAAGGTCTGAATGGTACGCTCTGCCTGACCATTCATCTGTGGATGTAATGTTGTGCTAAGATTAACTTGAGTACCAAGACCTTTTTGAAATGACTTCCAGAAATGAGAGGTAAACTGAGGACCTCTATCTGAGATGATAGACAAAGGAACCCCATATAACCCAACTATCTCATTAATGTAAAGCTTGGCATAGTCCTCTGCCAAATCTATAGTCTTGACTGCCAAAAAGCGAGAAGACTTAGTGTCTCTATCAACTATCACCCAAATTGAGTCATGTTGTCTGCGAGTATGAGGTAAACCTGTAATGAAATCCATGTTGATAATTTTCCACTTCCAAGTAGAAATGTCGATCTCTTGAGTCATACCTTTGGTTTCTGATGTTCTTTCTTCACTTGCTAACAATTGGGGCACTTAGCCACAAAATTTGCTATATCCCTCTTCATGCCATTTAACCAAAAGACTTCCCACAGATCACGATACATCTTAGTGACGCCTGGATGAATGAAATACTTGGAGTTATGGGCTTCTGCAAGGATATGCTGTCTCAACTTGCCCACATTAGGAACACATAGTCGACCCTGGTAACGAAGCACACCATCTCCCCCTTGGGAGAATACCTAAACCCTTTGTTGATAGACTACACCCTTTAGCTCAAGAAATATCGAATCACTGTCTTTCATCTCCTTAACCTCTGCTACCAATGAAAATTCTGATCCATTCTAAACTATCACACCACCATCTGATATGCTCATGAGATGAACTCCTAGATGAGCACACCTATGAATATCCTTTGTTAGCTCTTTTCTTTCTTTCTCAACATGGGCTACACCACCCATAGATAGTCTACTAAGGGCATCTGCTACTACATTTGCCTTACCCGGATAGTAATGCACACTCATGTCATAATCCTTGAGGAACTCAAGCCAGCTTCTCTGGCGAAGATTCAACTCTTTCTGGGTGAACACATATTGAAGGCTCTTATGTTATGTGAACACATCTATATGAACACCATACAAGTAGTGTCTCCAAATCTTGAGTGCAAACACCATTGCTGCAAACTCGAGGTCATGAGTTGGATAGTTCTTCTCATGCACCTTAAGCTATCTGGAAGCATAAGCTATAACCTTACCTCGCTGCATCAACACACAACCTAGGCTGACTCTGGATGCATCACAATAAATCACATAACCGTCTGAACCCTTTGGTAGAGTCAAAATAGGAGCTGTAGTCAAGCTAGTTTTCAATTCTGCGAAGCTTTTCTCACAATCATCTAACCACTGAAACTTGACCTTTTTCTGAGTCAACTTAGTCAATGGAGAGGCTATGGGTGAAAATCCTTCCACGAATCTATTATAATAACCTGCTAGACCCAAGAAACTTCTAATATCTGTAGGAGAGGTATCTGGGCCATTTTTTCACTATTTCTATTTTGTGGGAATCTACTTGGATCCCTTCGCTGGATATTATATGCCCAAGGAAAGCTATTGACTGTAACCAAAACTCGCACTTGTTGAATTTTGCAAATAACGGGAGATCTTTGACAGTTTGCAAAACAACTCTCAAATGACTCGCATGTTCTTCCTCATTCCTAGAGTAAATGAGGATATCACCAATAAAGACGATAACGAACAAGTCCAAGTATTGCTTGAACACTCTGTTCATCAAATCCATGAAAGCTGCAGAAACATTGGTTAGTCCAAATGACATTACTACAAATTCATAATGACCATACCGAGTTCTGAAGGTTGTCTTCGAAATGTCACTATCTCTGACTTTGAGTTGATGATAACTCGTTCTGAGGTCTATCTTTGAGAAATGACTAGCACCCTGAAGTTGGTCGAACAAGTCATCAATCCAGGGGATGGGATACTTATTCTTGATTGTGACCTTATTCAACTGCCTATAGCGAATGCATATTCTAAGAGAACCATCTTTCTTTTTCACAAACAAGACTGGTGCGCCCCATGGAAAAATATTAGGTCTGATGAAGCCCTTATATATGAGGTCTTTCAACTGTTCTTTCAATTCCTTAAGCTCGGCTGGAGCCATTTTGTAAGGAGGAATAAAAATAGGCTGGGTATTTGGAATGAGATCAATTCCAAATTCGGTTTCCATTTCGGGAGGAACTCTGCGAAAATCTTTTGGAAACACTTCTGGGAACTCATTAACCATAGGAACTGACTCAAGAGTTGGGTTTTGGAGCTCGAATCCTTAACCCGAACTAGATGATAGAGATAACCCTTAGAGATCATCTTTCTAGCCTTAAGGTAAGAAATGAATCAACCCATAGGCGTTAAGCTACTATCCTTCTATTCTAATATTGGTTCATCTAGAAACTAAAAACAAACAATCCTAGTTCTACAATCGACTGAGGCATAACAGGAATGTAACCAATCCATTCCTAGAATGACATCGAAGTCTACCATTTATAACTCTACAAGATCTGCTGAGGTGACTTTCTGGGAGACTATGACAGGGCAATTTCTGTATACTCGTCTAGCTATAACTGGGTCACTGACTGGAGTAGAGATTGAGAAAGGTTATGAAAGAGTTTCTTCATTTACACCTAAGATTACTGCTATATTGGGAGTTACAAAGGTAAGAGTAGCCCTCGAATCTTTCCACTGAGTGTACCATATGTGAGCCACATCCTTAAGCTGGTAGGATGCCAACTAAACCCTACCATTACTAGTCACTTGCATCACTCCAAAGATTTTCTTAACCTCATCAATGAAGTTCTATGGGTCCTCACCAACCTGTGGTCCTAAGAAATCTGGCGGATTCATCCTAACAAAATCTCGCACTCTAGCTGCAGCTAACCCACCATTAGCATTTGCCTGAATTGGAACCCGCTGATTGTTCTGGTTGGCAATACTCTGAGCCAACATTTGAATGGCATTACAAAACTCTGTATTTAAAATTTTCTGATCCGGGACTGGTGGAATTGCGTTAGCATTGCATGCATTAGCATTTCATGCGTAAGCTCTATGAGGAGGCATGATCTTAAGCGCATAACGATGGATTAGAAAGGGGATCCTACCAACGCACGATAAGAATATCAAGAAAGTGAAGTTTTCCTAAAATATCTCGTAGCCTGCCCCTCATTATATGTGGTGCACTTCACACCCATGAAAAGGACTCTACTTAGTGCGGCTTTTTAGACATCCTAGGAAACTTAAACCTAAAGCTTTGATACTAAGTTTGTCACTCCCCGAGCTACCCCCGAGACGCGGACACGAGACCTAGGATCACAAGTAACCCCAAGCTAACCCTGCTGGCATGATATGAGCATACTAAGAATAATAATAACTAATGCGGAAGCTAAATCATGAAAATGAAAGTGATAGGCAATATCCATATACTAAACTAAATATATCAAATATGAGAGTTTTAATACAATCGAAATATCAAACTCAAATACTAAGCTGAATGTAATAATGTCTGAAAATAACCTCTAACTGCCTAGAAGTGTTAGGACATGCCCTAGCTAAGTCTAGCAAAATTGAAACTAAAACAATGAAAACTGAAAGATAACATGACTATTGTCCTCGAAGAATGAGGACTCACTACTGATGCTGCTGAACTAGAGATCGGGAACCGATCTAAGTATGATCTAGATGCTGAGAACCTGAACCTACATCACTAGAAGATGTAGCGCAGAGTATGCGTCAGTACTTGAAAGGTACTGAGTATGCAGGATAGAGTAAAGCTGCAATAAACATATAACTGAAAAAGCAGTAAAGCAAAAGTATAATCTGAGCATGATATAGATACTGAATACTAAGCTAACTGAATCCAATGACCAAATTTAAAATATGCTAAGACTGAATGCTGACTATACTAAAATATGGTCAATGCAATGTAGTGTGATTGAACTGTGGGAGCTACTAATAACCGATAATAAAAACACATGAGATAAATGTGAAGTCCGATGTATACGCCCATTGAGAGGACCCAATAAACCCGGCTAAAGGTATAGATTCATGCTGGTGTGATCACTAAAATGATGCCCACAGAGTGGACTTACAACCTATGTGGCTCGTAGTTCTGGGACTACATGGGTGACTGACCCTAGTCCAACTCGGTATTATACCACTCCCAATAGATTAAATGATCAACACATTTTGACTTAATTTATGTAATATACTGGATAGCTCAAAATTGATGTGCAAACTGTGAATGCACATTTATATACTAATAATGACACATTCAAGACTGAGGCATATATATCTAAAATACTAAAATATCTTACCTATCATGTGAAATTTAGAAACTAAAGAAATACATAACTAAGGTTCTGAAATTCATGAAATAAATGAAGTAATAACATGATAATCTGATTTAGAACATGTAAATAATCAATTCACGATAATATGTTGAAGTTCTAGAAACCCTTGGTCTAGTTAATAATAGGGAATCCAGAATCTGACTGAAATCTAGGGACCTAATGGGCGAAAGAAACCCACTAGTGAAATCCCACATACCTTGTGATGAATTCCACAGAGAAATCCTTCAATTTCAGGGCTGAAACTGGAGGAAACTTGCTGCCTTTTTGAACTAGGGTTGCTCGATGTTTTCTCCTCTTTCACTTCTAATTTTCTATGTTTTTTTTATTAAAGATCTGACTTAGGTAAGTTCTAGTTATGTTTCTAGGCTAAAACTAATCAAAACCACATAGTTTATGGTTAAAATGATGTAGTTTAAGGGTCCAATGAAATAATAAAAGACCAAAAGACCCCTGACTTAAACTATTGATGGGGCTGACCATGGCCACCTTTATGGATCGTGAAAGGGACCACAGATCGTGATGTGGGTCGTGGTCTTCACTTGGTGACTAATGAGCCAAGGGTCTATCTCACGAGCCTTATCACGACCCATGTGAGGGACCACAGACCGTGAAGGTCCTCGTGGTCCTCACTTGGACTGAGGTTTGGTGGCTCAGGATTTAGGGGGCTACTGGTTAGGCTTCACGGATGCCCCTATGACCCGTCTTCAGGACCACGGAGGTGAAGGTCCCTGTGGTCCTTACTTGGGCAAGGGTTGTATGAGGGCTAAGCTATGGAGACTACAGCCTAGACATCAGGGACACCACCACATCCCATCGTCAAGGCCACGGACCGTGAAGATGCCCGTGGTTTGACGTATGGGCATGGTGACTTCCAAGTCATGACCACGGGCAGGTCAAAAGACCATGGACCCTATCATGGTCCGTGAACCCTGTCGTGGTTCACTGCTTCAGGTAAGTTCTGCAAAAAATTTTCTAGGTTTGGTTTTCTAGGTGTTACACCCCTTCTGCAGTCTCATGACTTTCTCAAGACTTTTGTAGAGAGCAACTCATCGATAAAGAACTGACTTTACTTTTTAACCACCTCTACTATGAGGGTAGTCAAATGAATTTGAGAAACGCATGAGTTTGAATAAGCTCCTTACGACATAGTTCTATTGCATGATTTAGAGTAGGAAAGAAAGGAAACTTTTTCTAAATGTCTGTAGTCCCTCATTTATAGAAGTGGAGCCCCCACAACCATAAATAAGATCCTACTGAAACAACTTCATAGACACCCTAAGACACTTGAACCGTGCTCTGATACCATGTTTGTCACCGCCCGAGTCTACACCCTGGACATGGGCGGCACTTGAGAACCATTATTGGTCCACAAGTGAACCCTCATCCTGGCTGACTACAAGCGGAAGACTACCTCAAGCATACAAAAGCCTAAAACTAGATTAAATTTTACTGAACTCAAATACTAAACCTTTTAAAAAGGCTATAAAATACTCAAAAGAAAGTAAATACAGAAAACTCCTCAACTCTGTCAATTTATGAAGCCTCTACTATTACAAAAGGATATCAGAACAAGACCCACGACATCTCAAAAATAGTAATTGTAAGGTAAAGGTGAAGTCCTCTAGAATATAAGAAGGCTCACCAAAGCTGACTGAAATATCACATGACCTCATGTATAATATATGGTAGTTTCATGATTAGTAATATAATCTCAAAAGGATTAAGAACTCAATACTCAAGAACTTAGAACTCAACCTTACTACTCCTCTCAAAGATACGCAATTTATGGAGTTCATGCAGAATTCTGGGCATGAATGACTCAACTCAAGGGTCTCAATGATAATGTAGACTTCTGATTACACTCTCTCATTTTCATGCTCACTTACTTGAGTCTTGAAACAATTTATAAGTAAATGTAGAAGACTCATCGAAAAGACTCAAAGGACTTTCTCCAACTTTACTCTTAACTCTACCTCAAATTTGAAGTATGAATTCAAGGATTATGATTAGGATATAGGATCTCTAAATGATTAAATGAAGTTTTGATAGTTGATAACAAGAAACGAGCGAAGACACAAACTGGAGGTCAATGGCGTGACGCGGATGATGAATTAAATTTTTGGTTGTGAAATAATTTTTTAGGCAGAGGACTCCATATCCTCTCCGCAATGCGGAGAGGGGTGACTATATGAAGACTGACAATCTTAAGGGTCTCCGCAAAATAGACTTGGGCACAATTATTTGCCCAATCTTTTCTTCCTCTCCCAACTCGATTCAATTCATACCCTATGCAATTGTATGGTCCCAATTCATGAATTTTCATAAACCCAGAACATTTTCAATGAAACCCACACAAAACCTATAATAATAACACTCATTTGCAAAAGCCTCACCTCAAGAACTTAACAACACTCTATTAATAAAGAGTGAAGCTAAACCTGAAGAATTCATCAAGAATATCAATCAATCAACTTTAAAAAGAATTCATGGATGAAATTTTACATGATTGGCATGAGGGTGAACAAACCCGACACTATGAAAGCTTACATACCTAGAAGAACAATCTTCTTGAAGAAACTTGAAGGAAAATCTTGGAAGATGAACCTTAGCCTTAGCATTTCTTGAATTTCTTGAGTGTAGAATTTTAGTAGTAAATGAGAGGGTTTGATTTATGAAAGCTGATTTTTCTACACATTTAGGGTAATTTAAATGACCTCCTAAGGGTTTTTAGGAATAAAATATTCTTAAATAAATAAATAAAATGAGCTGGAAGTCAAAAAAATTTTCCAGCAGGTAGTGAGGTCCGTATTGACTCTGTTACGTGGAGCCATCGCGGAGCTGCTGCTAGGTTTGGGCATCATTAGTAAATCAGTCATAACTTCTAAGTCAGAGCTCGAATTTTAGAAAACAGTGAGGCGTTTGAAGGAGGACTTGAAGACCTTTAATTTGATAGGTCATGGTTCACCTAACTCTTTATGTGCTAAAAGATATGGTCGTTTGAAGTTGATCCAAAACTTAAGAAAATGATGGGTGATTTGAACAAACTTCTCTTTGATTCTTTTTTTATTGAACTAGAGGTGTTACATCTAGCGACCTTAACACCTCAGAAATTTTAAAATCCCTAGGAAAAATTTCATTCACAATGAAGAAGGGTTCGAGTCTTAGCTAAAAAAATTTCGGGGTGTTACATTTTGTTTTGTTGGTCTTTCATGATATGCATTTCTTTTTCTTATCATTCTTTTCTTTGAAACTGAAATTTTTATATATAAAATAGTATTTCTTTTATATTTTGGAAATAATCTATATGAACCTCCTGTACTCTTTGACCGAAAATGTAGCACGTACCTAAGAGAACATCAAAGGAATAGTTACTAAAATAATTCATTATAATGTTATTATACTCTAACTGTCAGTCTACGAAAATTGCCACATTAAGAAATAAAAGTGGTTGTTCTCTTGAATATAAGTGGAGTTAATAATCTATTATAGTCAACGAAATTTGTTGAGGAAGAATTGTTTCATGTTCAACAATTGGTATTTCCGATTTAGACAATAGTTACTTGACTAAAATTGAGCGGCTATATTCTTTAGTGGTGAGTCTACATCTTCTGTTTTATGATATCCAAATAGAAGACGTAAAAGTGTTGATTTTTGTGACTTAAGAAAGTTTATGCATCATTACTTTTTGAGTTTAATTAATTTTCTATGAACAAATATCATTCTATGAAAATAACGAAGGGCCAACATGTCAATTTTACTTAATCATTTTTATATTATATCCCAATATAATTTTCTTATTATAATTTGATTAGCATGAATGTCATTATGAAATGCCAGATAATCCAGTGGTAGGTTTATTGACTTAGTACCCAAAAAAATTGTATTTCTAACTTTATTTCTTCAATAAACTGAGCAAGTCTAGATATTTGTGAAACATACTGAAGTTGTTGATGTAATTTTTGAAATAGAAATGACTTGTCATTAAGAAGATTCAGTGACTTTGAACTTGGTCTTAATCTTGTCAAAGAGGTTGACTTCCAAATTAGACATGATAGAAGGATAGGAGAAAATTGTTCCATTAAGTTCATGAATGATGGAATAGAATAGGGGACTGAAACTTTACACAACAAAAGAAACACGATCATTTACCTTAAGCTGCTTGGAACCATCTCTGGCAGATGATCCAGAAACTTCAATTCAGGTCTTTGAGACCGACATCATGAACATTGTGTAGAAAAGAGTGTGGAATGGATGTGACACCATTTCCTCCAAGCTAAAATACATAAAAAAAAGTTGACAGTCAGTGACATTTACAAAAGAAGCAATAAATAGATGATATGATGCTAAACCTAGACTCGTGAAGAACTTTTACACAAAATAGAGATTGATTAGGTAAAGCAAAGGGGAACAATACCTTGATGGCACAGTAACGATGTAAGTAAGACCAACAACCAGAACATACTATCGAGAATATTAAGATTGTGATTTCACTGAATATGATTCTTTTCTAGGTGTGAAGGGTGAGCCAGTGTATTTTTATCTGTAGTGTATCTATAGATTCCTTTTTTTTTTTATTTAATTTAATGTTTAGTTTGGTTAACAACACACATTCTTAACTTCATTACTTATTATAGTGGATGACATCGTGAATTTGATTTTTGATAAAGTGATATCTAGGATCCACAAGTCTTTTCAATGGTTTAAGAGAGAAAATTGAACTTCTAAACTTCTCTTGAATTGCAATTGTTCAGCCACTTGAAGAAGAAAGCCAGACATGACCTTCTAGATTTATTCACAAAAATAATCATTAAGCATTCATTCTTTTTTCTTTACGTGTTAACATGTGTATTGGCACCTTCATTTCCAGCAAACCATGGGTACCCTCAATTTGAGGAACCCACCATTAGCATCACTTAAGACTCCAAAGAGCAAGATCCGATCTCGCTGCTTGGAAGCTTTATAAGGCCTCTATAGTTCTCTTTCTTATTTTCTTCTGTTGAATTTTTCAGCTTTTCCTTGATTCCTTATAATTTCAATTTTAGGATTGTAATGATCAGTTCTGATCGTTATAGAAAAGCCAACGGGGAAAATTGGGCCGGAAAACATTTTCGTAGTAACTTAGGATTTTCCAACCTAGTCTAGATTTGGATGAAATCAGAGTCAGCAAGGTCTAGGAAAATCTGGTAACAATTGGGTGATCTAATTATGATTTTCATCACATCAGTAGATAGCTAAAATGTTAAGGAACCCATACGACTTTACAAAATTGAATTCGGGTGAGTGAAACTCCCGAAACTGATCTTAGCGTGAACAGGTAGTTTCTGAGTGTCATTGGTTGAAGGTGTGTTGTGGAATTGGGGTATTGGAATTATTAATTTTGCTCACAGGTTCCATGCAAGCCGCTAAGGCAGGAATTTCCTGCCAGGGCAGGGCCACTGTAGCGGGGAAGGTACCGCTGTGGCGGGACAAACGAGACTTAAAGTCAAAAATAAACCCCAAAAATATTTTATTCTACAATTTTTGAACTTCAGAGCTAAGGAACAAACCCAGGAGTCTTCTTGACAGTTTTCCACTATTCTTGAGGTTAAAGGTAAGGTTTTAACTCCCCAAATACATTTTTCAATCCGTAGAACGTAATTTAATGGGTAATTATCGATGGGAGAGGGTTTTGATATGGAATTTATGGTGGAGAAAGCTCTAATATAGGCATGGGGATCAAGGGTTTGACCTAGGATTGATATTATTGATATAATTTGGGTATATAGGTCTCATTTTTTTATCCTCGCAATACTGTGATTGTTTGTAGACCAACAACAAGCGGAACGAATCTTAAAAGGGAATAACCAAGTTTCTTAGGGGTTTCAAGCTTGTTTCGAGGTAGGTGATTGTTGTGATTTCATGATTGTGTGATACATATTTGTTCTTGCTTCATTATGATACATGTATGTATGCGAATGTAACATTATTGATCACACTAGTTGTAAATGAGGAAAGATGATTGTATGTATGCCATGAATCATGACTTGAATGTATGATTCTGAGAATGTACTTTGTGATTCTGATTGTGGCTTGTTGAATGGATCGGGTGTTGCGTTCTGACACACTAACTTAGATTCGTTGCCAAGTTCCAGCATAAATATGAGATCGGTTGCCACATTCCAGCATAAACATTGGATTGGGTACCACATTCTGGTATACTAATTGCTTGGGTTTGGGTTCCATGAGAGAACCAATGACTTGACATAATTGTGTATCTTGAGAAATGTGAAATTGTTCGTTGTTCGTAAATAATGTCGATATTGTATATTTTCAGTGTATGCATGTTATTATTATGTTGTAATGACTTACTTATGTTGCACTTAGTGGGATAGCCGCCTGATCCTACCAGTACACTATTGAGCCAGTTCTTCCAAGCTACCATGAGTTCTATTTTTGCTCAATCCATTTCATTCGGACTTAGACTCTCTAGCTATTTATTAGTGCATTAGTTTGGGGTTGTAGCCTTTCTTGCTCAGGCTTATGGATCTTGTTAGAGTTTTGGTATGTTGACTTTCAGGTTCTAGGTGTTACTTCCACATTTGTTTAGTAGTTATCCTTTGTTTGAAGTTTATGGGAACTCTCTATTTCCTTTCTTAGCATTTAACTTGCTTCCATAACTTAAATGTCTTAGTATTTTGATTAGAGTTGGTTAGCTAATTAGTATTAATGGTTCTCCCACCGGAGGGTTAGTGTGGGTGCGACTCACGAGGGTCTGAGTCATGACAAAGTTGGTATTAGAGCCTAGGTTTGTTAATCTTGATGTACTAAAATGAGTCTAGTAGAGTCTTGTGGAATGGTACGCAGACGTCTGTACTTTTCTTCGAGAGACTATAGGACTTTAGGAAATTTCTCTATTTTCTCTTATCTTCTTTTGTGCTATAACATGATTTCAATTGGTATCTGGCTATTCAAATTGGTATCTAACCTCCTTCACTCTTCTGTCCGCAGATGGTTAACACTAGATTCAATGCCGTCAGGCCCATAACTCCCGTCAATGCTCCAGTTAAGGAATCTACGGCAAGAGGTCGCGGTCAAGGCAGGGGTAGAAGAAGAGCAAGGGGTAGAGATCGTGGAAGAGTAGCACCTACTAGGGATGGAGCTCCTGTAGAGAATGCTCCTAGAAATGAGAATCCTCTTACGCATCATGAATAGATAGAGGAGAATGTGGAGGTTGAGAATAAGATAGATGTTGGACAAGAGGAAGAGGTGCAGGCTGAGACTACAGGTATCCCTCCCTTAGACCTAGTGTTAGCTCAACAGATTATGTCGTTCTTGAAAGGATTGGTTGGCCCTGGAGTGCTTCCCTCTGTTCAAGCAGCTTAGGCTCCCACCCATCCCCCCATTGTTAACACTACTCCAAGGTAGGTGGAACTGGAGGTACTGATGCTTTCTTCCATCCTTTGTTGGGTCTTGTTATGACTAGTAATGATCATGAAATGTTGACTAAGTTTTTGAAGCTAAACCCTTATGTATTTCTTAGTTCTGAGAGTGAGGATGCTTATGAGTTTATTTTAGATTGCTATGAGAGGCTTCATAAGTTGGGAATAGTCCATCGACATGGAATAGTGTTCGTGACCTTCGAACTTCAGGGTGAGGCTAAGCAGTGGTGGAGAGCTTATATGAAATGCAAATCTTCAACTTTACCCCCACTCTCTTGGACTCAGTTTCATGCTCTGTTCTTAGAAAAGTATGTGCCCCGAACTTTGAGAGATCATAAAAAAGATGATTTTATGGCTTTGGAAAAGAGTGGTATGATTGTGGCTGCTTATGAGGCTAAGTTCCATGCTTTCTCTAGATGCGATACTCAATTGGTGACTACTGAGGAAGAGAGGATTCGTTTGTTTGTTAGGGGATTGAATTCTAAGTTATAGGTATTGTCTGTTCATATGACCTCTACAGAAAAAAGTTTTAATGACGTGACAAACTTTGTGAAGAAAGTGGAGGGGGTGAGGCGACACGGTCAGGCTAAGGCATTGGCTAAGAAAGACAAAAATTCAAGCAACTTTCAGGGATCTTACTCTAGAGGTTCAAAGAGGCCAACACTTGCAGCCTGGCCAATTCAGTCCGCCATGCCCGCTTCTACAGGTAATTACTCTAGAACTCCACCTCAAAATTTGATTCAGGATAGCCAAGGAATCGTACCTTCGACGGATAGCAGGCCATCTTTTGGTTGTACTTGCTAAAATTATGGAGAACCTAGGCATATGAGGCGAGATTGTCCCCACCCGCACTTGATGGATTCCGCGCAGCAGCAATCTAAAGCAGTGGTACCCACAAGAAATGGTAATAATAGTCAAGGACTTTCATAAGGTAGGCGAGGAGGTAATCAGCGAGGCCGTGGGGGTAGAGAAAATGGTAACGCAGGCAGAAGTGCAGTGCAGCCAGGAAGGGAAGTTGCCCGTCACGATGATAGGGCTCAGTGTTATGCCTTTCTGGGAAAGGCCGAGGCAGAGGCGTCTGATTCGATGATCGCAGGTGCTATTCTTGTTTGTGACCGGATGGCTAATGTGTTATTTGATCCAGGTTCTACTTATTCTTATGTATCCATGTGATTTGCCTCAGAGTTTGATATGATTTGTGATATACTTGATGCCCCCATCCATGTTTCTACCCCAGTTGGAGAGTCGGTCATAGTCACCCATGTCTATCATGCTTGTCCTATTTTGTTTATGGGTTTTCAGACTTAGGCTGATTTGGTGATTTTGGATCTAACTAACTTTCATATAATCTTAGGCATAACTTGGTTGTCCCCCTATTATGCGATGTTAAATTATAATACTAAGTCGGTAACTCTATAAATTTCGGGAAGGAAAAAATTAGAGTGGGAAGGGGTGTACAAGCCTAAGCAAGATAAGATCATATCCTCCATTCGGGCTAGGAAACTGGTAAGGCAGCATTGTTTAGCTTATTTGGCTCATATTCGAGATATTGCGGTTGAGTCTCCATCTATTGAGTCTATTCTCATGGTGTCAGAATTTAGAGAAGTGTTTTCTACTGATGCATTTGGATAGAGATATGGATTTCTGCATAGATTTGGAACCTGGTACCTGCCCCATTTTTATTCCTCCATATTGTATGTCTCCGGCAGAGTTAAGAAAGCTTAAGGCTCAAGTCCAAGTGCTTCTTGATGATGGATTTATCCATCCTAGTTCTTCCCCATAGGATGCCCCAGTTTTGTTTGCTAAGAAAAAATATGGTAGTATGAGAATGTGTATAGATTACTAGCAATTGAATAGGGTCACCATTCGAAACAAGTACCCATTGCCTCGGATAAATGATCTTTTTGACCAATTACAAGGTGCAACAGTCTTCTCAAAAATTGATCTAAGGTCTGGTTACCATCAATTAAAAATTAGGCCTGAGGATGTGCCCAAGACGGTGTTTAGAACTTGCTATGGGCACTACGAATTTCTAGTTATGTCGTTTGGGTTGACTAATGCGCTTGCAGCTTTTATGAGGTTGATGAATGGTGTGTTCAAACCATTTCTTGATTCATTTGTTATAGTCTTTATTGATGATATTTGGTCTATTCAAAAAGTGAGGAAGAGCATGCCGACTATCTTCATATTGTTCTAGGCGTCCTTGGGAAACAAAGGTTGTGTGCAAAATTTTCTAAGTGTGAATTCTAGTTGACTTCGGTTGCATTTTTGGGGCATGTAGTTACGAAAGAAGGTGTAATGGTAGATGCCCAAAAGATTGAGGCGGTTAAGAATTGGGTTCAACCTAGCTCTGTGACGGAAGTTAAGAGTTTTATGGGGCTCGCTAGCTACTATCGTCGATTTGTGAAGAATTTTGTTCTATTGCCACTCACATGACAAATTTGACCAAAAAGGAGATACTATTTAAATGGACTAAAAAATGTGAGGAGAGCTTCCAAAAGCTTAAGACTCTTTTGACCACACACCTATTTTAGCATTACCGGTTGAAGGTAAAGATTTTATTATTTATTGTGATGCTTCACATTCTGGTTTGGGTGTTGTGTTGATGTAGGATAAGAATGCTATAGCTTATGCATCACTTCAATAGAAGGTTCATGAGAGAAATTATCCAACACATGATTTGGAGTTGGCAGCGGTAGTATTTGCTCCAAAGATCTGGTGACATTACCTCTATGGTGTTAAGTGTGAGGTATTTACTGATCATCATAGTTTGCAGTATGTTTTCACTCAAAAGGATCTGAATTTGAGATAGCGAATGTGGATGGAGCTACTCAAGGATTATGATGCGACCATTCAATACCATCCGAGTAAGGCTAATGTTGTGGTAGACACTTTAAGTCGGAAGGCAGTGAGTATGGGTAGTCTAGCTTGCTTGAGTGTAACCAAGCGACCTCTGCCTAAGGAGATTCAGACCTTGGAGTTTAAGTTCATGCAATTGGGCATCTCAGAGAAAGGAGGGGTGTTAGTTAGCATTGAAGTTAGGGCCATGTTTATTGAGGAGATCAAAGCCAAAAAATTTGAGGATGAAAATTTAAATGAACTTAAGAAGAAGACTGCGATTAGTAAGGCACAAGAGACCACTCTTGATGCGGAAGGTGTGCTCAGTTTTAAAGGAAGGATTTGTGTTCCTAGAATAGATGACTTGATTCAGAAATTATTGACAGAATCCCATGGTTCGCGATATTCCATTCATCCGGGTGTGACTAAGATGTACCGAGATTTGAAGAGAATTTATTGGTGGTCAGGCATAAAGAAAGACATAGTGGAGTTTGTGTCTAAGTGTCAAAATTGCCAAGAAGTAAAGTATGAACATCAAAGGTCTGCAGGATTGCTTCAAAGAATCCAATTTCGAAATGGAAGTGGGAAAGGATAGCCATGGATTTTGTGGTTGGTCTTCCCAAGACTTTGGGGAAATTTGATTCTATTTGGGTAGTGGTTGACTGATTGACTAAGTCAACCCATTTTATTTCGGTAAGAATAGATTATAATGTTGAACAATTGGATAAAGTGTATGTGAAAGAGATAGTGAGGTTTCATGGGCTGCCCCTTTTTATCATCTCAGATAGTAGTACCCAATTCACATCTAAATTTTGGAGGAAGTTGCATGATGAATTGGGCACACAACTAACTTTTAGTACAGCATTCTATCCGTAGAGTGAGGATAGTTAGAGAGGTCTATTCATGTTCTAGAAGACATGTTGAGGGCATGTGTGTTTGATTTTGAGGGCATTGGGATAAGTTCTTACCTTTGTGTGAGTTCTTCTATAATAATAGTTATCACTCCAACATTGAAATGGCACCATTTAAGGCACTTTATGGGAGGGGATGTAGATCACCCATGGGATGGTTCGAGGCTAGAGATGTGAAACCTTTGGGGGTTGATTTAGTGAATGATGCTCAAGATAAGATGAGAAGCATCCAAACTAAGCTTCTAGCGGCTCAGAGTAGACAGAAGAAGCATGTGGATCATAAGGTAAGAGACATGTCATTTCAGACTAGTGAGAATGTTCTTCTTAAGGTATCACCCATGAAAGGGGTGATGAGATTTGTCAAGAAGGGCAAGCTAAGTCCGCGATACATTGGTCCCTTTGAGGTTCTTGAATATGTAGGGCCTTTGACCTATAGATTGGCTTTACCCCCTAACCTATCAAGATTTCATTCGGTATTTCATGGTGACAAAGATTACATCATTAAATGGGACTCCATTGTGTTAGACAAAGACCTACATTATGAGGAGGAACCGATTGCAATTCTTTATCGTGATGTGTGTAAGTTGAGGACCAAAGAGATTAAGTGCGTGAAAGTCCAATGGAAGCATCTTTAAGTCAGGAAGCTACTTGGAAAATCGAGAAGGACATGCGAGATAAGTATTCTAGTTGTTCGTCGATTTAGGTACTACTTAATTCTTTTCTTTGCCTATTTTCCTTAGTTTGTCACTCGGGGATGAGTGATGAGTAAATTGGTATCTATTGTAATGACCGATTCCCGTCGTTATAGAAAAGCTAACAGGGAAAATTTTTGGGTCAAAAAACTTTTTCGTAGTAACTTAGGACTTCCCAACCTAGTCCAAATTTGGAAGAAATCGAAGTCAGTAAGGTCTAGGGAAATTTGGTAAAAATTAGGTGATCTAGTTAAGATTTTGATCACATGAGTAGATAGCTAAGATGTTAAAGAACCCGTACGACTTTACAGAATTGAATTCGGATGAGTTGAATTCTCGAAACTGATCTTAGCATGAATGGGTAGTTTCTAGTTGAAGGTATGTTGTGGAATTGGGGTATTGGAATTATTAATTTTGCTCATTGGTTCCATGCAAGCTGCTAAGGCGGGATTTTCCCGCCAGGGCGGGGCAGCTGTAGCGGGGAGAGTACCACTGTGGCGGGATAGATGCAACTTAAAGTCGGAAATAAACCCCAAAAAATTTTATTCTCCAATTTTCAAACTTGAGAGCTAAGGAACAAACCGAGGAGTCTTCTTGACATTTTTCCACCATTCTTGAGGCTAAAGGTAAGGTTTTAACTCCCTGAATCCATTTTTCAATCCGTAGAACATAATCTAATAGGTAATTATCAATGGGGGAGATTTTTGATATGGAATTAATGATGGAAAAAACCCTAATATGTGTATGTGGATCAAGGGTTTAACCTAGGATTGATATTATTGATATAATCCGGGTAATTAGGTGTCGTTTTTTGATCCTCGCAATATTGTGATTGTTTGTAGACCAAGAACAAGCGAAACGAATTTGGAAAGGGAAGAACCAAGTTTCTTAGGGGTTTCAAGCTTGTTTCGAGGTAGGTGATGATTTTGATTTCATTATTGTGTGATATATGTTTGTTCATTCTTCATTATGATACATGTATGTATGCGAATGTTACATTATTGATCACACTAGTTGTAAATGAGGATAGATGTTTGTATATATGCCATGAATCATTACTTGAATGTACGATTATGAGAATGTATTTTGTGAGTGATTGTGGCTTGTTGAATTGATCGGGTGTTGTGTTCTGACAAACTAACTTGGATCGGTTGCCACGTTTCGACATAAATATGCTATCGATTGCCACGTTTCGGCATAAAGATTGGATCAGGTACCACGTTCCGGTATACTAACAGTTTGGGTTTGGGTTCCATGAGAGAACAAATGACTTGACATTATTGTGTATCTTGAGAAATGTGAAATTGTTCGTTGTTTATAAATGATATTGATATTGTATATGTTCGGTGTATGCATGTTATTATTATGTTGTAATGACTTACTTATGTTGCACTTACTGGGATAACCGCATAATCCTACCAGTACATTGTGGTCACTTAATGGGATAGCTGCGTGATCCTATTAGTACATTGTGGTTGTGTACTGACCTGCATTTGCTCTTTCTTTATTGAGTATAGGGCATCTTCAGGCGGTTATTGACAGACCTCTCTTAGAAGATCAGTGATCATTCGAATTCAAGGGTGAGCCAGTTCTTCCAGGCTTTCATGAGTTCTATTTTTACTCAGTCTATTTCATTCGGACTTAGACTTTCTTGCTATTTATTAGTGCATTAGATTGGGGTTGTAGCCCTTCTTGTTTAGGCTTATGGATCTTGTTAAAATTTTGGTACGTTGACTTTCAGGTTCTAGGTGTTACTTCCGTATTTGTCTAGTTGTTAGACTTTTGTTGGAGTTTATGGGAACTCCCTATTTCCTTTCTTAGCATTTAACTTGCTTCCGTAACTTAAATGCCTTAGTATTTTGATTAGAGTTGGTTAGCTAATTAGTATTAATAGTTCTCCCACCGGAGGGTTAGTGTGGGTGCCACTCACAACGGTCTAGGTCATGACAAGGATACTCATAAGGAAGATGGTTCTCAAACTTAAGAAAACTTTTGTCATCATAATCACATTTAGGTGTTGTAAAAATTATTTTCTAATTCAATTTTGAACCTCTTAAACTTAAAGTAAGTTGATATTTGCATGTTATCCTCTTTCATTAATCAAAAGATCTTTGTTCTTTCTAATTCACAAATACAAATTTATTTATGCATTGAATATGTTGACCTTATAGGGCTCTACAGTGTGAAGAAGTCGACAAGATATCACTCTCCTTGTAGCGGATCTTACTTACATCGGTTCTAGCGCTTTCTCTTGATTCTAATTTTGAAAGAGCTTTCCCTACCAAAGAAAAGATGGACATTTATGTGCTAAATATTTTGGTTGAGGGATAGTGTGAGTACTAAGGTCTATGTCAAAGCGGAGAGAATGTAGTAACACATTCAATAATATGAAATTCATATATCCATATAATTTACAATTTATAGGGTGGTATTATGCATTTTTTCTTATAATAAATAAAAGTACCCAATTATGCACGTGTTGTACATAGCCTGTTAGTTATCATTATCTATTTAAACTTCAGTATGCATTAGTGTTTGATTTTCTCTATCTTTGATATAAGAATGAAGTTTCTCATTCTCACAAGTACATGGGAGCTTCTCTTTCTCACAATAAATGAAAATGTCGCACTCATGTTAGTGCAAATACATTTGAAAAATTGTTATTGAATTATTTAAGTTGTAATGTTTAAAGTTAAAAAGCAATAGTGAAGCCATGCATGTTGGGCCTGTGCTGAACACAGGTTATGGCCAATCTAGTATATATATAAACAATGTAAAAATATTTTGCTTGTATCCAATTTAAATACTTAATTTTTATATTAGATTATTTTCAAAAATACAATTATATTGGGTAATAATAAGATTAAATGGAAAAATAATAACTAACATGCTCCAAATTTACCATAAGTCAAATCAAGAGTAGATTCTTATATTACAATAATCTTGGAGCTTGGACTTAAAAAAAATTATTAGGTTTCTTCTGTTGACATAAATTCCAGTAGTATATAAAGGCACACAAAACAGATCTAGTTTAATACACAAAACTATCATGGAGGCACCTTTAGTAACTGTTAGGGATAAAAAGACAGGTGAATTGTTGTTCTATAAAAGATCTCATCCCCTTTTAAGACCGATCATATTTCAATTGATTCACAAAAAAAAAGTAGTTCTATTGATGTGTTATCATCGAAGAATGAGCAAGTGAAAACTAGTAATTGTGAAAATGCAGTGGCTGTTGAACAAGTATCATTGAAATTTGGCAATAACTATGGATTTCAAAAGAATCATCAACGCTTGGAGGAAAAAGTGCCTTCTACCAATAGTCAAAATCAAGAACGATCTTAGAGGTTGGGCGAACTGGCAATTACAACCGCCACACCTGAAATCCTTGAAGATATAAGGAATTTAAGTAAAGATGTCTACAAGTTGTCTTCAACAGAAGATATGCTCAAGCAGTTTGAGCAACAAAATCTTTTTTTGATTTGATTGGGGTAGCTAAGATCTAGAAATAATGAATTTGTTTTTAAACTTTCATATAGATTCAAAGTTTTTCTCTTACATATAGTAAGATTTTGACGGTTTGGATTTAACATGATTGTTGTTGTTGTTGTTGTATGGATATATAAATGATGGAGTAAAAAAATAATGATTAAAAGGTTGAACCTATGAAATCTAATTTTATATCACACTTTTATTATTATCACTAACTAATTACTTTTTTTTAGTTCGTTTATGAATGTACCACGCTCTACCTAACGACATTATTTTTATTATCTATGACAAAACAACACTACATTCATATTATTTCATATATATATATATATATATATATATATATATATATATATATATAAAGAGTGAGAGAGATTCTTTTTCCTCAAGAATTTGGGATCCTAGTTCTGCACATAACCTTACTATTTTGGAGTGAGTTTTAATCTTTAATTTTTTATTCTTCTCTCATTTAGTGAAAATTTACGGATCAAAGTACCTCTATCTATGACCTAATTTTGCAAGATTTAAGTTAGAGAAATATTTCTTTTTCCATCATATATTTTATAGGAATTAAGTTATTCGACATAAATGTGTAGTATCTAATTCACTTGCCATAAGTTAAGAGAACTTTTACCTTGTGGGTTATGAATTGAACGCATGCCGCTAACAACACGTGTTATAGGAACAAGTAGCATAACTTGTTATGCATTTTAAGACAATAATTATATTATATTATGATATAAAAACAGAACTTGATGTAAAGGAACACAAATTATCTCTTCAAAATCGAACATCAATTGCAACAATTCGCTGGACGACTCATTGAGATTAAGAACCATCAATTGAGAGATAAATAAAATATCAACCCAAAATAAGGGCATTTATATGAATGACCCTCTAAAATTCGAAGGTGCAAAGAGGATAATTAACCTAGATTATGCACATTTAAGAATATACTTTTTATATTGGCAAAACAAAACCAACGAATTTGAGTTATGGTGTATCTGATAATTTCAAAGTTTAGGTTATGAGTTATGATGTATTGGAGGATAATTAAACATGACTGCTATAATAAAATATAATTATTATTGAATATGATTGTTATTAAAATGTTTAAATTTAATTAAAAATTTTGAGCAATTCATGAGCAGATGAGTTGAATGTTGTGATTGCTATTTGTGGTGTAGATGACAATAGAGTAAGAAATATATGGGATGAGGCAAGGCGGGTTCAAATATTAACGGACAAATAATAATTAACATGCTTCAAATTTACCATAAGTAAAATCAAGACTAGATTTTTATTTTTCAATAATCTTAGAGCTTTGACTTAAATGGAAACAAGTTTATTAGGTTTGTTGTGTCAAACAAATTTCAGTAGTATATATAAACACACAAAACAGATCTAGTTAAATATACAAAACTATCATGGAAGCATGTCACGACCCAAATATGGACATGATGACACTTGTCTTTTCCCACAAGGACTAGTCAGCCTCAACCCAATGAAAACGAAAGAAAAGCGGAATAACAACAAAAACAAGAACAAGATAAAGCGGAAAAGGTATTCTTCTATTAAAATCCCCAAAATTTGGTTGTCACACATACATGTCACTAAATACATAAGCACTGAATTAATTAATAAATATAAGTCACAGTCTTTGTTTCTCAAATAAAAAGTATAGAAAAGGAAAAAGAGGGGCCGTTGAATGACAAGCAGCTGCCTCTTTAAGTCCTTAACAAAGTTTGAGATCGAAGAAAGAGATCACACGGGTCCGGGCTTAGAACCTACACAAGTGTAGAATCAAGGGGTGAGTACAACAAGACGACACCTAACAAGCAACCTACTAAACAAAGGAACTAGTTAGAAAACGAATACCCCGACTCTTGAACTGATCATCCTCAAACTACAACCTGCACAAAAATCAGCCCAACCTAGCAATTCTACAATATCCGGCTCACAGGCCCAATATATTCTCAGTTCAATAACCAATTCATCAATCAATGGAATCAAACAAGTCAACCTCAAAATCAAGTAGTTTAGTCGCACACAACTAGTACATCAAGCTCAATTATCAGGAAATGGCACACATAAGAATTAAATACATCAAGTCACCATAATTAATCTCTTGCTGGAACCATTTTCCATTGGCTTTATAATCATTATCGAAAATAACCTTGGCATATTAACACTCGTTGGTAATGATCTTGGCCAAATTACACTCTTGTTAGTAAAGACCTCGACATAATAACAATTACCATCAAAGACCTCGGCCTCATAATCATCATATGTCTCATCACAGTGTCCAATGATCTTGCACAAAAACAATATCACACCACATCAAAGAGACCACAAATTATGCAATTTAAGTCCACATTCATGCTTTCAAGAAATTTCATCAATCATTCAACAAGTGTTACAATAAGACAATTCGCATCATCATGATCAACACATAACCTTTTTTATTTCAACCCTTATTATTCATTTAGATATAACAAGTGGATGCTTTAACCCTTCACCTCATCCCATTACTCCCAACACACAAACAACAAAGGAACCATACTGATTCAACTAGAATATAAGGTTTAGGGAGCCACTTGCCTTAAATCAATCAACAATCACTCTAATAGTTGAGTGTTCCCCTTCCGAATCAATTCCAAGGCCGTACAATCTATGCACAAACAATTACTCACAATAAATTTCTGGAAGCAACAATACCCACATCAATCTTCTTGAAAGGTGGGTTAATCAACACAAAACCCAATTCTAAATTTCAGGGTTGAATCTGAAATTTAATACTTGAAAACATTACTCAAGACTTTAGGAAATCATTAGGGAAAAATATTTCGAAAAAGGACTTGGAATCCGTTCATAAACTCACTTTTATTTCAAAACTTAAGTTCATGCAGAACTCCCAGTTTATCAACCCAAAATCTTGATTTAAACTCATAAATTCAATAATAATAATAATAATAATAATAATAATAATAATAATAATAATAATGCAAATCGAAATATATACAAATTTTTATATTGTTTTATGACTGTATGGATGGACTTAGTCCTGTTACCCAAGCAAGGAGTCTGTCGAGATTCAAATATGTATTGTTATTAAGCCCATGTGTTTGGCAGTTCTAACCGGGTATGAGGTGTCTTACTTATCAAACTCATTTTTCAGGCTAAAACCACGGCTGACCCGACAGAATCACTAAGACAAAGCCAATAACGTATTGCATCGAATCTGACTGTACCAACCATCTCGGAACCAAATCAAGAAACTATATAGAAATTTATTCATATTTAGATAAAGTCTAGATCTTTCATAGTAAATATGAAAGTGAAGTTATATATCTGATATAGATATGATTCTTTTAGACGGACATAGTCACGGCCCTAGATCAGAGAAATTAAAAAGAAAAGGAAAGAAGTAAATACCTTATAGCAAGGGCCAACACCAAGGCTTATACAAACTGAAAGCTTTATATATTCCTCCGGTGAATATATTCCGGCAAACACACTTATAAACTTAAGAGATTACAAAAGAAATGAGAGAGAAGAGAGAGAAGTGGTTTCTACAAACTTGTTCCTAAAAGACTACAAATGAAGCTTATTTATAGGGAAAGAAAAGCATCTATCTACAGTAATGGGTCCTTATCAATGGGCCCTACTAACAGTATATCTACTGTAGATGAATAGTATTTTACTGTAGAT
The DNA here is from genome assembly GCA_035578085.1 of Solanum pinnatisectum. Lineage (NCBI taxonomy): Eukaryota > Viridiplantae > Streptophyta > Magnoliopsida > Solanales > Solanaceae > Solanum > Solanum pinnatisectum. The sequence continues at coordinate 35,950,010 of CM069087.1, forward strand.
GAACAGTGTTTCTACTGTACTTATCACTATTCTTGAAAATCTTGAAAATAATCTTTATACTTTGTCTTTTTTCTTCAGTTGTCGGAGAAAATCTTCCGCCTCTATTAGCATTTTTATCGCCACTGGATTTTCTTCCTCAAATGGTTGAGCTTCCTGAATATCATCCCGGATATCATCACTTGTTTCACTCCTCATAGAAGTGTCGGATTTTGCATAATTTGTGATATTAAGGAGTAGACTTTTCTTAACGTCTTCCAAATACTTATTAATCATTTCTTCTTGATCTCTATCTTGATTGGAGATTCTTCTAGCCATGACTTTTACAGAACTATCAGCAATTATTCCTTTGTGCGGAGAAGCACTATATTCCTGGATTTTTTTTGAAATAAGGTCCAGAAGTTCTTGTCCGTATAAGGACTTTGTTTTAGGATATATCTTTATCAATTTGTCCCAAAAGTTGTTATAATAGGTGCGATATAAACATGGAATCTGTTATTCGGTAAAACCTACTTCTGGAGTCCAGTTGTGAATCCATGGAATAGAGAATTCTATGAAGAAATATATTTGTTCAATTTTTTCAATATAGCAAATATGATCTGCGTGATATAAATTATTAAGGTCTGGCGAAAACTTAATCCATTCTTTGCATAATTTTAAAAATGGTTCAGGCAAAATCTTCACCGTCGGACCGTGGTATGGCCACCAGTTTAAGAACCAATTCGGGATTGGTCCGGCAAATATCTTTGAACAAACCTTAACGAACCAAGTATGTTTGTGCCTCTCATTGTTGTAGTAGAGGACTTTACTAAAAGCATTAATGTAATCCCAATAAGTGAAAGTTGTAGGGACCTTATTAAGGCTAATCTGCCTTTCTTTCATTGTGGAAATACCCTAATCTTCAATAGATATAATCTGTTTGATAATCATTTTGGAGAAGTTATAAACATTCTCTCTAGTATTATATCCCGAGAAATGTTGAAATTCAACACTTCCTGTGCTCATCAAGATAGTTTCATAGTATGAACGGGTTTTGTATGACTCACCCGGGAAATATAATCCATTAATTAAATAGCGTTGGAATATCTTCCAAGGTTCCTCTTTTCTCTGAATCTTAGAGTTTTCCAAAAGAAATATCATTTCTTTCTTTTCTACCTTTTCGTATGACTTAATATCATCAATATAATATTCAGCAATGGAAGCAAAGGTTTCACCTTTCTTTTGAGAGAGATACTCCTGTAATTGTGCGTATAATGGATTGTTTTCTGGAGTATCATCCAGATAAATAGAAGAAACTTCTTTGGAAGAACTTTTCAAGTTCACCAAACTCATCCCGCCTCACTGTATAATAGGAGAATTAGATGAAGAGTATCCATATGAAGATCCTGATGCTCCTGGGGTGATCTTCCCCTTCCTCTGGTATAACCCGATCTTCGTTGAACCTTGGTTACCCAATGAGGATCCATCCTTCAAACAAAACATTTAGTTTTATTCGATGTCAATGTCATAATAATAACTATTGAAATCAATAATTTCTTCACAAAAACAAATTTCTGCAATGATGTCTCTCATCATGGCATCTACAATTTTGTATATAATTATTCCTTGTACATCTCTATTAAGGGGTACAGCCTTTATAATAGTAATCAATATTTTATCTGACAGCAAAGGAGATAAAAATCCATTAAGACGATAGGTATTCTCTAGATAAGAAATCCGGAAGAGAGTTATCATTTCCCTTTTTATAATGAATATCAAAATCAAAAGGAGCTAACTGGGTCATGCACCTAGCAAACATTAATTTCGAAGCATCATGTTTGAAATCTTTGTCAAACATATATTTCACGTATTGAGCATCTGTTTTTATCAAAAACTTTTGATTGTATAAATCATCTTGAAATTTCTATACAAATTTAACAGTGGTTAGCATTTCATGAGCTACTGTAGCGTATTTTTTCTGAGCATCGCTCCATTTTCCTGAATGAAATCGAATCAAACATTTAGTTTTATCGTGAGGATTAATTTATTTTAAAATCCCACCATAACCAATACTAAATGCATCGGTTTCAACTATTTTTTGCCAAGTCGGGTTAACAAGAGTTAAGCAAGGTAAAGATTGAACACAAAGTTTTATATTCTTTACCAAAGTGGTATGACTATCAGTCCAAGGCGATTTATGATCCTTTTTTAACCTATCATATAAAGGGGCCAAGTCTCTAGATAAATTTTTACAAAAGGGAGATATATAATTTAAACTTCCCAAAAATCTTTGTAATTGTGTCCGATCTATAATAACGTCTGGAAACTTAGAAGCGAAGTCAATTGATCATTGAATAGGGGTTACCTTCCCCTGACAAATAAGATGTCCAAGAAATCTGACATTAGTTTGAAATAAACTCATTTTCGGTTTATAAATTACCAAACCATTTTGTATAACAATTTTCTTGAAAATATCTAATTGTTTAATATGCATTTCAAGAGTCTTTGAATAAACCAAAATATCATCAATATAGACTATGATAAAATCCAAATATGGATTAAAAATATCATTCATAATTTTTTGAAATTCAGAGGGTGTGTTTTTGAAACCAAATGGCATAACATTCCACTCGTATTGTTCAAATGGGACGTTAAAAGCCGTTCTATAAGAATGTTCTTTAAAGATTTGAATTTACCACTAACCTGATTTTAAATCAAATTTTGAGAATTTATTGGCATCATATAATCTAGACAATAAATCTTTTTTATTCAGAATCGGATATCTGATCCATTTTAAATATTTATTTAATGGTTTGTAATTTATTACTAACCTGGGGACACCCCGTTCTTTTTCAGCTGCATTGTTAACATAAAATGCAGTACATGACCGAGGAGATTTTGAAGGTTTGATCAAACCTTTCTGTAGTAAATTATCAATTTCCTTTTTGCAAAATTCTACTAATTCGGCATTCATCTGACAAGGACGAGATTTAGTAGGAATATTATCCTCAGAGAAATTATCTTCATAAGGAAGAGTGACAATATGCTTTTTACGATTCCAAAAAGCACTAGGGTGATCGGCACAAATATCAACGGTCATTTGTTCGGAAATCAATTTAATTTTTTTTGATACTTTAGTGGATTTCACAATGTCAAATATATTCATACTAAATAATTCTAATTGTAAAGAATCAACATGCTTTTGTTTCATATCAATTTAAGCATTAATATCACGAGAAATAGGATCAGTGATAAAAGTATAATTTATATCCTGATTTTCATAAGTAGCCGAAAAACCTTTAGCATTTATGCTGGTAAAAGGGTATATAGCATTTATGAAAGGAGTTCCAAGTATAATTGTAGGATATAACTGATTTTTTACCAAGAAAAAGAAATGTGGAATGCATCCTGATGCAGATTTAACCATGTGAGTTGTTTTCTCAAAGTACTTAGTAGGTACAAGTCCTTCTTGAATGCAACTTACATCTACTCCACTATCAATCATATCAATGTTAGTGACAGAAAAGCCATTATCAATTAAATGGTGCATTTAACATACCATTTATGAGCAGTGACAATTTGCATAAGTCCTAAAAACATACCTTGTCTAGGATCAATATTAAGAGTTTTTGACAGAGTATTTTCTTCAGCAATATTTTTCCCTTTGTTATTAATAGTTTCAATCTGAGTAATACGATGATCACAAATCATTTGATTTTGTTTAATAGATTTAATCTCATTTTTCAAATTTTCAATTTCATTCTTCAAATCATCAAGATGAATAGAAGAAACTTCTTTGGAAGAACTTTTCAAGTTCACCAAACTCATCTCGCCTCACTGTATAATAGGAGAATTAGATGAAAAGGATCCATATGAAGATCCTGATGCTCCTGGGGATGATCTTCCCCTTCCTCTGGTATAACCCGATCTTCCTCGAACCTTGGTCACCCAAGGAGGATCCATCCTACAAACAAAACATTTCTTTTTATTCGATGTCAATGTCATAATAATAACTATAGAAATCAATAATTTCTTCACAAAAACAAATTTCTGCAATGATGTCTCTCATCATGGCATCTACAATTTTATATATAATTATTCCTTGTACATCTCTATTAAGGGGTACAGCCTTTATAATAGTAATCAACATTTTATCTGAAAGCAAAGGAGATAAAAGTCCCATTAAGACAATAGGTATTCTCTGGATAAGAAATCCGGAAGAGAGTTATCACTTCCCTTTTTATAATGAATATCAAAATCAAAAGGAGCTAACTGGGCCTGCCACATAGCAAACATTAATTTTGAAGCATCATGTTTGAAATCTTTGTCAAACATATATTTCATGGATTGAGCATCTGTTTTTATCAAAAACTTTTGCTTGTATAAATCATCTTCAAATTTCAATACACATTTAACAATGGTTAGCATTTCATGAGCTACCGTAGCGTATTCTTTCTGCGCATCGCTCCATTTTCCTGAATGAAATCGAATCAAATATTCAGTTTTATCGTGAGATTAATCTGTTTTAAATCCCACCATAACCAATATTAGATGCATCGGTTTCAACTATTTTTTTCCAAGTCGAGTTAGCAAGAGTTAAGCAAGGTAAAGATTGAATACGAAGTTTTATATTCTTTACCAAAGTGGTATGACTATCAGTCCAAGGCGATTTATGATCCTTTTTTAACCTGACATATAAAGGGGCCAAGTCTCTATATAAATTTTCATAATAAATATGAGATTGATGCGAAGTATACGGCATAGATTTGAACTTTGTCTTCATGGATCTTGGAGAAACGAGTACTAAAAGTTCTAGATTGGAAGAGGTTGATATACCTCAAAACCTTGATTTGTTAAATAAATGGACTATTCCTAAAATTAATATAAAAAATATTTATGACTATGGTTGGTTTGATAAGATTTCTAATAAACAGCTGATTAAAACAACTGAACAATCTTTGGTATTAAATTCTTCAAAACAAACTATTCATTTGTTGAGTAAGAGAGATATTGATATATATAAATTACAGTATAATTTTTTGCATATTGGCATGATACATATTGTTTTTAAGCCGTTAACTCTCAAAGGGTTACCTGAAACATTTTTAGCTGCTTTACATGATGCTAGAAACCTAAATTTTAGACAATCTTTAATGGGTTCGATAGAATCTACGGTGGCCTATGGTCCAGTTTATTTTAATACTCAACCTAATATGCAGTTATCTTTAACTGATGCTAATATTCTTGATGCTTTGACTTTAAATGCTAAAACACATGTTTATAATTATGCACGTGAAGCTGAATTAATTTGCTTTTCTTATAGAATATATTTTAAATTGCTTTCTACATTAAACCCAAGATGTAAGTTATATGATACATCTGCTGAAACAATTGTAGTCGAAACAAATTTTGCTATATCTAAGGTCACTACTAGAAGACCTATAAAATGGGAAGAAATTAATTTTCCAACTACTTGGACATTAGAATCAGTAATTCCTCCAAGTCAGATAGTGGATGCAGTCACTAATTCTGAGTACTCTCATATTACTCAAAATCTGGCTGGTAGGATTTGTATGCAGTTTAATGGTATTCCTCTTAGTAGACATTCATTTTCTTCTTCTAGAAGATTGCCTGCTATGCATCATATTTCCCTTATTGATCCTGCGTATGGTTCGGCCAAAAATCGTGCTGCTTCTTTACATACTTTACCATCTATTATGTCTGAGGATCAAAGTGATAAATTTATTAATAAAATAAAGATTAATCCTAGGTTGAATATTATTCATGCAAATGATATTGCTTCAAATATTTCTGATAGGGATATTCCTTCTCAGTCCGAAATGGACTTTGATTTTAATAATACTTGGTAATGGATGTACACGAAATAGATTTTAGCCCAGGTTCGCTGACAAGAAAGTACATTCAGAATGAATTTTTAAGTGATAAATGGAACCAGTTTAAAACTTGGTTTTTTGACACTTATAGTACTAATGACTTGAATAATATTTCTCAAGAATTTTATGAAACTTGTGCCCTTCAAAATCAAATTATGTCTTTTCTGCCTTGGTTTATAACCACTTATTTGCCATTATTCATCAACGTTCTTGAATGATCTTATAAAGATGGAACTGGTAATATTATTAAAGTGGTGTATCCACATCAGTCATCCTTCGTTTTACCAAATAATACTAGTATTACTTTTACGGCCTTTCAAAAATTTATTGAGGAAGATGTGGCGGCAGTCAGCATCAATGAAATTAATAATCTTATTTCTCAAAATAATTATTTGGGACTTTATGTTAAAGTGCTAGGTGGACATATTGGTTCTCTTGATAAAAAGTTAGATGAACTAACCGTTTTGATAATTCAAATAAAAAATGAATTAAAAACTTATGATAAAGCTTCGTCTTCTAAAAATAATTCTGAAGAGATTATTATGACTCCTCATGTGCAGAGACCTCCAGAAATTACTAATTTTAAATTAAAATCATTTAATGAATTAGAAGAACTTCTTACTAAAAAGTTTATTGAATTTAAAGCAAGTACTTTAGACTTATCTAAAAACTTTGCTGATGAAATGGAAAATGCTTTTGATTTTAAAGAACATTTTTCGTTAGAGTTTAATAAACTCCATGGTTATCCTAAAAAGAATAGTGGTAATACTAAATTCGCGCATAAACCCAGTATGCAGACTTATTATTATCCTAGACCAACTCCTCAAGATGTTCTTATAGAGGAATGAGATTGGAATCAGACTAATACGTCTTATAGCGGTTCTGAAATTTATGAATGGAACCTTGATGGGCTAACTGATAGACAGCTTACTATTATGGTGCACAAAATGCTTATGTATGCAACTATTTGCAAAAATATTCCCAACTCCGATAAAAATATTTGCAAAATGATAATTGCAGGTTTTACTGGCCAACATCGTGGCTGGTGGGATAATTATATGACTCTTGAACAAAAAGTTGTTGTAATTAATGCCGTTTCTACTACTGCAGGTATTGATAACCTAGGTATGGCTCTTGTTGCGAATAGAGAAGATGTCGTTTATACCCTAGTTTTAACTATTTTAGAACATTTTAATGGTAGATTTACCAATAAGTTTGAAACTGTTCGCACTTTATTAAATGGTTTACGATGCAGAACCTTGGGAGAGTTCAGGTGGTATAAAGATACTTATATGAGTAGCGTGATGGAACTACCTGAAAACAAGCTTGAGTATTGGAAAGCTAAGTTTATAGATGGCCTTCCCTCTTTATTTGCCTTAAGGGTTAAGAAAATCCTTAGAGATGAGAATGGTGAAATTCCTTATGGTAATTATACCTATGGTAGGTTGATAGGCACTTGCACTCAAGAAGGAATAAACTTGTGCAATGAATTAAAATTATCTAGACAACTTAAGATGGATAAGCATCGAGAAAAATCTCAACTAGGAGACTTTTGCACTCAGTTTGGTTTACTTGAGATTTCAGGTAATAGCAAGAATAAAACCAAACATTGAGATTGAGATAATACAGATGAACCTTATAGGAAGAAGAGACATAAACGTAGGTCTAGGGAAGAACGGAATGAGGGAAAAGCCTCTCAAAAATCTGGTAGATTTACCAAAAATAGGTCTAGGCGAGAACTTGCCAAAATTAAGTGTTATAGGTGTGGAAATTTTGGACATATAGCTCCTAACTGTAAGCTTGAAAAGCTTAAATCCTTAGAACTTGATGACGATGTTCATGATAAAGTTTATAGTTTCCTTTATACTTCTGGTTCGGAATCAGATTATGATTTAGAATCAAGTTCTGGTTCTGAAGATAATAAATTGCCTGAAACTGTTCAGAATGTCAATCCTAATGCTTGTGATACTTGTAAATTTGGTCAAGGTGATATGTGTTCTTATGAAAATGATGAATTTTATAAATTACTATCTCAATTTGAAGATTTAAATCTTAACACTATTACTTCTGACAATGTTATAGAACTGCTAAAAGAAGTTACAGATAATAATCTCCATGAAAAAATTATTCAATTAGCGGTTAACAATACTGCTAGTTATTCAATAAATTTTGTTAAACAAAAGAATGATTTTGAATACTCTGCCCCTTATTCTATATCAGAAGTTCATAACAGACTTAATAAACAAACTGTTTCTACAAGGGATTCTTCTTTTGATGATTTGAAGAATGAAATTAAAAATTTGAAAAATGAGATTAAATCTATTAAATAAAATCAAATGATTTATGATCCTTTTTTAACCTGTCATATAAAGGGGCCAAGTCTCTAGATAAATTTTTATAAAAGGGAGATATATAATTTAAACTTCCCAAAAATCTTTGTAACTGCGTCCGATCTATTATAACGTCTGGAAACTTAGAAGCGAAGTCAATTGATCATTGAATAGGGGTTACCTTACCCTAACAAATAAGATGTTCGAGAAATCTGACATTAGTTTGAAATAAACTCATTTTCGGTTTAGAAATTACCAAACTATTTTGTATAACAATTTTCTTGAAAATATCTAATGTTTAATATGCATTTCAAGAGTCTTTGAATAAACCAAAATATCATCAATATAAACTATGATAAAATCCAAATATGGATAAAAAATATCATTCATAATTTTTTGAAATTCAGAGGGTGCGTTTTTTAAACCAAATGGCATAACATTCCACTCGTATTGTCCAAATGGGACGTTAAAAGCCGTTCTATAAGAATGTTCTTTAAAGATTTGTCAGGGGAAGGTAACCCCTATTCAACGATCAATAGACTTCGCTTCTAAGTTTCCAGACATTATTATAGATCGAACACAATTACAAAGATTTTTGGTAAGTTTAAATTATATATCTCCCTTTTATAAAAATTTATCTAGAGACTTGGCCCCTTTATATGACAGGTTAAAAAAGAATCATAAATCGCCTTGGACTTATAGTCATACCACTTTGGTAAAGAATATAAAACTTTGTGTTCAATCTTTACCTTGCTTAACTCTTACTAACCCGACTTGGCAAAAAATAGTTGAAACTGATGCATCTAATATTGGTTATGGTGGGATTTTAAAACATATTAATCCTCACGATAAAACTGAATATTTGATTTGATTTCATTCAGGAAAACGGAGCGATGCTCAGAAAAAATACGCTACGATAGCTCATGAAATGCTTACCATTGTTAAATGTGTATTGAAAGTTCAAGATGATTTATACAATCAAATGTTTCTGATAAAAATAGATGCTCAATCCGTGAAATATATGTTTGACAAAGATTTCATACATGATGCTTCGAAATTAATGTTTACTAGGTAGCAGGCCCAGTTAGCTCCTTTTGATTTTGATTTCATTATAAAAAGGGAAGTGATAACTCTCTTTCAGATTTCTTATCTAGAGAATACCTATCGTCTTAATAGGATTTTTATCTCCTTTGCTTTCAGATAAAATGTTGATTACTATTATAAAGGCTGTACCCCTTAATAGAGATGTACAAGGAATAATTATATACAAAATTGTAGATGCCATGATGAGAGACATCATTGCAGAAATTTGATTTTGCGAAGAAATTATTGATTTTAATAGTTATTATTGTGACATTGACATCGAATAAAACTAAATGTTTTGTTTGTAAGATGGATCCTCCTTGGGTGACCAAGGTTCGAGGATCTTCATATGGATCCTCTTCATCTAATTCTCCTATTATACAGGAGGCGGGATGAGTTTGGTGAACTTGAAAAGTTCTTCCAAAGAAGTTTCTTCTATTCATCTGGATGATTTAAAGAATGAAATTGAAAATTTGAAAAATGAGGTTAAATCTATTAAACAAAATCTAATGATTTGTGATCATCGTATTACTCAGATTGAAACTATTAATAACAAAGGAAAACTATTAATAAATTACAAACCGTTAAGTAAATATTTAAAATGGATCAGATATCTGATACCATAGAAAAGAAAGCAATGATATTTCTTTTGGAAAACTCTGAGATTCAGAGAAAAGAGGAACCTTGGAAGATATTCCAACGCTATTTACTTAATGGATTACATTTCCCTTTTATAAAAGGGAGATATATAATTTAAACTTCCCAAAAATCTTTATAATTGTGTCCGATCTATAATAACGTCTGGAAACTTAGAAGCGAAGTCAATTGATCGTTGAATAGGGGTTACCTTCCCCTGACAAATAAGAAGTCCGAAAAATCTGACATTAGTTTGAAATAAACTCATTTTCGGTTTAGAAACTACCACACCGTTTTGTATAACAATTTTCTTGAAAATATCTAAATGTTTAATATGCGTTTCAAGAGTCTTTGAATAAACCAAAATATCATCAACAAAACTATGATAAAATTCAATTATGGATTAAAAATTTCATTCATAATTTTCTGAAATTCAGCGGGTGCGTTTTTTAAACCAAATGGCATAACATTCCACTCGTATTGTCCAAATGGGACGTTAAAAGTCGTTCTATAAGAATGTTCTTTAAAGATTTGAATTTGCCAATAACCTGATTCTAAATCAAATTTTGAGAATATATTGGCATCGTATAATCTAGACAATAAATCTTTTTTATTCGAAATCAGATATCTGATCCATTTTAAATATTTATTTAATAGTTTGTAATTTATTACTAACCTAGGGACACCCCGTTCTTTTTCAGCTGCATTGTTAACATAAAATGCAGTACATGACCAAGGAGATTTTCAAGGTTTGATCAAACCTTTCTGTAGTAAATTATCAATTTCCTTTTTGCAAAATTCTACTAATTCGGCATTCATCTGACAAGGACGAGATTTAGTTGGAATATTATCCTCAGAGAAATTATCTTCATAAGGAAGAGTGACAATATGCTTTTTACGATTCCAAAAAGCACTATGGTGATCGGCACAAATATCAACGGCCATTTGTTCGGAAATCAATTTCAATTTTTCCTGTAATTTAGTGGATTTCGCAGTGTCAAATATATTCATACTAAATAATTCTAATTGTAAAGAATCAACATGCTTTTGTTTCATATAAATTAAAGCATTAATATCACGAGAAATAGGATCAGTGATAAAAGTTTAATTTATATCTTGATTTTCATAAGTTGCCGAAAAACCTTTAGCATTTATGCTGGTAAAAGGGTATATAGCAATTATGAAAGGAGTTCCAAGTATAATTGTAGGATATAACTGATTTTTTACCAAGAAAAAGAAATGCGGAATGCAAACTTTATTTTGGCAAATACGTGTATTAGGCAATTTATACTTTATATCTAAAGCATGTCCTGATTCAGATTTAACCATGTGAGTTGTTTTCTCAAAGTACTTAGTAGGTACAAGTCCTTCTTGAATGCAAGTTACATATGCTCCACTATCAATCATAGCAATGTTAGTGATAGAAAAACTATTATCAATTAAAATGGTGCATTTAACATACCATTTATGAGCAGTGACAATTTGCATAAGTCCTAAAAAGATACCTTGTCTAGGATCAATATTAAGAGTTTTTGCCAGAGTATTTTCTTCAGCAATATTTTTCCCTTTGTTATTAATAGTTTCAATCTGAGTAATACGATGATCACAAATCATTTGATTTTGTTTAATAGATTTAACCTCATTTTTCAAATTTTCAATTTCATTCTTCAAATCATCCAGATGAATAGAAGAAACTTCTTTGGAAGAACTTTTCAAGTTCACCAAACTCATCCCGCCTCGCTGTATAATAGGAGAATTAGATGAAGAGTATCCATATGAAGATCCTCGAAGCTTGGTCACCCAATGAGGATCCATCCTACAAACAAAACATTTTTTTTTATTCGATGTCAATGTCATAATAATAACTATTGAAATCAATAATTTCTTCACAAAAACAAATTTCTGCAATGATGTCTCTCATCATGGCATCTACAATTTTGTATATAATTATTCCTTATACATCTCTATTAAGTGGTACAGCCTTTATAATAGTAATCAATATTTTATCTGAAAGCAAAGGATATAAAAATCCCATTAAGAAGATAGGTATTCTCTAGATAAGAAATCCGGAAGAGAGTTATCACTTCCCTTTTTATAGTGAATATCAAAATCAAAAGGAGCTAACTAGGCCTGCAACCTAGCAAACATTAATTTCGAAGCATCATGTTTGAAATCTTTGTCAAACAAATATTTCACAGATTAAGTATCTGTTTTTATCAAAAACTTTTGATTGTATAAATCATCTTGAAATTTCAATACACATTTAACAATGGTTAGCATTTCATGAGCTACCGTAGTGTATTTTTTCTGAGCATCGCTCCATTTTCCTTAATGAAATTGAATCAAATATTTAGTTTTATCGTGAGGATTAATCTGTTTTAAAATCCCACCATAACCAATAATAGATGCATCAGTTTCAACTATTTTTTTCCAAGTCGGGTTAGCAAGAGTTAAGCAAGGTAAAGATTAAACACGAAGTTTTATAGTCTTTACCAAAGTGGTGTGACTATCAATCCAAGGCGATTTATGATCCTTTTTTAACCTGTCATATAAAGGGGCCAAGTCTCTAGATATATTTTCATAATAAATATGAGATTGATGTGAAGTATACAACATAGATATGAACTTTGTCTTCATGGATCTTGGAGAAACGAGTACTAAGAGTACTAGATTGGAAGAGTTAGATATACCTCAAAATCTTGATTTGTTAAATAAATGGACTATTCCTAAAATTAATATAAAAATCATTTATGATTATGGTTGGTTTGATAAGATTTCTAATAAACAGGTGATTAAAACAACTGAACAATCTTTGGCGTTAAATTCTTCAGAACAGACTATTCGTTTGTTGAGTAAGAGAGATATCGATATATATAAATTATTGTATAATTTTTTGCATATTGGCATGATACAGATTGCTTTTAAGCCGTTAACTCTCAAAGGGTTACCTGAAACATTTTTTGCTGCTTTACGTGATGCTAGAAACCTAAATTTTAAACAATCTTTAAGGGGTTCGATAGAATCTACGGTGGCCTATGGTCCAGTTTATTTTAATACTCAACCTAATCTGCAGTTATCTTTAATTGATCCTAATATTCTTCATGCTTTGACTTTAAATGTTAAAACATATGGTTATAATTATGCACCTGGATCTGAATTAATTTGCTTGTCTTATAGAATATATTTTACATTGATTTCTAGGTTAAACCCAAGATGTAAGTTATATGATACATCTACTGAAACAATTCTAGTCGAAACAAATTTTGCTAGATCTAAGGTCACTACTAGAAGACTTATAAAATGGAAAAAAATTAATTTTTCAACTACTTGGACTTTAGAAACAGTAATTCCTCCAAGTCAAATGGCGGATGCAGTCACTAATTCTGAGTATTCTCATATCACTCAAAATCCGGATGGTAGGATTTGTATGTTGTTTAATGATATTCCTTTTAGTAGACATTCATTTACTTCTTCTAGAAGATTGCCTGCTATGCATCATATTTCCCCTATTGATCCTGCGTATGGTCTAGCCAAAAATCGTGCCGCTTCTTTACATACTTTACCATCTGTTATATCTGCGGATCAAAGTGATAAATTTGTTAATAAAATAAAGATTAATCCTAGGTTGAATATTGTTCATGCAAATGATATTGCTTCTGATATTTTTGATAGGGATATTCCTTCTCAGTCCGAAATGGACTTTGATCTTAATAATACTTGATAATGGATGTACACGAAATAGATTTTAGCCCAGGTTTGCTGGCAAGAAAGTACATTCAGAATGAATTTTTAAGTGATAAATGGAACCAATTTAAAACTTGGTTTTTTGACACTTATAGTACTGATGACTTGAATAATATTTCTCAAGAATTTCATGAAACTTGTGCCCTTCATAATCAAATTATGTCTTTTGTGCCTTGGTTTATAACCACTTATTTGCCATTATTCATCAACGTTCTTGAAAGATCTTATAAAGATGGAACTGGTAATATTATTAAAGCGGTGTATCCACCTCAGTCATCCTTCGTTTTACCTAATAATACTGGTATTACTTTTACGGCCTTTCAAAAATTTGTTGAGGAAGATGTGGTGGCAGTCAGCATCAATGAAATTAATAATCTTATTTCTTAAAACAATTATTTGGGACTTTATGTTAGAGTGTTAGGTGAACATATTGGTTCTCTTGATAAAAAGTTAGATGAACTAACCGTTTTGATAATTCAAATAAAAAATGATTTAAAAACTTATGAGAAAGCTTCGTCTTCTAAAAATAATTCTGAAGAGATTATTATGACTCCTCATGTGCAGAGACCTCCAAAAATTACTTATTTTAAATTAAAATCATTTAATGAATTAGAAGAACTTCTTACTAAAAAGTTTACTGAATTTAAAGCAAGTACTTTAGACTTATCTGAAAACTTTGCTGATGAAATGGAAAATGCTTTTGATTTTAAAGAACATTTTTCATTAGAGTTTAATAAACTCCATGGTTATCCTAAAAAGAATAGTGGTAGTACTAAATTCGCGCATAAACCCAGTATGCAGACTTATTATTATCCTAGACCAACTCCTTAAGATGTTCTTATAGAGGAACGAGATTGGAATCAGACTAATACGTCTTATAGCGGTTCTGAAATCTATGAATGGAACCTTGATTGGCTAACTTATAGACATCTTACTATTATGGTGCACAGAATGCTTATGTATGCAACTATTTGCAAAAATATTCCCAACTCCAATAGAAATATTTGCAAAATGATAATTGCAGGTTTTACTAGCCAACATCGTGGCTGGTGGGATAATTATATGACTCTTGAACAAAAAGCTGTTGTAATTAATGTCGTTTCTACTACTGCAGGTATTGATAACCTAGGTATGCCTCTTGTTGCAAATAGAGAAGATATCGTTTATACCCTACTTTTAACTATTTTAGAACATTTTAATGGTAGATTTACCAATAAGTTTGAAATTTTTCGCACTTTGTTAAATGATTTACGATGCAGAACCTTGGGAGAGTTCAGGTGGTATAAAGATACTTATATGAGTAGCGTGATGGAACTACCTGATAACAAGCTTGAGTATTGGAAAGCTAAGTTTATAGATGGCCTTCCCTCTTTATTTGCCTTAAGGGTTAAGAAAATCGTTAGAGATGAGAATGGTGAAATTCCTTATGGTAATTATACCTATGGTAGGTTGACAGGCGTTTGCACTCAAGAAGGAATAAACTTGTGCAATGAATTAAAATTATCTAGACAACTTAAGATGGATAAGCGTCGAGAAAAATCTCAACTAGGACTTTTGCACCCAGTTTGGTTTACCTGTGATTCCAGGTAATAGCAAGAATAAAACAAAACATTGAGATCGAGATAATACAGATGAACCTTATAGCAAGAAGAGACATAGACGTAGGTCTAGGGAAGAACGGAATGATAAAAGCCTCTTGAAAATCTGGTAGATTTACCAAAAATAGGTCTAGGCGAGAACTTGCCAAAATTAAGTGTTATAGGTGTGGAAATTTCGGACATATAGCTCCTAACTGTAAGCTTGAAAAGTTTAAAACCTTAGAACTTGATGACGATGTTCATGATAAAGTTTATAGTTTCCTTTATACTTCTGGTTCGGAATCGGATTATGATTCAGAATTAAGTTCTGGTTCTGAAGATAATAAATTGCCTGAAACTGTTCAGAATGTCAATCCTAATGCTTGTGATACTTGTAAATTTGGTCGAGGTGATATGTGTTCTTGTGAAAATGATGAATTTTATAAATTACAATCTCAATTTGAAGATTTAAATCTTAACACTATTACTTCTATTAATGTTATAGAACTGCTAAAAGAAGTTACTGATAATAATCACCGTGAAAAAATTATTCAATTAGCGGTTAATAATACTGCTAGTTCTTCAAACAATTCTGTTAAACAAAAAAATGATTTTGAATACTCTGCCCCTTATTCTATATCTGAAGATCATAACAGACATAATAAACGAACTATTTCTACAAGGGATTTTTCTTTTGATGATTTGAAGAATGAAATTGAAAATTTGAAAAATGAGACTAAATCTATTAAACAAAATCAAATGATTTGTGATCATTGTATTACTCAGATTGAAACTATTAATAACAAAAGGAAAAATATTGCTGAAGAAAATACTCTGGCCAAAACTCTTAATATTGATCCTAGACAAGGTATGTTTTTAGGACTTTTGCAAATTGTCACTGCTCATAAATGGAATGTTAAATGTACCATTTTAATTGATAATAGTTTTTCTATCACTAACATTGCTATGATTGATAGTGGAGCAGATGTAAGTTGCATTCAAAAAGGACTTGTACCTACTAAGTACTTTGAGAAAACAACTCACATGGTTAAATCTGCATCAGGACATGCTTTAGATATAAAGTATAAATTGCCTAATACACGTATTTGCCAAAATAAAGTTTGCATTCCGCATTTCTTTTTCTTGGTAAAAAATCAGTTATATCCTCCAATTATACTTGGAACTCCTTTCATAAATGCTATATACCCTTTTACCAGTATAAATGCTAAAGGTTTTTCGGCTACTTATGAAAATCAGGATATAAATTATACTTTTATCACTGATCCTATTTCTCGTGATATTAATGCTTTAATTGATATGAAACAAAAGCATGTTGATTCTTTACAATTAGAATTATTTAGTATGAATATATTTGACACTGTGAAATCCACTAAAGTACAGGAAAAAATTAAATTGATTTCCGAACAAATGGCCGTTGATATTTGTTCCGATCACCCTAGTGCTTTTTGGAATCGTAAAAAGCATATTGTCACTCTTCCTTATGAAGATAATTTCTCCGAGGATAATATTCCTACTAAATATCGTCATTGTCAGATGAATGCCAAATTAGTAGAATTTTGCAAAAAGGAAATTGATAATTTACTACAGAAATATTTGATCAAACCTTCAAAATCTCCTTGGTCATGTATTGCATTTTATGTTAACAATGCAGCTGAAAAAGAATGGGGTGTCCCCAGGTTAGTAATAAATTACAAACCATTAAATAAATATTTAAAATGGATTAGATATCCGATTCCGAATAAAAAATATTTATTGTCTAGATTATATGATGCCAATATATTCTCAAAATTTGATTTAAAATCAGGTTATTGGCAAATTTAAATCTTTAAAGAACATTCTTATAGAACGGCTTTTAACGTCCCATTTGGACAATACGAGTGGAATGTTATGCCATTTGGTTTAAAAAACACACCCTCTGAATTTCAAAAAATTATGAATGATATTTTTAATCCATATTTGGATTTTATCATAGTTTATATTGATGATATTTGGTTTATTCAAAGACTCTTGAAATGCATATTAAACATTTAGATATTTTCAAGAAAATTGTTATACAAAATGGTTTGGTACTTTCTAAATCGAAAATGAGTTTATTTCAAACTAATGTCAAATTTCACAGACATCTTTTTTGTCAGGGGAAGGTAACCCCTATTCAACGATCAATTGACTTCGCTTCTAAGTTTCCAGACGTTATTATAGATCGGACACAATTACAAAGATTTTTGGGAAGTTTAAATTATATATCTCCCTTTTATAAAAATTTATCTAGAGACTTGGCCCCTTTATATGACAGGTTAAAAAAGCATCATAAATCGCCTTGGACTGATAGTCATACCACTTTGGTAAAGAATATAAAACTTCGTGTTCAATCTTTACCTTGCTTAACTCTTGTTAACCCGACTTGGCAAAAAATAGTTGAAACCGATGCATCTAATATTGATTATGGTGGGATTTTAAAACAAATTAATCCTCATGATAAAACTGAATATTTGATTCGATTTCATTCAGGAAAATGGAGTGATGCTCAGAAAAAATACTCTACGGTAGCTCATGAAATGCTAACCATTGTTAAATGTGTATTGAAAGTTCAAGATGATTTATACAATCAAATGTTTTTGATAAAAACAGATGCTCAATCCGTGAAATATATGTTTGACAAAGATTTCAAACTTGATGCTTCGAAATTAATGTTTGCTAGGTAGCAGGCCCAGTTAGCTCCTTTTGATTTTGATATTCATTATAAAAAGGGAAGTGATAACTCTCTTTCGGATTTCTTATCCAGAGAATACCTATCGTCTTAATGGAACTTTTATCTCCTTTGCTTTCAGATAAAATGTTGATTACTATTATAAAGGTTGTACCCCTTAATAGAGATGTACAAGGAATAATTATATACAAAATTGTAGATGCCATGATGAGAGACATCATTGCAGAAATTTGTTTTTGTGAAGAAATTATTGATTTCTATAGTTATTATTATGACATTGACATCGAATAAAACTAAATGTTTTGTTTGTAGGATGGATCCTCCTTGGGTGACCAAGGTTTGAGGAGGATCAGGTTATACCAGAGAAGGGGAGGATCATCCCCAGGAGCATCAGGATCTTCATATGGATCCTCTTCATCTAATTCTCCTATTATACAATGAGGCGGGATGAGTTTGGTCAACTTGAAAAGTTCTTCCAAAGAAGTTTCTTCTATTAATCTGGATGATATTCCAGAAAACAATCTGTTATACGTACAATTACAGGAGTATCTCTCTCAAAAGAAAGGTGAAACCTTTGCTTCCATTGCTGAAGATGATATTGATGATATTAAGTCATACGAAAAGGTAGAAAAGAAAGAAATGATATTTCTTTCGGAAAACTCTGAGATTCAGAGAAAAGAGGAACCTTGGAAGATATTCCAACACTATTTAATTAATGAATTATACTTTTCGGGTGAGTCATACAAAACCCGTTCATACTATGAAACTATCTTGATGAGCACAGGAAGTGTTGAATTTCAACATTTCTCAGGATATAATACTAGCAAGAATGTTTATAACTTCTCCAAAATGATTATCAAACAGATTATATCTATTGAAGATTGGGGTATTTCCACAATGAAAGAAAGGCAGATCAGCCTTAATAAGGTCCCTACAAATTTCACTTATTGGGATTACATTAATGCTTTCAGTAAAGTCCTCTACTACAACAATGAGAGGCACAAACATACTTGGTTCGTTAAGGTTTGTTCAAAGATATTTGCCGGACCAATCCCGAATTGGTTCTTAAACTGGTGGTCATACCACAGTCCGACGGTGAAGATTTTGCCTGAACCATTTTTAAAATGATACAAAGAATGGATTAAGTTTTCACGAGACCTTAATAATTTATATCACGCAGATCATATCTGCTATATTGAAAAAATTGAACAAATCTATTTCTTCATAGAATTCTCTATTCCATGAATTCACAAGTGGACTCCGGAAGTAGGTTTTACCGAAGAACAGATTCCATGTTTATATCGCACCTATTATAACAACTTTTGGGACAAATTGATGAAAAAAGATCCTAAAACAAAGTCCTTATACGGACAAGAACTTCTGGACCTTATTTCAGAAAAAATCCAGGAATATAGTGCTTCTCCGCACAAAGGAATAATTGCTGATAGTTCCATAAAAGTCATGGCTAGAAGAATCTCCAATCAAGATGGAGATCAAGAAGAAATGATTAATAAGTATTTGGAAGACGTTAAGAAAAGTCTACTCCTTAATATCACAAATTATGCAAAATCCGACACTTCTATGAGGAGTGAAACAAGTGATGATATCCGGGATGATATTCAGGAAGCTTAACCATTTGAGGAAGAAAATCCAGTGGCGATAAAAATGCTAATAGAGGCGGAAGATTTTCTCCGACAACTGAAGAAAAAAGACAAAGTATAAAGATTATTTTCAAGATTTTCAAGAATAGTGATAAGTACAGTAGAAACACTGTTTATCTACAGTAAAACACTATTCATCTACAGTAGATATACTGTTAGTAGGGCCCATTGATAAGGACCCATTACTGTAGATAGATGCTTTTCTTTCCCTATAAATAAGCTTCATTTGTAGTCTTTTAGGAACAAGTTTGTAGAAACCACTTCTCTCTCTTCTCTCTCATTTCTTTTGTAATCTCTTAAGTTTGTAAGTGTGCTTACCAGAATATATTCACCGGAGCAATAAATAAAGCTTTCAGTTTGTATAAGCCTTGGTGTTGGCCCTTGCTATAAGGTATTTACTTCTTTCCTTTTCTTTTTAATTTCTCCGATCTAGAGCCGTGACTATGTCCGGCTAAAAGAATCATATCTATATCGGATATCTAACTTCACTTTTATATTTACTATGAAAGATCTAGACTTTATCTAAATATAAATAAATTTCTATATAGTTTCTTGATTTGGTTCCGAGATGGTTGGTACAATCAAATTCAATGCAATACGTTATTGGCTTTGTCTTAGTGACTCCGTCGGGCCAGCCGTGGTTTTAGCCTGAAAAATGAGTTTGATAAGTAAGGCACCTCATACCCAGTTAGAACTGCCAGACACATGGGTTTAATAACAATACGTATTTGAATCTCGACAAACTCCTTGCTTGGGTAAAAGGACTAAGTCCTTCAATACAGTCATAAAACTATATAAAAATTTGTATATATTTAGATTCACATTCCTTGAATTCGGATGTTGACAAGCTAGATTGAAGATGACTGTGCGGACTACCGCCCGTCTTCTGAGATCCTATTTCATAGTTGACAAGCTCGATTGAAGATGACAGTGCGGACTACCGCCCGTCTTCTGAGATCCTGTTTATTGTAGATGAACAGTCTTTCTACTGTACTTATCACTATTCTTGATAATCTTAAAAATAATCTTTATACTTTGTCTGTTTTCTTCAGTTGTCGGAGGAAATCTTCCGCATCTGTTCGCACTTTTATCGCCATTGGATTTTCTTCCTCAAATGGTTGAGCTTCCTGAATATCATCCCGGATATCATCACTTGTTTCACTCCTCATAGAAGTGTCAGATTCAATAAACTTTTTAGTAAGAAGTTCTTCTAATTCATTAAATAATTTTAATTTAAAATCAGTAATTTCTGGAGGTCTCTGCACATGAGGAGTCATAATAATCTCTTCAGAATTATTTTTAGAAGACGAAGCTTTATCATAAGTTTTTAAATCATTTTTTATTTGAATTATCAAAACGGTTAGTTCATCTAACTTTTTATCAAGAGAACCAATATGTTCACCTAGAACTTTAACATAAAGTCCCAAATAATTATTTTGAGAAATAAGATTATTAATTTCATTGATGCTGACTGCCGCCACATCTTCCTCAATAATAATAATAATAATAATAATAATAATAATAATAATAATGGGTAATCAAAGATTTGGAGTTAAGAATCATTACGTAAAAGATTTCCCTCAAAAACCTGGTCCAAATCGCCACTCCAATGCTCCCAAAACTCAAAAATGGTGAAATGGGGGTTGAAACTCCAATTTTAGAGAACATTCTGCCTATGTCTCAAATGCTCATCGAGATCGCGATTAGTAAGGTAGTCAACTCATTAAAGTTGACCATCGCTATAGTGGCAAGACCCTCACGATCGCAATGTACCCCAAGATAATGCTACACAATCGTGATGATCAAAGTGGGCACGCACCAGAACAAGAAACTAGCAACTCAAGATCATCAAAAGGACTCTCAGGATTCATTTGAAACCCCAAAAATGTAAACAACATATGCAAACCAATTATACTCGATGTTTCAGACTTAATGAAACCACCAAAACACAAATTTGAGGTCTCCTTGGCCCGAAATTTGTGAAAACCACAAGAAATTAACTCAACACCTAAGAAGGCTAAAACAAGCTCGAGACCTCTCAAAAATCAACCAAGATCTATCCTAGGCCTAAAATCATCCCCTAAACCTAACGAAACTCTCAAAATTCGGATATGAGCATTCGAACCCCGAATGTTGACTAGAGTCAATCCAAATGCTAAATTTCCACAATTTCACAACTTAGGACCTCAAATCCTCAAAAATATTTGGAATCTAAAACCAGCAACTTTTACAGATCATATTTCACATTTCGGGACTGATGGAATTGTTAGAATTTTATCCCGACACTCAAAACTCCAAAAGACTCCAAAAACCACTTCCTTAAAAACATGGCCTTTCAAACTCAAAACTTACCAAATTCTTAATTTTAACTCAAGGATCAAACCAACTTTTCAAAACTCAATCAAAAAGGACTCGGGGCCAATAATAGGAGGGGCAAAATAGTAATATTGTAAAACTTTCCAAAAATGACCGACCGGGTCATTACATTATCACCACTAACAACATGTTCGTCCTTGCACATAAGGCAAAAGAAACTACCTGGAGCTTTGAAAAGCTAAGGATATTTGGCATGCATATCTAACTTTCTCTCCCAAGTTACCTCACCGACTGAATGATTCTTCCACTGCACCTTTACTCAAGCAATCTCTTTGGTCCTAAGCTTTAGAACCTTCCTATCCAAAACAGATATAGGCTCCTCCTCAAAAGACAAGTCTGGACCCAACTTAACTGAATTAAGGAAAAGTAGATGGAACTCATCCAACATGTACTTCCAAAGCATGGAAACATGAAATACTGGATCCATAGTTGACAATCTAGGTGGAAAGGCCAACTTATTAGCCACCTCTACCACACGACTCAAAATCTCAAAGGGTCCAATGAATCTAGGGCTAAGCTTTCCCTTCTTCCTAAACCTCATGAGACCCTTCATGGGTGACACTCAAAGCCAAACATGATCACCGTCCATGAATACTAGGGCTCGAACTCTCCGATCTGCATAACTCTTTTGTTGACTTAGGGCTATCAATAATCTACTATGGATCATACGAACATTCTCCATAGCATATCTAAGAAAGTTTGTATCTAATGAATCCTTCTCAGCCAAATCAAACCATCCGATAAAAGATTTGCACCGTTTGCTATACAATGCCTCAAAAGGGGCCATCAAAATATTCGAATGATAATTGTTGATATAGGCAAACTTTGCTAAGGTCAATTGTCGATCCCATCTAGCACCAAAATCAATCACACAAGCTCGGAGAATGTCCTCCAACACCTGAATCGTCCACTCAGACTGTCCATCTGTCTGAGGATGAAAGTTGTATTCATATCTAATTGAGTACCCAAACCATGTTGCAATGCCTTCTAGAAATAGGAATTGAACAAGAAACCTTGGTAGAAGATAATAAAAACTGGGACCCAATGTAGTCGCACAATTATAAAGCTTGACTAACATCTCCACTGTATACTTCACCTAAACGGGATGAAATGGGCAAACTTAGTCAACCTATCTACAACCACCCAAATAGAATCATAACCACCCACAGTGGCAGGTAGTCCCACAACAAAGTCCATAGTGATTCGCTCCCACTTCCATGTAGAAATGGGCATCCTTATACCTCTAAGTCACTAGTGGTCACACTTAACCTGTTGACAAGTAAAACACCTCGAAACAAAATTTGCAATATCCCTCCTTATTCCACACCACCAATAGCGCTGGCTCAAGTCATGATACATCTTTGCCGCACCCGAATGGATGGAATATCGGGAACAATGGGCCTCCTCAAGAATCAGTCTAATCAACTCGCCCACCTTGGGCACACAAATCCTTCCTTCAATCCGCAAGACACCATCAGAATCAAGGGCAACCTCCTTGTCTTCCCCTCTCATCACCTTGTCTCGAATGAGACATAGTTTCTCATCATTAAACTGACACTCACAAATTTTCTCAACTAAGCAAGAATGAGCCCCAATAAAAGCAACCAATCTGCCCATCTCCTCAGAAACCCACAACCGGACTAGATTGTTGGCTAACCTCTGAACATATCTAACCAATGGTCTCTCCTCCACAATAATAATGACAAGACTTCCCAAGCTATAGGTTTTCCTACTCAAAGCATCGGCCACCACATTGGCCTTCCTTAGATGATACAAAATAGTAATGTCATAGTCATTCAGTAGCTCAATCCATCTACGCAGCTTCAGATTCAGATCTCATTGGCTGAAAATGTACTAAAGCTTTGATGATCTGTGTAAACCTCACAATGAACTCCATAAAGATATGTCACCATACCTTAAGCACAAACACTACCGTTACAAACTCTTAATTTGAGTATGGTAAGTCCTCTCATGGGTCTTCAATTGCCTAGAAGCATAGGCAATCACCTTACCCTTCTGCATCAAGACACCACCTATCCCGTCTCCAGAAGCATCACAATAAACAATGAAATCCAAACACTCTTTGGGTAAGGTCAAAACAGAAGTTAATGTGAACAAAGTCTTGAGCATTTGAAATCTCTCCTCACACACATCAAACCACTATAAACTTACACTCTGCTGAGTCAATCTAGTCAAAGGAGATGCAATGGTAGAAAATTTATAAACAAATCATCAGTAATAGCCCACAAGTCCCACAACACTCTGATCTCGGTAACCGAGGTAGACTGGTCCAACCTTTCACTACCTCAATCTTGGCCAGATCTACCCGAATACCCTCCTTGGAAACCACGTTTCCTAAAATGCCACAAAATCAAGCCAAAACTCGTACTTCGATAACTTGACATAAAACTTATCTTCCCTCAATCTCTGGAGCACATTTCTTAAATGTCGATTGTGATCCTCCTCATTCTTAGAGTACACCAAGATGTCTCCAATTAATACTATCACAAAGGAATCCAGATAAGGTCGGAACACCTTGTGCATCAACTCCATGAACGGTGTAGGGGCACTAGTCAAATCGAAAGACATCACAAGAAACTCATAGTGCTCATAACGAGTCCTGAACACTGTCTAAGGGATATCACATGCCCTAATCTTTAACTGATTATAACTAGATCTCAAATCAATCTTAGAAAATAGAGATGCACCCTAAAGTTGATCAAAAAAATCACCAATACGAAGAAGAGGATACTTGTGTGTCACTGTCACTTTGTTCAACTGTCAATAATCAATTCACATCCTTATAGAACCATCCTTGTTCCTTACAAACAACACAGGAGCACCCCACAGAGAAATGCTAGGGAAAATGAACCCCTTACTCAACAAATCATGCGACTGATCCTTCAACTCTAATGGTGCCATATGATAAAAAGGATTAGAGAGTGGCTTGGTGCATGATTAAAAGTAAATAGAAAAATCAATATCCCTATCTTGAGGAACACCTCAATGATTAGTAGGAAACACATTTGTAAACTCTCAAACCATAGGCATGGAATCCATGGGAGATAGCTCAACACTAGTATCCCTAATGAAATCCAAGTAGGACAACACCCACTATCAACCAACCTCTGAGATCTAACAAAAGAGATAACTTAACTATGGTAGGAACAACTAGCACCCATCCACTAAACTCTGGGAATAGTCGACATCGCTAAGATCACACTCTTAGCATAACAATCAAGAATAGCATCATGTGAAGAAAGTTAATTCATACCCAAGATAATAGCAAAGTATGCCATCCCTAAAATGATCAAGTCTACCCAAGTATCAGACCTGACCAAAGAAATAAGACATAATCGATACACTCGATCCACCACAAAGGATTCACCCACAGGTGTAGAAACATGAATAAGCACAACATACAAACAAACATCATATCAAACCCAATAGCAAAATAGGTAGAAACATATGAGAAAGTAGATCCTGGATCAAACAAAACAGACGCATGTCGATGGAAAACTGGGAAGATACCTATAATCACAGCATCAGAAGTTTCAGCCTTAGGCTTCTTGGAAAAGCATAACACTAGCCATCTTGGCCACCTATAGACTAAGTAGAACCTCTACCTCCACCCTATGCAGTTGGAATACCTCTACCATTAGTCCTTCCATCTCTACCAGACTGAACTTTACCTCAACTCCTGGCTGGAGGAACTGAATCCCTAACTAGAGTAGCTGAAAGTGAACACTGAGGTCCTGAATGAGTCTATAAAGGAAATTATCGCATCATATGACCTGGATCTCCATAAGTGAAGCAAGATCTCAACACAAAAAATTGCAACTGCGAACTAGACGAACTACTATAGCTACCTCGGTCAGAACCATAAGATTCTCGGGTTGACTTCCCACTCTCAATCACTGGCATAGAAGCATGAACTAGCCCACGATGCTAGAAAGAACTACCACATCTATGCAAACCTCTATCTCTAGATGAGGCTCTAGAAAACTGACTAGACGAACGAGCCCTCTTGGGCTCCCCAAACTTCTCTAAGACCATCAACCCCACCTCATTGGCGGTGCTCACAATGGACTGGATGGAAGCCTTCTCTCTGGCTTTCCTAAAAACATTAGAACTGACTGAGAAAGTCAACCGTCTCACAAACAGGTAAACTTTCGCAGCCTTATCCCAAACAATAGTCATAGCATGCCTTGAGTGCTCATAGAAACAGGCCTCATACTCAGCCACAGACACACTACCTTAAGTCAAGGTCTCCAATCTCAGATGACTCTCCTCTCTCATGCTCTAAGGAATGAAGCAGCCCTTGATAACACTAGAATACATATCCCACTCTATTGGATCTTATCCAACTGATTTAGATCTCACAAAAATTCTCCACCACTCTCATGGCACAAATTTTAAAACTTGTGAGTATCCTCACTCTTACCACCCTAAAAGTGGGGTGGTTTAATCTTTTGAAACCTCTCATAACACTGTCGATCAGTCGTTGTCAAATAACCTCAAGAGCAATTTGTGCATCAACAACTGGTGCAGGAACCACTGGTGGCTGGCCTACCTAGACATGAACACCTAGAGTTTGCTCCCCTATTATCGTCCTCAACAACCTCAACCTGTGGCTTAAGAGAAACCTCTGGTCCTCGACATCTACATAAAAAATTATGCAGCAACTCAACACTAGTGAAGGTAATGACACAAGATAATAAAGGATGAATAAAAGGAAGTTTCCTAACAATCTTTGTCGCCTCTTGAAGATAATCACAGACTTCTATATACAGATCCTCAAGACTCTATTTAGAGTTGTCTTGTACATACATGAGACATATGAACCTGGGGCTCTAATACCATTTGTCATGACCCAAAAATGGACGTGATGGCACTTGTATTTTCCCACCAAGACAAGTTAGCCTCAACCCAATGAAAACAAAAGAAAAGCAGAATAACAACAAAAACAAGAACCAGATAAAATAGAAAACTTATTGTTCTATTAGAACCCATAAAATCTAGTTGTCACACGTACAAGACACTAATTACATAAGTATGTAATTAAGAAATAAATACAAGTCTCAATCTTTGATTCACAAATAGAACAAAGTATAAGAAAAGGAAAAAGAGGGCCTGATGAATGAAAAGCAGCTACCTCTTACCGTCCTTGACAAGCCTCAAGATCGAAGAAAGTGAAAGATATCAGGCAGATTCGGGCTCGAAACCTACACACATGTAGAATCAAGAGGTGAGTACCAACAACACGGTACCCAACAAACAACCTACTAAACAAATCAACTAGCTAGGAAATGAGTACCCCCGACTCTCCAACCGAACCTCCTTAAACTAAAACCTACATAGAAATCATCCCAAACTAGTGATTCTATAATAAATGGCTCACATGCCCAATATATTCTCAGTTCAATAACCACAATTCAACAATTAAAGGAATTAAACAAGTCAACCTCAAAGTCAAGTTGTTCAGTCACACACAATAAGAACATCAAGCTCAATTATCAAGCAATATCACGCATAAACATTAAATACAACAAGTCACCATAATCAATCTCTTGCCGAAACCATTTCCCATCAACTTTATAACCATTACCAAAAATGATCCCAATTTTTATATTATATTCCAATATGATTTTCTTATTATAATTTGATTACCTTGTCATTCTAAATGCCAGATAATCCAGTGGTAGGTATAATGACATAGTGCCAAAAAAATTGTATATCTAGCTCTATTTCTTTAGTAAACTGAGCAAGTCTAGATGACATTTCAACTTAGTCTTCCTCTTGGCAAAGAGGTTGATTTCCAAGTTAGACATGACAGAAGGATAGGAAAAAATTGTTCCAAAAAGTTCATGACTGATGAAATAGAATAGGATACTGAAAGTTTACACAACAAAAGAAACAAGATCATTTACCTTATGTTGCTCGGTAACATCTCTCGCAGATGATCCTGGAACTTCAATTCAGGTTTTTGAGACCAGGAACAAGCTAACAACATGTATAGAAAAGAGCATTGACTGGATATGATACCATTTCTTCCAAGCTGAAATACATAAAAAACTTGACAGTCAATGGCATTTACAGAAAAAGCAATAAGAAGATGGTTTGAGGCTAAACCTAGACTTGTGAAGAGCTTTTACACAAAATAGAGATTGATTAGCTAAAGAAAAGAGGAACAATACCTTGATGGCACAGTGACAAGGTAAGCAAAATCAGCCACTGGAACAGACTATCCAGAATATTCAGATTGTGATTTCACTGAATATGATTCTTTTCTAAGTGTGAAGGGTTAGCCAATGTATTTGTATCAGTAGTGTATTCGTAGATTCCTTTTTTTTTTTTTGGAAATTCAATAAGTTAATTAAATCTTTAGTTTGGTTGAGATTGCACATTTTTAACTTCATTACTTATTATTGCAGATAGTGTCGTAAATTTTGTTCTTGATAAAGTGATATTTAGGATCCACAAGTCTTTTCAATGGTTTAAGAGAGACAATTGAACTTCTAAACTTCTCTTAAATTGCAATTCTTCGGCCACTTGAGGAAGAAAGCCAGGCGTGAGCTTTTAGATTTGTTCACAACAATAATTATTAAGCATTCAGTTCTTTGTTTGTTACTTGTTAACATGTGTATTGGCACTTTATTTTCCAGAAAACCACTAGTATCCTCAATTTGGGAACCCCATCGTTAGCATCACTTAAGAGTCCAAAGAGCAAGATTCGATCTCGCTGCTCGAAAGCTTCAGAAGGTGCTTGGAGTGCTCTTTCTTATTTGCTTCTGTTGAATTTTTTCAGCTTTTCCTTTATTCCTTATATTTCAATTTTCGAATACTCTTAAGGAAGATAGTGCTCAAACTTAAGCAAACTTTTGTCAGCTTAATCACATTTAGGTATTGTAAAAATTATTTTCTAATTCAATTTTGCACCTCTTAAACTTAAAATAAGTTGATATTTGCATGTTATCCTCTTTCAGTAATCAAAAGATATTTGTTCTTTCTAATTCACAAATAGTAATTTATTAATGCAGTGAATTTGTTGATCTTATAGGGCTCCACAACATGAAGAAGACAACAAGATATCACTCTCTTTGTATCAGATATTTCTTACTTACATCTGTTCTCGCACTTTTTTTCTCGATTCTATTTTTGAGAGATCTTTTCTTAAATTAGAAAAGATGGACATTTAGGTGCTGACTATTTTGGTTGAGGGATAGTGTTGAGTACTAAGGTCTATGTCAGAGCGGAGAGAATGTAATAACACATTCAATAATATGAAATTCATATATCCATAAAATGTACAATTCATGGGGTGGTCTTATGCATTTTTTCTTATAATAAATAAAAGTACCCAATTATGCACGTGTTGTATGTAGCCTATTGTTTTTCATTATCTATTTAAATTTTAGTATGAATCAGTGTTTGATTTTATTTATTATCTTTTATGTAAGATAGAAGTTTATCTCTCTCACAAGTACATGGGAGCTTCTCTTTCTCACAATAAATGAAAATGTCGCATTCATGCTAGTACAAATACATTTGACAAATTGTAATTGAATTATTTAAGTTGGAATATTTAAAGTAAAAAAGCAATAGTTAAACCATGCATGTTGGGCCCTTGATGAACACGGGTTATGGCCAATCTAGTATATGTATAAACAATGTAAAAATATTGTGCTTGTATCCAATTTAAATACTTAAATTTAATATTAATTTTATTTTAAAAAATACAATAATATTGGGTAATAATAAGATTAAATGGAAAAATAATAATTAACATGCTCCAAATATACCATAAGTTAAATCAAGACTAGATTCTTATAGGCACACAAAACAGATCTAGTTTAATACGCAAAACTATCATGGAGGCACCTTTAGTAGTTGTTAGGGATAAAAATACAGGTGAAGTATTGTCCTACAAAAGATCTTATCCTCCTTTTAAGATTAATCATCTGTCAATTGATTCAAAAAAAAAAAAATAGCTCTATTGATGTGTTATCATTGAAGAACGAGCAAGTGAAAACTAGTAATTGTGAAAATGCAGTGGATGTTGAACAAGTATCATTGAAATTCGGTGACAATTATGGATTTCAAAATAATCATCAATGCTTGGAGGAAAAAGTGTCTTCTGCCAATAATCGAAATCAAGAACGATCTCAGAGGTTGGGTGAACTGGCAATTACAGCCGCCACAACTAAAATCCTTGAAGATATAAGGATTTTAAGTCAAGATGTCTACAAGTTGTCTTCAATAGAAGATATGCTTAATTAGTTTGAGCAACAAAAACTTTTTTGATTTGATTGGGGTTGCTAAGATCTAGAAATAATGATTTTGGTTTTAAATCTTTCATATGGATTCAAAGATTTTCTCTTGCATATAGTAAGATTTTGACTGTTTGGATTTTACATGATTGTTGTTGTTGGTGGTGGTGGTGGTGGTGTTGTTGATGTTTTATGGATATATAAATGATTGGGCAAAAAAAAATAATGATTAAAAGGTTGAACCTATGAAATTTTATATCACATTTTTGTTATTATCACTAACTAATTATTTTTTTGAATTCGTTTATGAATGTGCCATGCTCCACCTAACGATGAATTTGAACATTATTTTTATTTTCTATGACAAAACAACGCTACATTCATATTATCTTCAAGAATTTGGGATCCTAGTTCTTGCACACAAACTTACTATTTTGGAGTGGGTTTCAATCTTTAATTTTTTATTCTTCTCAAACTCCGTGAAAATTTACAGATCAAAGTACCTTTATCTATGACCTAGTTTTGCAATATTTAAGTTAGAATAATTTTGCTTTTTACAACATATATTTTGTAGGAATTAAGTTATTCGACATAAATGTGTAGTATCTAATTCACTTGCCATAAGTGAAGAGAACTTTTACCTTGTGGGTTATGAATTGAACGCATGCCTCTAACAACGCAATTGTTATAGGAACAAGTGGCATAACTTGTTATGCATTGTAAGACATAACTTATATTAGATTATGATATAAAAATATAACTTGATGTAAAGGAACACAAATTGTCTCTTCGAAATCGAACATCAATTGCAATGATTCGCTAGATGGCTAATTGGGATTAACAACCATCAATTGAGAGATAAATAAAATATCATCCTAAAATAAGGGCATTTATATGAATGACCTTCTAAAATTCAAAGGTGCAAAGAGGATAATTAACCTAGATTATGCAAATTTAAGAATATACTTTTTATATTTGCAAAACTAAATCAACGAATTTGAGTTATGAGTTATGATGTATTAGAGGATAATTAAACATGATTGTTATAGTAAAATATAATTACTATAGAAGATGATTATTATTAAAAAGTTAAAATTTAATAAATAAATTTAAGCAATTCATGAGCAGATGAGTTGAATGTTGTGATTGCTATTTGTGGTAGAGATGACAATGAAGTATGAAAAATATGGGACGAGGCGAGGCAGGTTCGAATACTAATAGACAGATAATAATTAACATGCTTCAAATTTACCATTAGTGAAATCAAGACTAGATTTTTCTTTCTCAATAATCTTGGAGCGTGGACTTAAATGGAAATAAATTTATTAGGTTTCTTGTGTTAATACAAATTTCAGTAGTATATATAAACACACAAAATAGATCTACATTAACACAAAAAACTATCATGGAGGCATGTCATGAACCAATAATGGACGTGATGACACTTGTCTTTTACCACTAGGGCAAGTTAGTGTCAACCCGATGAAAACGAAAGAAAAACGGAATAACACAAAAACAAGAACAAGATAAAGCGGAAAACGTACTCTTCTATTAAAACCCCCAAAATCTTGTTGTCACGCATACAAGACACTAAATACATAAGTACGGAATGAAACTTAATAAAGATAGAGAAAACTAATGCATGATTATAGCCTTTAGTTGGTATTTCATTGTATTCTTTTCTAGCTTATTTTTTTGTGAGAAGGTAAGTAGTACAAAATATATTTTGTTTAAGAGGTTGTACTATTAGATATTTCTACAAAGATAACTCTTATCATAACAGTAGTAATTGGGAATGAAATCTTGACAAATGTGCAAAGTTCAACTTGTTTGCTTATGCTAGAAATTGAGACAGTTTGCAATGCTTTAGGGGTTGGAAATTTGCAAACTCAAATCAAGATTTCAACCCCAAATGTTGCCTTTATTATTGCTGACCCTTTTCAACTTTTCCACGCCTTTTTCAATCAGTCCATAAGCTCTGTCCTTTCAAAATTGTTGCAGCCTTTGTCAAGGACACAATCATATATGATAATGAATTTGTACCTACACAGAAATCAACCCAACCTAGCGATTCTATAATACATGGCTCACAAGTCTACTAGTTGAACACCTAGTCGGGCAAACCTATGCACATCACAAACCAACTCTTTCTTTTCATCCTCTACATGAGCCACACTACCCATGGACAACCTATTAAGAGCATCCGCCACTACATTAGCTTTGTTGGGGTGATAAAGGACACTCATGTCATAGTCCTTCAATAGTTTTAACCACCTACTTTGGCGAAGATTCAAGTCTTTTTGATTAAACACATATTGAAGACTTTTATGATCGGTGAAAACATCCACATGGCCCCCATACAAATAATGTCTCCATATTTTTAAGGAAAACACAACCGCCACTAACTCAAGGTCATGGGTACGATAATTCTCTCATGGACTTTAAGTTGCCTTGAAGCATAGGCAATCACCTTACCATTTTGCCTAAGCACACATCCCAACCCAACTCTAGAGGCATCACAATACACCACAAAACCATATGTACCTTCCGATAAGGTCAACACCGGGGCGGAAGTAAGTCTATCTTTCAACTCTTGGAAACTCTTCTCACAAGCTTCCGACCACACAAACTTAGCCTTCTTTTGAGTCAAAGCCGTTAAAGGAGAAGCAATAGAGGAAAACCCCTCAACAATTCTTTTATAATAACCAGCCAAACCCAAAAAGCTTCAAATATCTATCGGTGATAGAGGTCTAGGCCAACTCTTGACCGCATCTGTCTTCTTAGGATCTACCTCAATACCCTTTCTTGACACAATATAACCAAGGAAAGCTACGGACCTTAACCAAAATTCACATTTGCTAAACTTTGAAAAAGGTTGATGGTCCTTAAGAACTTGCAATTTAATTCTCAAATGGTCAATATGCTCATTCTCACTCCTTGAATAGATCAAAATATCATCAATAAACATTATCACAAACATATCAAGATATTGTCGGAATACTCTATTCATTAAGTCTATAAACACTGCTGGAGCGTTAGTCAAACCAAAGGACATTACTAGAAACTCATGGTGACCATATCGAGTTCGAAAAGCCGTCTTGGGAATATCTTCACCTCTCACCCTTAATTTGGGATAACCCGACCTAAGGTCAATTTTAGAGAAATAACTAGCCCCTTGAAGTTGGTCAAATAAGTCATCTATCATTGGAACGGGATACTTGTTCTTAATGGTCACCTTATTCAATTGTCGATAATCAATACATATACAAAGGGACCCATCTTTCTTTTACACAAACAACATCGAAGCACCCTAAGGAGAGATGCTTGGTCGGATGAAACCTTTATCGAAAAGATCCTTCAATTACTTTTTCAACTCCTTAAGTTTTGCTAGGGCTATTCTATAAGGAGGAATAGATATAGGTTGCATATCCGGGAGAAGGTCAATACCGAAGTCTATTTCCAGCTCGGGAGGAATACTGAGTAGATCATCCAGGAATACTTTCGAAAACTCATTTACAACGGGGACCAACTCAAGAGAAAGGGTTTCGGAATCTATATCCATCACCCTAACAAAATGGTAAATGCAACCCTTGGAGATCATCTTTCTAGCCTTCAAACATGAAACAAATTGGCCCTTAGGCATAGAATTCCCCCTTTGCACTCTAGGATAGGCTCACTCGGGAATTAAAATTTGACCACACGAGTTCTACAATCTATAGAAGCATAACATGCGTGCAACCAATCCATATCCAAGATAACATCAAAGTCTAACATGTCACACTCTACAAAATCAACAAGAGTAACTCTATGGGATAAGGAAACGGGACATCTTCTATAAACCCTCTTAGCCACCACAGAATCACCAACAGGAGTAGAGACAGAAAAAGGTTCTAATAACACTTTCGGAGGAACATTAAACCTCCTTGCCAAAAAGGACGTCACAAAAGATAAAGTAGCATTGGGATCCAACAAGGCATACACATTAATAAGAATGACTTTTAACATACCGGTCACCATATCCGGGGAGCTCTCTTGGTCACCTCGGGATTGCAGAGTATAAAAGCATTTTTTCTTGGGAGCAGTAGAGTTTGAACCACTAGGAGGAGCCTGCTTGCGCTCTTTTCCCTTAGCTAAGTGTTGGGCAATTCCTCAATTGATGACCACCCGTACCACAACAAAAACAAACATCTATGCCGGCTAGACACATACCATCGTGTTTCTTACCGCACTTAGCACAAGTAGGCCTAACCATAGAAGGTACACCACCATTGCCTCATTGTGGTTTAGGGTTGGACCCCCTATCCTTGTTGACCCATGGAGGAGCAAGGAACCTTCGTTGGAAAACCTTTGTTTGAACCTTGTTCGACCTTGTGCATCGGACCTAGCATTGGAAAAGTTCCCATCACCGGTCCTAGCTCTTTTCACCTCCCTATTTTTTTCCTTGAGCTTTGACTCCTCAATTTGTTGGGCGTGCACCATAAGACGTGAGATATTTATATCACCAATTAGCATTGCCGTACGACATTCTTTTTCTACCAAGTCGGACACTCCCATCACAAACTTATTCATCTTAGCCCTTGAGTCTGCCACTATAGTTGGAGCATACTTGGATAGTTGAGTGAACTTTAGGGCATACTCCTTCACACTCATACCACCTTGACGAAGGTTAATGAACTCTTGCATCTTAGCCTCCCTCAGCTCTAGAGGAAAGAACCTATCAAGAAATGTCGATTTAAAATCTTCCCACTCTATGGGACCCACTCCCACCGGCCTACCTTCCTTCCATTGATTATACCACACTTGAGCAATGCCTTTCAATTGGTTAGCGGCTAACTCCGCTTTCTCTATCAAAGTCACCCCATGATAGCAAGTACTTTATAAACCTCATCCATAAATACTTAAGGATCCTCCTCCACTTTGGAGCCATGAAATTTCGGGGGGTTCATTCTTGCAAAATCTCTCACTCTTGAAGCCGCCGAATTCACATTAAGATTCACTAGAGCTACAACCTCTCTATTGACTTGAGCCGTCATGGCTTGAGCCAATATTTGGATAGTCGCCATAAACTCCGCATGAGTAACATTCTCAACCAAAGGATTAACCAAAACTTGAGGAGCTTAAGGAGGAGCTCCTTCATTCATATTGTCTTCCTCAACCGTTCTTGCGAATGCCCTTCGAGTAGTCATATCATGTAGACCATCGAGTAAGGATTAGAAGAAAGACATTATAGAGTTAAACTCTATCACACCACCTAAGAGTAATGAAAGAATTGGAATTTCCTAAGTATCTTATAGCTTCTTGTTCATAAATGTGGCATGTTTCACACTCATGAACAAGACTCTACTAGACATGGCTTATGAGACATGACATGATCATAGAATCATTCTAAACCATATGCTCTGATTACCAAGTTTGTCACGACCCAGGGGTACCCCCTAGATGTAACATGGCGTATAGAACCCGAAGGACTCCATACAAGCCACTTAGCATATCATAACATAAGCAATATAACAATAAGAGTAAAATGCATTTCAAGTCTAAATCTAAAAAAAAAAATCATTTTAAAGCGAAAACAGAAGTCTGGACTCTAAGTCTCAACATAGCCATCTATTACAATGTTCGAAGGAGAAAGGCACACAACTCATACAACATAGACCAAAAAGGAAATACAAGAAAAGAAACTACAATATGAAAACATCCATCCTCGAATCATAAGGACTCACCTACAAGCTAGGAGAAATGAGCAAATCCAAGTTTTAGCCACAATGAGGACCACCTTGAGAACCAGACCCTACACTTGGGAAACTGTAGGAAAAATAGGCATTTGTACAAAAATGCACTAAGTATGATAGCAATGCATAAAATATTGAGAACATGCTAAAGGGAACATTTTAGTTGAATGTATGCACTTTACCAAGTTTAGAACATCATCATAGTCATAGTGGAAAAGCATAAATCATAAACATAATTAACATAGACATAATCATCATAAAAGGAACACTTCATAAACAACCTTAAAGCTTACTTGTGCAATGCATGAATAAGACCCCATAAATCTCACCCATGCCAACTAAAATTCTTTAGGCCATCATTCATATTCTTGTTCTTGTTCTTGTGTGAATAAGCCTTAACCGACATGAGACCATGTGAGCTATAACATGATTACCCGATGTTATCCACACCAAAAAGGGTTGTCCTACTTGCCTAAGGTAGAACCATGGTTTGTTAGCTTAAGTGGATCCACTAGCTAAATATCCTATGGGGAACGTAGTTTATGGGATAAGGAGATTATTACTAGAAACCCAGCCTTTCTGACGGAAGAGCTTCCATCTCATGAGATTGCTTCTAGAAACCTGGCCTTTCTAATGGAAGAGCTTCCATCTCATATTCAATATCCACTCAGTGCTAAGCATTAATCCCATGGAGTACTTAATAAGTCATAACTTGTTTCATGGAGGGATGTCTGATGTTTGCGTAATCAAGACACAAATTCCAATGCAAGTGTCTAGGATCGTACAATAGTAAAGTAACCCAACCAAGGGTTGGGATCTTTCCCACAGGGAGTGGTTTTGAGAATTAGTAGAAAAATAAAATTAAGTTCTAATTAGTCATAGCTAAAGACATTATTGAATACAAACATACTAAATCTAAGGGGTGACACAAAAGTGTTAATTATCAATGGGATTTTGTCACAAGTAAGTAAAAGCAAGCAAAAATACAAAGAGTACTAATCAAGGAGATGGGGTTCTTGGGATGTGATAGGTATACGGGAAAAACTAAACTATTGGGTACATGCTTTTGACAATAAATCAGTTGAATATTTGTGACTAGGCTAGACTATAGTGAGGGTAAATTCTCTCTCGAGCAACTTACCCCAAATCAAATGGGTTCATCTCGGACACCCACTTGCCGCTTGAAGAACAACCTCCACCTTAGCCCACTCACTCTCTCGAGCTGAGTGTGTGCGAGAAGGACTAGGGTTCACTCTCTCAAGCTGAACCTCATGTCGACCCACTCCCACCGGCCATCAATTTAGTAGTCTTAGTTTTACGACCTCTCTCTCGAGCAGCCAGAAAACACAAATGTGAAATTTTATTTGCAACTACAATTTCATTAAGTTCCACCACAACTACTAAACGAAATCACATCTAAATAACAAATAAATCATCAACAAGCAAGACCTAACAGATAATCTAACCCATAATCACAAAATCACACCCTAAGAATTGGGGTTTTAGCTACACATGTAAAAGAGATAGAAATTTATACCAATATGAGTTTGCATTCAAATGGGTATGAAGATTTAAGTCTTAAAACAAGCCAAGAGTGAAGAATCAACAAGACCCAAGTCCAATTTCTTGAAATTGAAACCCTTTGAATCTTCAAGTTCTTCAAAACCCTCTCCAAGCTTAGAACTTAAAAATTCTATATTAAAAATATGATACTAAGCTACAACTATTCAATGAGTATTTATAGTTTTCAAAAATCTGTGCTGCAGCAGATCATTCGGCGTCATTGGTCGGGATCGCCGATCAAATTGTAGATCCACCCTTTGGTCTAGTTCATCGCCGTCTTGTGTTAGACTTCAGCATCATCGTGTTTGGATCATTGGGCGACATAGTACTGATTTGCAGAACTACTCGACGATACGCTGATTGTTCCTTTTCACCATTGATTTGATCCTTTCCTTCAGGGCTCAGCACACTGGAACAAAAGGCGAGGATAAGACCATTTGGCGATTCACAGAATGGGTTCGGCGATTCTCATATCTTCATTTCTTCGATCTTTCAGCTACTTTTGTTCCTTTTTGCTAAGTAGTGTCCATGCTTACCCTCAAACTTCAAATACTTGAAACTTACGGGTTTTCATTAGATATTGAGATAAAATATGAATTCGAGGACACTAATTCTATCAAAATATAGCCCTAAATGAGTCCAATGTTTGGACTCATCAACACCCCCAACTTAAACTTTGTTTGTCCTCAAGCAAACTCAAGTTCGGCCATTCAAAAAAGGTGTCTCAAACAATGCTACACAAGACTTAATCATAAATGCACATAACAAGACTCAAGTTACATATGCAAAGATCAAATGTGCACTCAAAGATTCAAGTTGTGACTCACCAATATCAAAGAATCTCATGCTCAAATGCAATCTCAAGCTCAACCAAAGTGTTCAAATGCCCTCACACAAGGAATGATTCCAATTTCACACACAAAGGTTTAATAATTTAAAGTTTCAGAATCAAATGCAATGCTCACTCTCACAAGGAAGAACACAATGCATTTCACCCATAGGTTTGCCCGTATTTTCCAGTCAACATTTGTTTTGGCTCACTCAAGATCAAAAAGGTCTTTTCAAGGCTTGTAATGGCGCTGAGTGCAAATGTATGGTCATTTAGGCTTAGTGACTTTCATCCTCATGAAATGTGGTGCTCACAACACTTCCTTTCATTTTCCTTCATCATTCTCTTTAGTGCACATAAGTCATCCTATTATTCACTTTCCAT
The DNA here is from genome assembly GCA_035578085.1 of Solanum pinnatisectum. Taxonomy (NCBI): domain Eukaryota; kingdom Viridiplantae; phylum Streptophyta; class Magnoliopsida; order Solanales; family Solanaceae; genus Solanum; species Solanum pinnatisectum. The sequence continues at coordinate 35,988,793 of CM069087.1, forward strand.
GGATTGTTTGGGAACCCCATTTCTTTTGTACTTTATGCCACAACTTTCTTTTTCATTCTTTTTCTTTTTGTTTTTCTTTCTCTTTTCTCCCTTTATATATATATAAATATATGGAGGGGTTCCATTTTTCTCAAAATCATGGGTAAGAGGATACTTTCCTTGCACTTCTTGACTTGCCCTTAACTTTTCACCACACCCCAAACTTAGGCTTTTGGCCTAAATTGGCTATTTAGTTAACCACAACTTCATGAGGAGTTTGTGTAAGGGATGAAGAAAGGTTATGATTTCATCAAGTTTCTTCCAAAGAAAGTTAAGGCTCAAGGGGTGTTCAAAAGCAGTTCACACACTCACAAGGTAGGTCACAAAAGAGGTATATGTCAAATTGGCTCACACTCTTTAAAGTTGCCTAATATCGTATCAAGAGATAGCCTTACTTAGTCGATCGAACCAACGGGGCAAATTCTAGGATCTATCATGCATAGTTCAAAGTAAGCTCATCCCACTAGGCATTGACACTATAGTCAAACAAGACTCCACACTTTCTCTAATGTGCAATGATCATCACAAGAGACTCAATTTGATACTAGGCTAGTCATAATGAGATGCAAAAAGTTCACATATTGTCTATGCAACTTCATTTGGCCTCATCGTTGCCACACATTCATGTTCGTTCGATTGAGAGCTCTATTCAAGTCATCAATATTAATCGAAATCGAGACTTAAATTTTGCAAAAGAACAGCCACATTCAACACATGAGAGGTGGCAAAAATTTTCAGACAGGTCAAAATCATTTTTGTAATTTAAAATAAAAGGAGTTATAAGCTCAAACATCCAGAGAAACAGTATATCAAACACAATTTTTAAATAGAACAACCTAAATACATACACAAAAATACAAGTCACAAATAGCACACAGAAGGTGAGCCTCACCCCACCACAATTAAAAAGTATTTGTCCTCAAATGCAAATGAAATAAAGTATCCAAAGGTGAAAGTAAGTAAGACAGAGAGGGAGGTAGAGAAAAGTCCTGTCTATGCAGTCTCTCCATCAGTTGGGGCATCAGTGCCTAATGTGTCAGCCTAGAATTTGATAATGGCCCCCAGAGATTCTTCAAAAGATTCAGCGGCAGCTGACTTACTAGGATTGTCCAAGTCATGAGCCGTCAAAAAGAAATGGATAGCTGGGAAGAATCCAAGTCTCCATAAGGGAATAGTGGGGTCTCAGGAATTTGTTCTCTTGCTGGCACTAGGCTTCTTGCCCTCATTTTCCATTTTAGGAGGATTTGTTGCCTTTGTATTTTTTTCTAAAATTTTTTGCTCTTGTTTGTCGGGGTGGCATATCTCTTCCAGCTACTTTTGGTCTAGCCATTATTGCAAAGCTTCAAGAAAAAGTTAGAAAGTATTCAGACAAAAACAAGGCAGTTCAATTGCAAAATCGCTTTGCTGAACCAGTTGGCGAAGCGCACAACTACTTAGGCAGTTCGCCAAGTGCAGTGCATAGAGAATACAAGGGTGCAAACCAAGGGCAAACAGGAAATCTTTCTATGAGGCGCTGAATGCGTTCGACAACATCATGCTTCTAGCCGAAAGTTACAGAATTCAACATCATATCTGGCATTAAATTAAATAAGAGATGGGGATATTAGGCGAACTGCTGAGTGGTTCGGCGAGCTCAACCTAACTCGCCAAACAGCCCAAAGTGCCTATTTTCAACCCAACTTCTCAAATTCAACCCTACAACCCCAGAAAACAAACTCAAAACATGCACTAGTTAAATTAAGCTCCGATCCATAACACCCATCACACCGGGATACTCAGACTTCTCCCGATTTTGCCAGACTAAACAAAATACAAGTGCAACCACACAAAATTTAATCATTTCGATGCACAAGCATACAGGATTTCAAAAATCAAGACAAATGGGCAAGATTCTCGAATTAAAATAGGCGTTTGAACAATCTAATCTCATCAGAGAGGCCAAGCACATGACAATACGATAATATCATTTGCATACGAGAACGAATAAAAATTAGGTTCAGGGTTCATAAGACTAACCTTATTTGCCGATTAAAATGATATTTGAAGTGCTAGGTGGCAATGTAATCCAACTCCAAGCACAAATCGATGACCAAAATACTTGAAATGCAAAAGTATTGAAAATACTTACTAGGGGCAAATTTGACGAAGTTTGAAATCGGGGAAAAGTATAAACTTTGAAACTTTAAATCCTTTGGCTATAAATACCCATCCAGTTCATGTCTGTTCAGTGACGTTAGTCACAACCGTTGATCCACTCGATGACGCGCTGAGTTATGAATTACTTTGTCGAGTTTTACAAGACCTCAAAAAAAAATAAAGGACCAAACGACGGTCTTCATCGGGATCACCGATCTAATCGGCGATGTGCTGAATGGAACCTTTTCTCACCAACATACACATATCAACACTTTCCTACAACATCAACACACCATTATTTCTAAATAAAATTTAAGCATTTAAGGGTTTTGGGTTGCCTCCCAAACAACGCCTTAGTTAACGTCGTGGCACGACGCGGCTTAACACCTAAACTTCACTTTTGGGGTTAGCCTAAACATCACTTGGCAACCCCCTGCTTTATGTTGGGTGGAGATCGGGCAATGCATGACCCATAAGGTTCTCGAGCAGCTGGACGGCTCTAGAATGAGACCAAATCATTCGCTTCATCCCTTCAATATTTTCCTTCATTTCTTCCAGCTCTCTATCTTGCTCAGTCACCTTATGGAGAATGATTGAGAGTATTCCCTCAAGGCGTTTAACCTCATGGTTCTTGGTACTTCTTCACTCATGAGGAGGAATATATTTATCCTTCCTCTTGCACTGGACTTCGATCATCATCATCATTTTGGCCAATTCATCCATCTAAGTCATTAGGGAGGCCAACATGAAGTCTTTTTCTACATTTTGGTTCGTTTTAGCCATTTGATTAAGCACTTGGGCTGCTATCATATATGGTTGTTTCGCAATGCCTCCCGGAATGAGTTGGTCGACCAACCTCTTATTTCCAAGACCAAGACTTCTGTAGAAACAGTCAAGGAGGATTATGTCAAGAATGTCATGAGTAGGGCATTGAGTGATTAGTTCATTAAATCTTGCCCATGACTTGTGGATCCGTTCACCCTCTAATTGCTTTAAGGTGAGGATACACTCCCGAAATATCATTACCTCTAATGGAGGAAACTCCATTAGCTCCCGAGTGATGCTCTTCATACTCACTTCCTCTACTTCAATACAGAAAAGAAAAACAAAACTACGAATTAAGTAAGTAAACTACAACTAAGAAGAAGAAAAATTATATTAATCTAAGCTTTCTCAAATAACACCACTCCCAGCAGTGGCGCCATTTTGATGTTTCCATAATCAAGACACAACGTCCAATGCAAGTCTCTATGATCCTACAATAGTAAAGTAACCCAACCAATGGTTGGGATCATTCCTAAAGGGAGTGGTTTTGAGAATTAGTAGAAAAATAAAATTAAGTTCTAATTAGTCATAGCTAAAGACATTATTGAATACAAACATACTTAATCTAAGGGGTGACACAAAAGTGTCAATTATCAATGGGGTTTTTTCACAAGGAATTAAAAGCAAGCAAAAATGCAAAGAGTACTAATCAAGGAGATGGGGTTCTTGGGATGTGATAAGAATATGGAAAAAACTAAACTATTGGGTACATGCTTTTGACAATAAATCAGTTGAATATTTGTGACTAGGCTAGACTATAGTGGAGGTAAATTCTCTCTCGAGCAACTTACCCCGAATCAAATGGGTTCCTCTCAGAAACCCACTTGCCGCATGAAGAGCAGTCTCCGCCTTAGTCCACTCACTCTCTCAAGCTGAATGTGTGGGAGAAGTACTAGGGTTCACTCTCTCGAGCTGATCCTCATGTCGACCCACTCTCACTGGCCATTAATTTAGTAGTCTTAGTTTTATGATCTCTCTTTCAAGCAGGCCAAAAACTCAAACGTGAAATCACATTTGCAACTACAATTTCATTAAGTTCCACCACAACTACTAAACAAAATCACATCTAAACAACAAATAAATCATCAACAAGCAAGACCCAACAGATAATATAACCCATATTCACAAAATCACACCCAAAAATTGGGGTTTTAGCTACACATGTAAAAGAGATAGAAATTTATGCCAATATGAATTTGCATTCAAATAGGTATGAAGATTTAAGTCTTAAAACAAGCCAAGAGTGAAGAATCAACAAGACCCAAGTCCAATTTCATGGAGTTGAAACCCTTTGAATCTTCAAGTTCTTTAAAAACCTCTCCACACTAAGAACTCAAAAATTCTATATTAAAAATTCTATATTAAAAATCTGATACTAAGCTACAACTTTTCAATGAATATTTATAGTTTTCAAAAATCTATGTTGCAGTGAATCATTTGGCATCGTTAGTCGGGATCGCCGATCAACTCGGCGATCCGCCCTTTGGTCTAGTTCATCGCTGTCTTGCATTAGCCTTCAACATCGTCGTGTTTGGATCATTGGGTGACATAGTACTGCTTCGCAGAACTGCTCGATGATACGCCGACTTCTCCTTTTCACCGCCGATTTGATCCTTCCTTCAGGGCTCAGCACACTGGAACAAAAGGCGAGGATAAGACCTTTTAGCGACTCGCCGAATGGGTTCGGCGATTCTCAGATCTTCATTTCTTCAATCTTTTAGCTACTTTTGTTCCTTTTTGCTAAGTAGTGTCCATGCTTACCCTCAAACTTCAAATACCTGAAACTTAAGGGTTTTCATCAGATATTGAGATAAAATATGCATTTGAGGACACTAATTCTATCAAAATATTGCCCTAAATGATTCCAATTTGTGGACTCTTCAACATCTTTGACAATTAACCCAACTTAGTTCATTAGGATAGCTCTTAGATCATGCGTGAGAATAACCTTTCACCGTCCTTCATAGATCAAGGATCACATTCAATCAACACATCTATAATTCACTACATTAGACATGGATATATCATAATTCAAGTAACACAATTACTACATGCATAATTTCATAACATACTTCTATCATCAACAAGCCCACATCACAAGATCATAAATGAGAAATATGGGGGTTTCATGGGTTCTTGGGGATACTACATAAAAACTATTGGAAGTCATCAATTCATACTTAATATATCATAATTCAATCATGAGAAACAATTTTGAAAGGAACCCATGACTTTGGAATCAAACCCTAACTTTGGGAAATCACTAGTTTTGAAATTGGTTTTGGAAGGACTCCATGGATGAAAGCTATCCATGGATGAAGAGCTCTCATACCTTAGCAATGGAATCCAGTAAATTTGAGTAGAAAACCTTGTTCCTTGAACACTAGCCCCAACTTCCTTCTTCTTCTTCTTTGAAGTTCTAGAGAGAGAATATTTGGAGAAGATGAACTCTTTGGATTTGATTTGGGTTTTGGTAAATAATGAGGTGAATGGGTGTATTTTGACTTAAAATGACTTGTATATGTGTATAAAAGTAAGGCAAACCGACTTCACTTTGATTGGACTTAAATTGGAATTACCCAAAATACCCCTCAATTAAAGTGAGCGACACAGGTGCCATGAGGGGCTCCACGAGCCGTGGTCACCCTCTATGGACTTGAGGCAGTGGCTAGGCAACTTGTGCCTTTAGCCCAAAAGCCCAAGGCAACTTCATGAGGGGCTCCACGAGCCGTGGTCCCTCTCGTGGCCTTGAGGCAGTGGCTAAGCCACCCTCATTCAACCCTCAACTATCAACTACTAAGGCATGACCAGGGCCACTCCCACGAACCGTCTAAGGCTTCACGAGCCGTGAAGTGGCCCATGTGAAGGAGCCAATTTGGGGCAGCCATAAGGAGGCTACTTCCTGACGTCCACGAGTGGCACCACGACTCGTGGTGACCATCACTAGTCGTGAAGGCCCTCGTGGTTATGGGGAAGTGCCTTGGCAAGGCTTGGGCAGCCTTGGCCCTTGCCCCTTTGCCCTTGGTCCTAACCCTTCTTCCTTGACGTTAACCCTCACGTTTAGCCTACAAATTTCCTGGGTGTTAAAACTACATTCATATATATATATATATATATATATATATAAGAGAGAGAGAGAGAGAGAGAGAGAGAGAGAGAGAGATTTCCTCAAGAATTTGGTATCGTAGTTCTTGCACACAAACTTACTATTTTGGAGTGGGTTTCAATCTTTTATTTTTTTTTATTCTTCTCTAATTCAATGAAAATTTACGGATCAAAGCACATCTATCTATGAACTAATTTTGCAAGATTTAAGTTAGAGCAATTTTTCCTTTTCCATCATATATTTTGTAAGAATTAAGTTATTTGACATAAATGTGTAGTATCTAATTCACTTGCCATAAGTTTAGAGAACTTTTACCTTATGGGTTATGAATTGAGCGCATGCCTCTAACAACACTAGTGTTATAGGAACAAGTGGCATAAATTGTTATGCATTGTAAGACATACCTTATATTAGATTATGATATAAAAATATAAGTTGATGTAAAGGAACACAAATTATCTCTTCAAAATCGAAATTCAATTGCAACGATTCGCTAGCTGGCTCATTGGAATTAAAAACCATCAATTGAGAGATCAATAAAATATCATACCAAAATAAGAGCATCTATATGAATGACCCTGTAAAATTCGAAGGTGCAAAGAGGATTATTAACCTATATTATGCAAATTTAAGAATATACTTTATGTATTGGCAAAAAAAATAAACGATTTTGAGTTATGGTTTATCTGATAGTTTAAAAGAAGTTTGAGCTATGAGTTATTATGTATTAGAGGATAATTAAACATGATTGTTATAATAAAATATAATTATTATAGAAGATGATTATTATGAAAATGTTTAAATTTAATTAAAATTTTTGAGCAATTCATGAGAAGATGAGTTGAATGTTATGATTGCTATTAGTGGTTGAGATGACAATATAGTAAGAAAAGTATGGGATGAGGCGAGGCGGGTTCAAATATTAACAGAAAATAATAATTAACATGCTTCAAATTTACCACAAGGGAAGTCAAAACTAGATTTTTATTTTTCAATAATCTTGGAGCTTGACTTAAATGGAAATAACTTTATTAGGTTTCTTGTGTTAACACAATATTTAGTATTATATATAGATACACAAAATATATCTAGTTTAATACACAAAATTGTAACTACCTGAATCGTCGTTACTTATGAAGGGTAAAACGTTGTGGGTAACTGGGCCCCACTGTCTCGCCAGAGAGAGGTGATACCGCTAAGGCAGTAGTGCCCCAGCGAGATGGGAGCACCAGAGCTGGATAGGTGGAGGGAAGAACTTAATAACACAAAGTATTATTTCCTTCTTTTTCTCTAAGTGCCAAAAAGAGGCGAGGATCACCCCAGAAAACCTCAAAAGGCAGCTCTAGGCTTGGGAAGGAAGGAGAAACAGATATCTAGCACAGGGTTGATGATAACTCGTTGATTCCCAGCCAAAATCCACCATCTCATTATTCGGAGGCCAGGATTGGAACTACAATCCCTCTATTGCTGCTTCGCGCCAGGTAGGCTAGGTTTACATTACTTGGGTAGTCGTAAATTTGTGCTCACTTCGTAATATATTGCTAATTAAAGGTAGAATTCATTTTTAGGCCTTCAAGCACAGAAAAAGGGACGATTATACATGCTCTCCTAGTCGTTAAATATAATGTGTATTGTAGGGGTGGAGGGAACCTCATCCTGTAAACTAGCGGTAGGTGATGGTTCGACTTCCCGTTTGAGTTATATATACTTGTTAATGGATCCAATGTATGTGTGCATGTATGTGAATAGAGAAACATGAATCAAACCTAATAAAATAACTAAATATGAACAATTACATAACATGAACTTGTTACTTGACTGTGTAAACTATTCATTGTGGGTGTGATTATGGTTATGGTTGTGCTGACTGGACTGAGTGTCACGTTCTGACACATATATTGGATCGGGTGTCACATTCTGACACATATATTAGATCGGGTGTCACGTTTTGACACATCTATATTGGATTGAGTATCACATTCCGACACACTAACAGTATGGGTGTGGGTTCCATGAGAGAACCACTTGTGACTACTACATTCATATCTACCTGTCATTGATATTGGGGAATTTTATACTACTCCTAAAATGATAATTGAATTATGCCTCGTTTATATGAGTGTTTACTGTGTTGTAATTAATTATTTGTATCTCGTTTACTAGAATTAAATGTGAATGATCATTCCCAATCGGTATGTTGTTTGGTAAGTGGAGACCGAGGGTCCAAGTGTTACTATCAGCTATTTTAGAGAGGCTATTTGTGTTCTTAAACAATGTGAAGTGGGGTAGTGTTCATGATGCAGAAAGTAGTTAGGTCTTACCATGGGAAGAAGACTCGTATTCGAAACAGTTAGCGAGCCTTGATAGAGTATACTATGTGGTCAAGGGCTGAATTGTGATATAGAAGAAGCGAGATCATGCCGTGAGTGGTTGGCCAGGTTGGTAGTGGTTGTATTCAGGAACTCCTCTATGAGATAGAATGGTTAAGTTATGATCAAAAATAGAGCGAGCAAGGCGATATAGTAGGGAGTTAGAGTCAAGTGTACTACTATGTTCAAGGTATACAAGAATGGTAAAGGTAGGAGGATAAAGGTTGAGAGGGATACTTTTTATTGCATGTTTCCTGCTGGTTAATTTCTTTATATTATGTGGTGGGCATATGGTTGACCGACGATGCCTACTAATATGTGTTGTTTGTAGTGATACTACTCTTGTTATGCCATTTGGCATAGTCTGGTTGTAGGGCTAGTGATGTTTCATAGGTGAAGAGGAAGACAATCTCCAACAACTTATACTCTTCCTTCCCTATGGTGGGAGCTATGTCATTAGTTACTGTACTTTATACCTTGTAATCTTAGAAGTTCTTGTACCTATTTAGACTAGATCCCTAGGGCGTTATTTATTTTACAAGCTTAACTTTGGATTGGTTAAACTCTTATTTATGTAAAAATATCACGAATTTCCTTTTATCTCTAATTTTCTTAATATTTAACATGTTTTTAACCGTTTGGGGATTAAGGTCCCTCCTACCTAGGTTTTAGAGTAGGTGCCCGCGTGACCTGGTGGGTTGGGTCATTACAAATTGGTATCAGAGCCTAGGTTGCTGGTCTTTGAGTACAAGAGCAAATGTGGAAAAAACTCATGCGGATTCGTGTGTAGACATCCACATCTAATCTTCAGGAAGCTATGATGCATCCTAGGAAGTAGTTCCATTTCTTTTCTCCTTCCATGAGAGTTGTTGCTTGTGGTATGAGTTAATTCCAATTCGTATCTCAACAAAGTGAACTAGATGATGTAGACACGGCTGGAGGGACACAAGCGAGGTAAATTTGAACCGAGAAGGTTCTAATTGGTATCTGGCCTTAGAGGTTGTACAAATGCATGAATGATCAGCTAAGGTCTAGAGATAAACTACGATGTCATCACTTGGCTCTGTGCAAAGGTCTAGAGATAAACTACTATGTGATTCGTAAAAGAATTCTTGACATGTGACATGATATACTTATGAGAGGGAATGGAACTGTTAGATGTGCATAGACTTACCATTGATAAAGAGGGTAAGGGGAAAGAATGGCTTGTGACTATAGGGAAACTTCAGTTTCAGGACCGTCGGGATTGGTCGGGAACCATATAAGAAAAAGAGGTATTATTGCATAATAGTGGAATTGGTTGTTATGAAGGGTTCCCTTGATGTGTGTCGCTACCGATTATAAACTGTGTGGTTAATAGGCATATTCTTAGGATGTGCATGCTTGTGGTAGTGGAAAAAGGTTTTGGTGTGTATACCGTTGGGTTAACCTCGGGTGGACGACGCCTATCTTAGCTAAGAGGTTTATCCTAAATGCTTAATTATAGCCCTAGGAGTCAATTAAAAACTCTAGAAATGAAGATAACTCTCGGGAAGTGTTGTCCTGGAAACTGACCCCGTCAGAGCCACTGGGGCAGGAGCGCCAGAGCGGGAAGTCTCCTGCCAGAGTGAGACAAGGAGAGACAGAATCTCAGCCCTGCCTCCCCTATTTTTCTCTTATTTCGCCTATGGACTCTGAATCGTGCATGGGCTATTTTTCGCATTCCAATCAGTACTCCGCAATAGAATAGTAAGTTATAATCACCTAGCATTCAATTATGGCTATGAAAATAGCAAAATGAGCATTCATATGCTTACAAAAACTTAAGGAAAAGCAAAAAAGAGAAATTGAAATATTGTTTGTTACATGCCCAACAGGGGACAATCCAAATCAAGGTCCATGGGGAGGGGGAGTGTTACTCGAAATCTAGGTCCTCCTAGGCTATCTCCCTAGTCCACGCCTTGCTCAACCAGGGGAACTCCTAAAAGTCCTCCAGCTTGAGCCTGGGAAGCTCCTGGGGGGCGACACAAGAAAAAATGACCTCAATGGTCTTCCATATTAGTCCCATCAGATAGTCCCTCTCTATATTATTCTTCTTCTCCCATTGTAGCTGGCGGTGGAGCATCTCAATCTCGAGGGCCGTAGAGGGTGGAACTAGAGTAGAGGCGCTAGTATACGAGCCTCACAATCTCCTCCCGATGGCTGCCAGGTCCTCCTCCACACGAGCACCTGATAGTGGGGGCTGAGACTGGGTAGGAAGGGTGTCTCGGCCTCATCATCATCCTCTCCTTCATCGTCTGCCTCAGCCGCTGCTCTAGTGCTGCCGGCCTCATCTGTCTTTCTTTACTTTCTTCTTGGGGTGGAGGGCTGCCTGATCAAAAGAGGATGAAAAGGGGGAACCATAGGAAGTACCTCATCAGTGTCTAAGAGTGGTACCCCCGCCCGTTTGCACATCGCCGTCATTAGTCCAGGTAGGATGAATGCCTTCTTGTTTCCTCTGTAGAACATCTTCCACTCGAATATAATTTGTGCCCCAACATTCGGCCCAATCCCCTGCATAGCACAAGCCACCACTAGTACCCGAGGAAAGGTCACGTCGGTGTGGTCGCTTGAAGGGCAGATCCTCCTAGATACTAGGTGCAACTATCTCTTGGAATCTAGTGACCAGTGAGTACTAGTGATGCCCTACGTAATAGCCCAATAAACCCAGTCCCAATGCGCAGCCTCAACCAGTGTATCCCGTAACCAACCCAAATCCATCTCCCTCAGTCTGGTCTCGTACTTTGAGTTGGAGACCTCCGCACCTCGAGCACTGCATTGATAAACTGAGTGCTCAGAGGGATGTTGACTCCTCAAATGTAGATGGTAGGGTGAGGATCGTCCCAGCGGACAGTAGGGAGTAGGGCATAGAACTCTCATACCCAGCCTAAGCGCATTGTAGTTGGAGCCTCTGTCAGCGGACCCCAACAAAACTTCATCAGCTAGGCATGGAAGAGGGGTGCTTTATCCGCTAAGCCCACCAAGTGGAAACCCTTCTCGCACAAGAATTTGGTGTTCTCATGATCATGGTGTGTCTCCCAACTTGCACCATCGAGGAACTGGATGAAGGGCAAGTTTTCTTCATTGATTCCAGCCATGGTTAGACAAGCCTGAAAAAATTCATGAAACATACATGTTAGGACTCCATGGAATTAGTCAATCACTGGTTAAGAAAAGGAAAAATTTCTATTTCAAGTGACAAGGGGCCATTGTTCCGTAGGATCTCTCCATAGCGGGATGAAAGCTACCATAGCGGGATGGAGGACCCAGAGCGGCCTTCATCTAGGTCGAACTTTAGGGCGTGATGATAGCGCCCCATCACCCCAAAACCTCAGTTTTAGCAAAATTTTCACCAGATTAGTGTTTTTAGAGTACCCTGGTATCTAAATATGTGAAGACCCTATTATTTCAACTCCTAAATGGTGCCTGAAGTCAAGTTTCTTACCAAGAAACTATTCAACTTCCCCCACCCATTTCGAAACCATTTCGGCTCTATTATCTCAAAATCCTTATGCTCAGAATGTTATGGAGACATTGTTAACGTAAGGGAATTGTCCATACTACATTTTTCTTATCAAATCAAGCAACCCGTGTGAAAATTTTGAAAACAACCCTAAGGCCATTCTACCTAACTGATTATTTATGTATAATCATTGTTAAGCAAGCATTGAAGTAATTACAGTAGGCAGCAAGAACATTACCTTAAGATTGATGTTCGGAGCGAAGCAATTGAAAAAGTTTTTAGAGTTTGGGGTGGGGTATAGAAGGAAATGGGGAAACCATTCCCCTTTTCCCCCTTCTAAACTGGTCTCGACCTCTTACCACGGTGGGATGGTCCCGCCATAGCGGCTCTGCCTTAGCGGGAATCCTGCCGCTCTGGCAGAGTTAGGCCAGACAAATTGGAGCGTCTATTTTCCTCTGTGTGTTGCCTCATTTCCCTAGCTGGTTCCTAGGTAAAGATCCTTTTGTGCCTAAACCGTGGGGACCACTATCTTTCATTTTTCCATGATGGGTTGATCTATTAGTTTCAAAGTACTCCAAATTGGCTCGTGCTTACTCCTCTGCTTGTCGTTCGAGGAAGAACGAGGGGTAAATTGGTATCTATTGTAACGACCCGAACCGTCGTTACTTATGAAGGTCAAAACATTGTGAGTAATTGGGCCCCATTATCCTGCCAGAGCAGGGTAATGCCGCTATGGCAGTTGCGCCCTAGCAGGATGGACAGAGGGTAGAACTTAATAACGCAAAGTCTTATTTCCTCCTTTTTCCCTAAGTGCCAAAAAGAGGCAAGGATCACCCCCAAAAAACCTCAAAAAACTGCTCTAGGCTTGGGAAGGAAGGAGAAACAGATTTCTAGCGCAAGGTTAATGATAACTCACTGATTCCTAGCCAAAATCCACCATCTCGTTGTCCGAAAGCCAGGATTGGAACTACAATCCCTCTGCAGCTACTTGGGCTCCAAGTTGGTTAGGTTTACATTACTTGGGTAGTCGTAAATTCATGCTCACTACATAATATATTGCTAATTGACGATAGAATTCATGTTTAGGCCTTCAGGCACAGAAAAAAGGGACGGTTGTACATGTCCTCCTAGTCGTTAAATATGATATGTACCCTAGGGGGAAACCTCGTCCTGTGAACTAGGGGTAGTTGATGGTTCAACTTGCCATTTGAGTTATATATACTTATTAATGGCTCCAATGTATGCGTGCATGTATATGAATAGAGAAACATGAATTGAACCTAGTAAAATAACTAAGTATGGACAATTACATGCCATGATCCTATTACTTAATTGTGTGAACTGTTCATTGTGGGTGTGATTATGGTTGTGGTTGTGTTGACTGGACTCGGTATCATATTCTGACACATATATTTGATTGGGTGTCACGTTTTGACACATATATTAGATCGGGTGTCACGTTATGACACATATATATTAGACCGGGTGTCACGTTTCGACACACTAACAGGTTGGGTGTGGGTTCCATGAGAGAACCATTTGTGACTACTACATTCATATCTACTTGTCATTGATATTAGGGAATTGTATATTGCTTCTAAAATGATAATTGAATTATGCATCCTGTATTGTTGTAATTACTTATTTATATCTTGTTTACTGGAATTAACTATGAATGATCATGCCCAATCAGTATATTGTCTGGTAAGTAGAGATCGAGGGTCCATGTGTTACTATTGTCTATATGAGAAAGGTTGTTTGTGTTCTTAAACAATGAGAAGTGGGGTAATGTTCATATGGAGAAAGTAGTTAGGTCTTACCTGGGAAGGGGACTCGTATTCGAAACGGCTAGCGAGCCTTGATAGAGTATACTCTATGGTGAAGGGCTAAATTGTGATGCAGAGTTAGCAAGGGCCTGTCGTGAGTGGTTGGTTGGGTTGGTAGTGGTTGTATTCGAAAACTCCTCTATGAGATAGAATGGTTAAGCTATGATCAAGAACATAGAGAGCAGGGCGATATAGTAGGGGGTTAGAGTCAAGTGTATGAGTACGTTCAAGGTATACAGGAATGGTAAAGGCATAAGGATAAAGGTTGAGGGGTGTACTTTCTATTGCATGTTTCTTGCTGGTTGATTTCTTTAAATTATGCTATGGGCATTGGGTTCACCGATGATGCCTGTTGTTTTTACTGATACTACTCTTGCTATGCCATTTGGCATAGTCTGGTTACAGAGTCAGTGATGTTTCATAGGTGAAGACGAAGACAATCTCCAACAGTTTCTACTCTTCCTTCACTGTGGTGGGAGATGTGTCATTAGTTACTATACTTTATACCTTATAATTTTAGAATCTCTTGTACCTGCTTAGACTAGATCCCTGGGGACATTATTTATTTTACAAGTTTAACGTTTGATTGTTTAAACTCTTATTTATGTAATAAAAATCTCATGAATTTCCTTTTATATCCAGTTTTCTTAATCTTCCACATGTTTTTAACTGTTTGGTAATCAAGGGTCCTCCTATTTAGGTGTTAGAGTAGGTTCCCACACGGCCCGATGGGTTGGGTCGTGACAAAAACTATCATGGAGGCATGTCACGACCCAATAATAAACGTGATGACGCTTGTCTTATGATGACAAAAACTCATTTGCTTATGCTAGCAATTGAGATAGTTTGTAGTGCTTTAGGGGTTGCAAATTTGCAAACTCAAATAAAAAGTTCAACCCCAGATGTTGCCTTTATTATTTCTGACCCTTTTAAACTTTTCCACGCCTTTTTAAATCAGACCATAAGCTCTGTCCTTTCAAAATTATTTCAGCCTTTGTCAAGGACACAATCATCTATGATGATGAATTTGTACCCCCATTGCTATGAAATCTGAAGTTGGTTTAGACCAAAGAGTATACAACTTACCAACTGCATAAGTGGGTAAAGCAAGATGCTAAAAGTTATACACTCACACCGCATTGTGATGAATGGGCCTGAATCTTCATTAGTGTCAGATGTGAAGGAGAAGCAAGACAAAGACCCCATTTTACTTGAACTAAAGGCAAATGTTTATAAACAGAAGATAATGGCTTTTGAACAAGGGGGAGATGGTGTGTGATTGTGTGTTCCAAAGGTTAATGAGCTCCAGGAAAGGATACTGGAAGAAGCTCATAGTTACAGATACTTGATCCATCCAGTTCCACAAAGATGTACTATAGGTTAAGAGGAGTCTACTGGTGGAATAACATGAAGAGGTGTATTGCAGATTTTGTTGCTAAGTGCCCAAATTGTTAGCAAGTCAAGGTGAAACATCAAAGGCCATATATTGTGGCTTAGAACACAACTCTTCTGGAATGAAAGTGGAAGATGATTAATATGGACTTCAGTAATGGCTTACCGCGATCTTGCAGGCACCATTATTTCATTTGGGTGATTGTAGATCGGATGAATAAAGCAACCCATTTATTGCCGGTAAAGATTACCAATTCAACATATGAGTATGTTGGCTTGTACATTCATGAGATACTTCGACTTCATAGACTTCCCTTTTCCATCATCTCGGATAGAGGTGCTCAATTTACCTCTAAATTTTGGAAGTCGTTTCAGAAAGGGTTGGGTTCGAAGGTAAACCTTCATACCGCTTTTCATCCTCAGACAAATGGTCAAGAAGAGCACACTATTCTAACCTTAGAGGATATGTTGAGAGCATGTGTGTTGGACTTCAAATGGAACTTAGATGACAACTTGCCTCTTATTAAGTTTGCATACAATAACAACTATCACTCCAGTATTCAGATGGTTTCTTATGATGCTCTTCTTGGGTGAAGGTGTAGATCTCCTATTGGCTGGTTTGAGGTTGGTGAAGTTGAGTTGATAGGTATGGACATATTTTATCAATCCATGGAAAAAGTGAAAATAATCCAAGAGAGATTAAAAACAGCGCACAGCCGTCAGAAATCTTGTACAAATGTTAGACAAATAGATTTGGAGTTTGAGGTTGATGATTGGGTATATCTAAAGGTTTCACCTATGAAAGGTGTTATGAGATTTGGTAAGAAAGGAAAACTTAGTCCCCGATACATTAGTCCTTACAGGATATCCAAGAGAGTTGGTAATGTAGCTTATGAGTTCAATCTACTGTCAAAGTTAGCAGTAACCCATCAAGTATTTCACATCTCTATGGTAAATATGTGTTTGGGTTATCCTTCGCTTATTGTGCCTACCGAGAATATTGGTATCAAGGACAACCTATCTTATGAGATTGCCATTTTGAACCTCCTCAACTAGTGAAGATTCTGATATATTTTGAACTATCACACCACCATCTGATATGTCCATAAGGCAAATTCCTAAGCGAGCAAGCCAGTGAACATATTTGGCTAGCTCTTTCCTTTTTTCCTCAACATGTGTTACATTACGCATAGATAGCCTGCTGAGAGCATCAGCCACTATATTGGCCTTACCCGAATGGTAAAGCACATTCATGTCATAATCTTTGAGGAATTCAAGCCATCTTCTCTGACGAAGATTCAACTATTTCTGGGTAAACACATACTAGAGGCTCTTATGATCTGTGAACACATCAACATGAACACCATACAAGTAGTGTCTCCAAATCTTTAAGGCAATAACTACGGTTGCAAGCTCGAGGTCATGAGTCAGGTATTTCTTCTCATGGACCTTAAGTTGTCTAAAAGAATAAGCTATGACCTTACCTCACTGCATCAACACATAACCTAGGCCAACCCTAGATGCATCACAATAAATCACATAACCATCTGAACCAACTAGTAGAGCCAAGACAAGAGCTATACTCAACCTAGTCTTCAGTTCTGAGAAGCTTTTCTCACACTCATCTGACCACTGAAATTTGACCTTTTTTCAGCTTGGTCAATGGGGAAGCTATGGATGAAAGTTCTTCAACAAATCTCCTATAATAACCGGCCAAGCCCAAGAAACTTCTAATATTTGTTGGAGAGGTAAGTCTGGGCCAGTTTTGTGTTGCCTGAATTTTCTGAGAATCCACTCGGATCCCTTCGCTGGATACCACATGACCAAGGAAAGCGACAGACTGTAACCAGAATTTAAATTTACTGAACTTAGTGAATAGCTGGCGATCTTTGAGAGTTTGCAGAACAACTCTCAGATGAGTCGCATGCTCCTCCTCACTTCGAGAATAAATGAGGATATCATCAATAAAGACGATGAAGAACAAGTCCAAATACTATTTGAACACCCTGTTCATTAAGTTCATGAAAGCTGCAGGAGCATTTGTTAGTCCAAAAGACATAACTACAAATTCATAGTGACCATACCGAGTGCTGAAAGCTGTCTTCGGGATGTCATTATCTCTAACTTTGAGCTGATGATAGTCAGATCTGAGGTCTATCTTAGAAAGAAACTAGCACCCTGAAGTTGGTCAAACAAGTCATCAATCTTGGGGATGGGATATTTATTCTTGCTTGTGACTTTGTTCAACTGCCGATAGTCAATGCACATTCTGAGGGAGTAGTCTTTCTTTTTCATGAACAATACTAGAGCACCCTATGGAGAGAAACTTGGTCTGATGAAGCCGTTATATAGAAGGTCTTTCAACTGCTCTTTCAATTTCTTAAGCTCAGTTGGAGCAATTATGTAAGGAGAAATCAAAATGGGTTAGGTATCGGGAAAGAGATATATTCCAAAGTCAATTTCCCTTTCCGGAGGAACTCTGGGAAGATCTTCCAAGAAACACTTCTGGAAACTCATTTACTACTGGGAATGATTCAAGAGTTGGGGTTTAAGGGTTTAAATCCTTAAACCGAACAAGATGATAGACATACCCTTTGGAAATCATTTTTCAGGCCTTAAGGTAAGAGATGAATCGACCCATAGGCAGTGAGCTACTACCCTTCCATTCTAAGACTGGATCGTTTGGAAGCAGAAACTGAATGATCCTAGTTCTACAATCGACTGAGGCATAACATGAATGTAACCAATCCATGCCTAAAATGATATCAAAATCTATCATTTCTAACTCTAAAAGATCTGCTGAGATGACTTTCTGAGAGACTGTGACAGAGTAATTTTTGTATGCCTATATAGCTATAACTGGGTCACCAATTAGAGTAGAGACTGAGAAGGGTTAAGAGAGAGTTTCTGGACTTACATCAAAGTTTATTGTTGTATAGGGAGTTGTAAAATATAGTGTAGCCCCTGGATCTAACAATGCATAAACATCTACATAAAAGACTCGTAACGTACCATTGACCACATCAAGAGAATTTTTCTAGTCCTGGTGAGTCTGGAAAGTATACAGCCTGTTCCGGTGTTGACCGCCACCTATACCAGACAAAGCACCCTGTTGAGTTAGGCGACCTGCTAGTGCTGCTGGAGCTATAGACTGAGCCCTATTGTTGTTACCTCATTGCCCCTTCCTGAAAGAAGGGCAATCCTTCAACTTATGGCCAGACTGCCCACACCAAAGCACCCTTCCCTGCTTGTAAGACACTTCCCAAGATGGTTCTTACCATACTTTGGACAAGTTGGGAAAGTCTTGTTACCTGAGGTATCCCCTTGAGACTTAGAGCTTGATGCCCCACATTTCTGATCCTTTTGAAACCTAAAGGATGGAGCACTAATTGATGAAGGTGTTGGGGCTGTAGTCCTTTGCTAAAAGTGTGAGCCATTCCCACCGCCTGACTTTTGATGTGAGTATTCATAATTTCTTGTTATATCCTTCTTGTTGTCCTTAGCCATTTCTCTAAGCTTATCTCACTCAACCTGGTGAGAATAAGTCATGAGTCTGGAGATATCCATATCCCCTAATAGCGTAGCATTCCTGCACATGGTCTTTACCAAATCGAATACTCCAAATAAGAACTTGCTAATTTGTGCCCTCGAATCAGCAACCATATGTGAAGCATACCTGGAAAGCTGAGTGAACTTCAGTCCGTATTCTTGGACCGACATTGAACCCTACTTCAAGTTCATAAACTCTCGTGCCTTAGCTTTTCTCAATTCTCTTGGGAAGAATCTATCCAGAAAAGCTCCAGTAAAATAATCCCAAGTCACAGGAGCTGAATCTACACCCCTATTTTCTTTCTACTGAGTGAACCATGAGCCACATCCTTAAGTTGATAGGATGCTAACTCAGCACTCTCAGTACTAGTCACTTGCATTACCCCAAGAATCTTCTTAACCTAATCAATAAAGTTATGTGGGTCTTCCCCAACCTTCGACAGATTCATCTGAACAAAGTCTCGAACCTTAGTTGTAGCTGATCCACCATTCGTATTTGCAGGAACTAGGGCTGCTGATTGTTCTAATTGTCCACACTATGAGCCAAGAGCTGGATCGCATTCCCAAAATTCTACATTCATAACCTCTTGGTTCGGTACTAGAGGAACAGTGTTAGCATTGTGTGCATTAGATTTTTGTGTGTTAGCTCTACGAGTAGGCATGATCTGAAATGCATAGCCACAGATTAGAAAGGAAAAGTTGAATCATACTTTACGCAAGATAAGAATAGCAAAGAAAGTGATTTTTTTTCTTAAAACACTTCGTAGCCTCCCCCTTATAGATGTGGCATGCTTCACACCCATGAAAGAGACCCTACTTAGTGCGACTTTGAGATAACCTAGGACTCTTGAACCTAATGTTGTGATACCAAGTTTGTCACCCCCCGAGGCTATCTCATTGACATAACACAAGACCTAGGATCACAAGTGACCCCAAGCTAACCCTGTGTCTGGCATAAATCAAGCATACTGAGAATAACTGAATAAGACATGTACTATGCAGAAACTAAAACAATGCATAACTGAAAGTGGGGAAAAACCGAACTAGTTTGAATATATATAATATAATGAAAGTATAGTGATAACTGAAACACCATTTAACAACTCAAGTTGTATCTACTACTATGTCTAAAAAGCCTCTAACTGAGTTGAGTTGCTGGGAGATGCCCCCAGCTAACTCTAACAAAACTGAAAACTGAAAATAAAGACTGAAATATAAAGTATGTATATTGTCCTCCGAATATGAGGACTCACCACCAAAGTTGTTGAATGCGGATCGAGAATCAATCTAAGCATGATCTGGATGCTGAGTACTTGAGCCTACATCATGAAAGGATGTGGTGCAGAGTATGCGTTAGTACTTGAAATGTACTGAGCATGCAGGATATAGATACTAAGTTGAATAAAAGATATATAAGTTGAACAATACCTAACTGAGCAATGATATAATCTGAGTAGAGATATAGATACTGAAATATAACTGGAAAACTAAATTGAATGCAATGACCAAGTACTAATCATGAAGATAACATGTTGAATTGTATACTGATATAACTGTTGAAAACCTAGTTAAATGCACTAAGAGTCTGACTGTGGGAGCTACTATTAACTGGCATAAACCACGTGAGCTAAACGTGGAGTCCGATGGATACGCCCCATTGAGAGGACCCAATATACCTTGCATATGGTATAAAAGCATGACTAGCGTGATCACTAAATCTGATGTCCAATAGAGGGGACTTATTATCCTATGCGGGCACATAGTTTTGGGACTATGAGGGTATGTTGAACCCTAGTCCAACTCGGTGCTATGTTTACTCTCAACTGAATATATATGAAGCTAAAATGCACTAATTATTAAATAGCTCAAAATACTAACATGCTAACTGAGAATGCAACATTTATATACTGAGAATGTGACATTCGAAATCTGGAGCATGATTTTTCTGTTTAACTGACCTACCAAGTATAATTCATGAACTAAGAGAATTTACACAAACTAGGGTTCTAATTTTTATATAAGTAATTATGCAACGTTTTCAAGAGAACATGTTATTTAGACTATGGATTCTATAGCAGTTGAAATCACAATAGATTCCCAAGATTTTACAAACCCTAGTCTAAACAAGCTATGTAGAATCAAGGAACTGACTAAATTCTAGGGACCTAGTGGATGAAAGGAACCCACTAGTAAAATCCCACATACCTGGTGACGAAATCTATGGAGAAATCCTTTGAATTTTGGGGCTGACCTTTGAAGAACACTGTTACTTGTTCTTGGGAGGTTTGGTAGACTTTTCCTCTTCTTTTTGCTCCAAGTTTGGATGATTTTTGAAGAATGAGGGTTTTGGGTATGTCTGACTAGGTTATTAGGCTTAGCCTAAGTAAAACGACGTAGTTTAGGCATCAAACGACATAGTTTAAGTGCCTAATGCATAGGGAAAAGGACCAAAATGACCCTGACTTAAAACTGATGAGTCCCATCTACTACAGGATTGACGAGCTGTCATGTGGACTACCAATTGTCGTTTGGGGTCGTCGTTCATGCTTTGCCCGACATGGCTTCACTAAAATGAGCATATTTTTTTTTACTCCAAGTTTGGATTTTTGCAAACTCAGTGGCGTTGGAAAGATATTTTAATTATCTTGAATTTGATAGGTCATGGACCACCTAATTCCTTTTCTGCTAAAAGATATGACCGTTTGAAGTTGACCCAACATCCATTTTCCTCTGAATAGCTGCTAACCCTCACCTATGGTCTATAGGTCCAACCACAGACCGTACTAGTCGACCGTGGGTGGGATCAGAGACCATAAATATTTGGTCCTTAACGACGGAACCCCACCTACGGTCTGTGGGTGGTTCCGTTGGTACTAACACTAAATTTTTGAAAGCTAGGATTTTCTCCATTTTGAGATCCGAGGTGTTACAATAGTACTTTCTCTTGAATGCTTGATTGTTTATGAAATTGCAGACCCTTTTGATGCCTAGGTCATGATTATGACTTTGTATATAGCTTATTTTATTTTGTAGTTTGTTATGATCTTGTCTCTCTTAGAAGTGAAATTGATTCATCTTTATTGATACTTGTGCCATGTGTGGTGAGAAATTGTTTTTTCCATGTTTTGCATCTTAGCCTACAACTTGCCCTGCATGTTAATGAAGCGAAATAAAAAGTGTTGCTTGTTTAGGAGATGATAATAGGTGTTCTTTTATTTGTCTTGTAAATTTTTGTGTTTTCAGATATTATATCACTAGTTAGTCCTTTTTGAGCCTGTAGTCTTTTGTTGGTAGCCATATTTTACCCTTAACTATTTTGTTGAATCCCTAGTTTTTGCACCTTGCTTTCTTGAGGATTATAGCATAGATTTATTCTAATTGTTAATTCTGAAGAAAAAAGGATGGTTGAGTGAAAAAGATAATCAGTTATAGCTACAAAGTGATTAAAAAGTCCTCTTAGAAAGAATGTGATGGGAAAAAAAAAAGAAAAAAAAACAAAAGAATGTGACATGAAAAAAAATCCTTTGAAAAAATGAGAAAAAAAAATGATTGAAGCATTCTTGAGATGATGAGAATTACTTGTGAAATAATTATTGAAAAGAGGACTGAAAATAAAGAGAAGAAAATAATGTGTGAAGAAGTCTAAAAGTTCAAAGTACTTAGGGAAGTGTGAGTCACTATTATATAGTCTTTCTACCCGTCCCCTAGCCTACATTACAACTCGTTAAATAACTATTTGATTCTATTCAAACATGCTTAATTAGTGGAGATGTACATAATGGGAAACCATATGATTCTTTGTGCA
The DNA here is from genome assembly GCA_035578085.1 of Solanum pinnatisectum. Classification (NCBI taxonomy): domain Eukaryota; kingdom Viridiplantae; phylum Streptophyta; class Magnoliopsida; order Solanales; family Solanaceae; genus Solanum; species Solanum pinnatisectum. The sequence goes on from CM069087.1 coordinate 36,011,321, forward strand.
TACATGTAATTTTCTTTGTGAGTGTGAGATTTGTTCTTGATGTGAAGTTCTTAATTTATATTCAATCTATTGAATTGACTGTGTGGACTATCTATTTTTGTGAGGGCACTTGTTTCATGATAGATAGTTGATTTTATTAGCTTTCTTTGATGAGTAGGGAAGTAAACTTAAATTTGATGTGTTCAAAGTCCTTCCTTGAGGTTAGGAGGTTAGATGTTTGTTTTTTTATTTGGATGTCTTGTATAATGAGTGGGAATCGTACTTGATGTTTAGAAATTTCTCTATGGCCTAATTATTTGTATCAACCAAAGTGATGGCATTCCTAGTTTGCTTTATTTGAGATGAGCTTTAATGTTTGCTTGAGGACGAGCAAAAGTTTAAGTGTGAGGTGTTGATGTGAGGCCAAAAATATATATTTTTAATCATTATTTGTCTCACATTTACTGTTTTTACTAGTTTCTGGACGTGTGCCTTGCACGTGTATCCCATACATTTTTTTAATTAATTCGTTAGAATGATTGAAGACATGTGATTAATGATCAGTACTAAAATGCAACAATCTCAAATAAATGTTACAGCAATAATATTTTTATAGAAAATTAAATTAAAAAAGACTGATAGAGAGATAATATAAAAAATCAACATAGAAGGAAAAAAACAACATACGCATAAATAATATTATTACCAATTGCATTTACATGTATGTTTCAGTCAAAAATATCATATGTAGTACATTTTCTATTTATTTGTAATGAGTAATTTTAATTTACGATAGATACATATTTTTTTAGAAAAATATTGAACTTCATACATACATAACAAAATATGAGGCCAACTACAGAAATCAAAACTATAAATTTAATCACTATTTAGAAAAGTATAAATTGGATGAAATCGTTACCTTATTATATTGTTATGGTTTAGATATTGGAGGAGAAATTAAATCAAACAGAACCTGCAAATAAAATTAAAATAGGAATAAAAATATAAGTAATTCGTCAAAAAATCAAAGATTAAGAATAGAGATCTTCCCTTGGTATTTCTATGTCCTTACCAAGTATTTTATTCATTATTTATAGTGTGTTGAAATTGTTGACTTGTTACTATTCATAACATCCCAAAATAAATACAATAAATGAGGTAATAATGAAGAGAAAATGAAAAGTTAGTAATTCTCTTCAATGTCTAACTTTTGTAGGTGAAATTATAACGAAGATTAAAATTTATAGAGAACAATAGTTATTTAAATTTAATTTATTATTTAATTAATAATGTAGGGGGGAATAGTAATTCATTAACTTACCTTTTAAATGATAAGAATTGAGGTAATAATAAAGAGAAAATGAAAAGTCGGTAATTCTCTTCAATGTCTAACTTTTGTAGATGAAATTATAAGGAAGATTAAAATTTAAAGAGAACAATAGTTATTTAAATTTAATTTATTATTTAATTAATAATGTAGGGAAAATAGTAATTCATTAACTTACCTTTTAAATTTCAATAAATGATAAGATTTGTATTACAATGAATCAAGACAACGTGAAATACGTGCAAATAAATGCTTATTCAATGCATTTTAGAATTGGTGAACTTTTGGTCTTTCCAAATAATTGGTAGATTACGTGCAAATAAATGCTTATTCAATGCACTTTAGAAATGGTGACCTTTAGTCTTTCCACCTTTTTGTTATTATTATTATTATTATTATTATTATTATTATTACTATTATTATTATCAACTTCAACTTAACATCTTTCCACTTTTATTATTTAGTATAATAAGATATTAGGATGATATATGATTAATGGTATTATTGTAGTAACTCAACTTTATAGGGGTATTTTGGTATTAATTTTTTTTTTTTTTTTTTTTTTTGTATATTGGGATGATATATGATTAATGGTATTATTGTAGTAACTCAACTTTATAGGAGTATTTTGGTATTTAACCTTTCAAATTTATTTGTTCCCACTTATAATAATATATATGATGATTTGTCCTTTTTGAACATGAATTTTATGAATTGTGCTAAATAATGTATTTTATTTGTAGGAGTAAATTGATGTATAAATGAAGAAATTTGGAGTTAAAGGAATTAAAGATGGAGGATTATAGAAAGAAATCAAGCAGACAATTTAATGGAATAAATTAAATATTATATTATATTCATATATATAATCAAACATAGCAGATAACAAAGAATACCTGTGAGATGAAGCTGTGACATGAGGCAGCAAGTGGAAGCACTGTTGATGTGAGGCGGTCGGACAGTTTTCGCGCCTACAATTCCAATCTTTTTGGTTTTGGATTCTTAATTTCTTTTGGACTCGGAAAGAGGAATATACTAAGGGGCAACATACGGTGAAAAGAAAAGTTATCAACATTTTATAGGGTTCTTTTCTTTTCCTTCTGCTTGAATTTCTTTTGTATTCTTGTTTTAGTATTTCATGATTGATCACCATAGAGATAAATATATTGTTTATTCTTAGACTCGGGAGACAAAGAGATAGATAGACCAAAGAATACAAAGAGTTTGATCTATCCTGCATATCACTTGATTAGATTCATGTTTAGGATTGACACCCGGTCGAACACCAAACTTGATTACGAAACAAGATGAAATATAAGTGTTCGCCAATTGAGCCTGCCTATCCCCGCTCAACGATGTAGTTAGACAGTAAATTGGAGTAAGCGATTAGAGGTCGGAAGACCGTGATCATAAAATAAACTTTATAAATCAGTAATTTGATTATCGTAGTTAATTCTTGCATGAGATGTGAAACATGAAACTTTAAGCATGCTGCAGCCCTGAAATTTTCCAACCATTGTAAGTAATTTTATTATTCCATTCTTACATTCTTATTAGTTAAACACTTTTGGAACTCTTAAATAAATAATTAGACTAGTATAATTTAGTAAAATAGTTAATTGACAAGTTATTTGGGTTCGATGATCCGACTCTTTTAGGGCCACTATATTACTTGCGCGACCACGTACACTTGTGTGTACATTTGGGAGCAATAGGATTTTCTAATGATCTTTGATCTTGTGTTTTGGATCGACTTTTAAGAATGATTTCTAACTCGTTTTTCTGATAAAATTTCATGTGTGAGTTCCTAAATCTTTGGGTATCATATTTTTCTATAGAATTTTCATGATTACCCTTAGCCCTTGAGTTTGACTTTTTGGGTCGATTTGGACCCAGTTTATAAAATTAGCATTATGGGTATCATTGTTCATGTTTTCTTATTTGGATCCTATATTTGTTTATCTTGTGTGGATTCAGAGGCTCGGCGTAAAAGAAAGGCTCAAGTCCCAATTTGATTTTTCCACTCTAATGTAAGTTAACCTTTTTAATTCTTTTACAAAGTGTGTTAAATCTTGTTTGATGTGTCTTAGTGATTGATAGTAATAGGGAATGATGAAGGTATACATGTAGACTTATTAACGAGTAAACACCCGAATTTTGAATTCAAGTGTGTGGGGTTAATTGCACTTTGTGACCGATTATTGTGTAGTATGCCCATGAGTGGCCTTTGATGACTATAATGATTCCTTATTGATGATATGCCTATGATTGTTGCGGTTGATTAATTGATGCAAATTATTTCTTTGGATATGAGCTGAATCTTGTCTATTTCAACCCCCCTACATTCGGATTCGACTCTAATATGTATTACGTATTCAAATTCGTTTGAACAAGAGGAGAAAAAAAGCGGAGATAGAATCCAATTCTTTTAGATAAAACTTCTCATTCTCTCATCATGCATATGATCATGTTTATTTGCATTAGTACTGAAACTCTGTTATGAGATGACACTGTGTTTGTGTTAAATTTATGAAAAAGAAATACAAAGAAGATATGATTTCGAGGAATGTGCCCCACGATGTGGGTGGATATGATGTGATTTCAAGGGATGTGCCCCACGCCATGGGTGGATATGATATGATTTCGAGGGACGTTCCTTGTACCGAGGACGGATGCATGGATTGGTATTTCCCCCGCAGGTCCTGAGTGACCATTGAGCAGCGGTGTGTATCGATAGGACATACATGCATCATTCTCTATGACATTTGCGTTACATTGCATCTCATTATCATTGTATCTATGTATGAATTGCTATTATTGTGGTTATTGAATCGGAAAAGTTGTAAAGGTATTGTTGGGAGTCTAATGGTGTAACTTATTTGTCTGGTTATTCGTACTGTGTATGCCCTATGTTGCTATTCAAATTACTAGGATGGAATGGATTCTGATTTTTGTACAGGTTCTAGTATTTTATAGGTTCAGATGGTGTGTCAGGGTAGAGGGTGTTCGACACCACTTTGGTTATGATCATAGTACATGTTGTTTTGGTACTGACTCCCTTGCTTTTCTACACTTGTGTAGGCTACAAACCCGATTCATCCTAATCATCCTCCTGCATCAGTACGTGCCGGAGGCTTACACTTGGGAATACGACTTGTTAGTTGTGCCAGCACACTCGACATACTCTTATATTATGTCTTTATTTTATTCTAGAACTAGAGACATTCAAACTTATTCTTTCATTGAATATGTATTACTATCTAGTACCTTGTAGACGTGACACTAGGCTTTGGGGAACGTTTTGTTTATACAATAGATTTTGCAATCTGTTCTTCTTAGTTCTTTGTTTTCTCTCTTATGTCTATTTTTTACCCTTGTAGAAGGTTGTTAGGTTGACCTGTTTTGGTGGGATAAGACAAGTTCCATTACACCAAATTTTTGGATCGTGATAAAAAGTTAATTTATGCCTTTTATCTTTCGCAACGCCTTTAAATATTTCAAATTTGAACAAATATATAATCTAGGTGAACATACAACTTCGTAGACACCCGTTCGGCTAGAAAATCACATAAAAACTCAACCCCAAAACCCTATGTCAAATTTGGAAATTTCTTTTGAATTGGTTCACCCATAAGTTGGGAAACTTTCACGAGGAAAATGAGTCATTAATTGGCCTCCAAATCAAAACAATTTTATAAATCTCAATTTCGGGTACCCCCCCCCCCCCCATTCCAATCCCAAACACAATTAAATCACTTTTTAAACAATGAAATAGCAGAGAAATCATAAATAAAAGTTTAGATCTTTACCCTTGCAATGAAATCTCGAAATCCCTTTCCAAAACTCTTAAATTGTGCTATGGGTGTAAGGTCACATTGGTGAAACATGTTCTCCAATCTATTCCCATTCATATTCTTTTAGCATCTCCCCTCCCAAAACTACTATTGAGTATATTAAAAGCTTGACAGCAGATTTCTTTTGGGGTTGGGACAAAGAAAGGAAAGAAATATCATTGGGCTCCATGGGAAACACTCAGTTATCCTTATAAGGTGGCATGGGGGTAAGGCATCTTTCGAATGTTTGCATATCCCTCCAATATAAACAATGGTGGAATTTCAAGACCAAAAGGTCATTGTGGGGGTAGTTCTTAAGAGCAAAATATAGTCAAAGGTCTAATCTCGTTGGTAAAAAAGGGTAAACAGGTCAGTCCCATGTATGGAAGTATATGATGAGAAACAAACATCTTATGGAGGCTCATATCAAGTGGAAAATTCATTTTGGGATCTGTCAGTACTTTTGGTAGGATGACTAGTTGGGCAATGGGGCTTTAGCAAAATACAGAACTGACAATTCTAAGCCTAACAACATAAAAATTTATGTGAATGGTCACTGGAATGAGACAATGGTAAGAAAACATGTTCACCCTCTTTTGGTACCAAAGATTCTAAATATATACTACTTTTCAATATCAGGAAGAGGTTCTGGATGAGGTAATTTGGGAACTAAATGAAAATGGAGTATTCACTTGTTCTTACAGAAGAAAATCAAGTCAAAACTTAGCACCAACACTAAGCACAAGAACATTCCTTGGATGGAGTGAATTATGTTTTTTGTACAGTTTCTAGTATTTTGGAGGTTTAGATGGTGTATCGGGGTTGAGGGTGTTCCGCACCACTTTGTTTAGGGTCATATTACATGTTGTTGTTTTGGTACTCACTCCCTAGCTTTTCTACACTTGTGTATGCTATAGACCTGATTCATCCGATTTGTCCTGATCATCGTCCCGCATCACTGTCCAGGCTTACAATTGGGAGTACGTGAGGTAGTTGTTAGTTGCTCCTGCACACTTGACATACTCTTATACATTATGACTTTATTTTATTCTAGAATTTGAGACATTCAAACTTGTTTGAATATGTATTATTATCTAGTGATTTGTAGACATGACACTAAGTTTTGGGCAATATTTTATTTATATTATGGATTCTGCGATATGTTGTTCTAAGTTCTTTGTTTTCTCTTTTATTTCTTTATTTTGGTGGGATAAGACAGGTTCTATAACACCAATTTTTGGATCGTAACAAAAGTCAATTTATGGCTTTTATCTTTCGCAACATCTTTAAATATTTCCAATTTGATCAAATACATAATCTATGTGAGTTTACAACTTCGTAGACACCCGTTCGGCCAGAAAATCATATCAAAAGGTCAAACCCCAAACCACTATGTCAAATTTGGAAATTTCTTTTAAATTGGTTCACCCATAAGTTGGGGAACTCTCACGGTGAAAATGAGTCGTTAATTGGCCTCGAAATCGAAATAATTATATAAATCTCAATTTGGGCCCCCCACCCACCCCCAATTTCAATCTCCAACACAAATTAAATCACTAATTAAACAATGAAATAGTAGAAATTATAAATGAAATCTAAAATCCCTTCCAAAATATCTCAAATCGAGTTTAGTTCTCCAAAAACGAGTTAGAAAATTATTAAATCATTTTGGTAAAAAGTTTAATAAAGTTGTTAGGCTCCCTTTCATTTAGTAGTTCGTCTGTTTTAATTTGTTTATCTGATTTTGATTTGACACAAAATTTTAAAAAGTTAAGACTTTTAAATTCTTTAATATCAAACTAAAGATATAATAAATATACTAGAATATTATTTAATTGTGTAGTCTTAAAGAATTATTTTATTTTTTTAAAAAAAAGGAAAGACATATGGAGTAGTATTTTTTAAAAGGAATAGAAATAAAATGGAAGTATGAATCTTCCTTCGTTTCCATCTGTGTCGTCTTGTATGTATATTTGTACTGCCAATTCAGTAGAAGTTGGGAGTTGACTCTTCTCTACCGATCTTCCCTTCCTCTCTTCGAACGGCAGTCGCTTATACAGAGAGATGGGTGTTATTAAATCGGCGATTGCTGATGGGTTATTGACGTTTTTGTGGGTTTTCTGCTCCTCTAATATTGGGGTTTCTACTTATTTCATTGCTTCTTATTTTGGTGTTGTCAATGAAATTGCATCCCTCTTCATCACTACCCTTATTGTTTTTCTTATTTTCTTGGTGTTTGGTTTTCTTGGTGATGTATTGGGTGGTGCTGGTTTCAATCCAACTGGAAATGCTGCCTTTTATGCTGCTGGTCTTGGTGATGATTCTCTTGTCTCTGCTGCTGTTCGTTGTCCTGCTCAGGTTTTCTTACTTTACTTTTCATTGGAATTTTATTGGTAGAGTGCTGCTAGGTAGAATGTGCAGCTGGTTAGAGTTATGTAGGTATGAGTAATATATGAATTATTTATGTGTAGATGTGCCAAAACGAACCCAAATTTAGGTAATCCATCAAATTTTCATGGGTTGGGTTCAAAATAATTTGAATTGGGTTCATGTCAACCAATTCAATCCTTAACGTATCTTAAAAGAATTTTCAATTGAACTCAATTTAATCTCTTATTTCAAACTCATTTAAGACTCTTTATTTGCATTGGTGCAGCGTCCCTAGGTTCCCAAACTGAAGATATAAATTACTATATATTTTATAGCTTCTAGCATTTATCTATCTATTTGTAAATTCTTTTTTATTTTCTTAAAGTTAAAATTCAGTTGCGGTTGATACTTGATATTAAATATATTAAGATTAAGCCGGGTCAAATTGGATGGATCATGACCGAACCTAATTTTTAGCCTATTTGAGCCCAAAATAATTTGAGCGGATCATGACCCAACCCGATTTCTATTTCAATATTTTTTTAATTTCTTCAATTTCAACTCAATCAGCTTATTTGTCAACCCCCGTCATGAGTGAATGTGTGTTATTTTATGTAGATATTAGTTATGCAGAATTTAGTTATTTCACCTTCTATCTATAAAATAATACATAGAATTCCTCATAATTTATACATGTATTAGTTATGTGAGCTTTTACATTGTCAACTAAATGTGTAATAATTTTATATTTGAATAACTTATTATTCTGTCTAATATAAGTTATATGGAAATTAATGCATAAATAACTTTTTTCTTATCCATCTATCAAAACGACCCCTAAACTTTTAAATTCATGTTCTACCGAATTGGTGCTAGAACTAGAATTGTATGATTTGACAATGAAATTTAAATAACACAAAAGGAGGTGAATAGAATGAGCCCAATCCATTTTTGATCATTACAGGTAGCAGGTGCAGTTGCTGGTTCACTAGCACTCATGGAGCTTATGCCTAAACACTATCACCACATGCTTGACGGGCCTGCTTTGAAGGTGGATGTACAAACCGGAGCTATTGTAGAGGGTGTCTTGACCTTCGTAATCACATTTATGATCTTTGTCATTGTACTAAGGGGTCCGGAAAGTACACTTCTCAAGAATTTGTTGCTCACTATGGTAACTCTACCATTGGTACTTGCAGGTTCAAACTACACTGGACCTTCTATGAATCCAGCCAATGTAAGTAGTGACCTTTTCTTGCATCTTGGAACATAACATATTATTTGACTTTTACATGTTGTTCTTTTTATGGAACTGTTTTTATGATTTAAAACATTTAAACATGTATGTTTGGTAATTTCTTTCATATATTTTTATCTGACTGTCTTCATGAGTCGACCCTTTAGTTTCTGCCGCTTGGTTTCTAGACTGGAGCTATCGACATTACTGATGAAAATAATTAGTTTTCCAGTGACTGTTCAAAGGGTAGAGTGGAAAATAGAAAATGAAGGTTTTTGTTAACAAATTCTTTTCAACGATCTAAGTATTTGTATATTTTATGAAGGATCTTCACTTACATATCTGGGATCTCAGCCTTTGTCTATGCATAAAATATAGCATATGTCAAAAAAAAACAATTCTAATTTATAGATAGGGATGATTTTGAACTTTTAGTAGAAGCAATAAACTAGATACTGGAGTAGGATAGGAAAGCAATCGCAATTTCTCAAGGAACATCCAATCTAACTTCAGTTTCATAAATCATCTGAAAAGGCCCTCTTCGAAGATTTATCGACTTCCCCATTGTAAGAATAGTCAGAATTTAATTCCCTTAGGGCTCGTTTGTTACGAGGGATAAGAGATTACTAATCACAGTATTAATTTTAGGATGAGTTTATCTCATGTTTGGTTGGGATAGAACTGCAGGATAACATATCCCAGGACTAGTTATCTGGGGATTGTATTGAGGGTGTAATAATAATCGTATTTTCTGCTCTATGATTTCTTCATTTCCACTTTCTCTTTTCTTTTATTTCATTTTAGCACCTTCTTTAGCAGCTCCTCTTCTAGCTATTTAAGGAAAAAGTTATTGAACAAGAAAGTAGGGCAACCCCATGAATTAAAGGAGAATCATTACTGGATGGGAACTTTAAATCTGTCTGTATCTTTTGAAAACCAATTCTATCTTCATTCATCCTTCCTAGTTTACCTACATGCATTTATATTCTCTTGAAGCTATTCTGTGTTCTTTCGAGCTCTAGCAATCTTGAGACTATGCATGACGTTTCTGTGATCACAAACCTAGTGATAAATTGCAAGCGTTCACGAAAACAAGGCTATACTTTCCCCTAATTTTTTCTTCTAATTGGTTGGACTTGTGACTGGCGATTTCAGAAGTCCACATTAAAGTTAATGATATCAGAGAACAAGTGGTGCTGCTAGTGCGATGGTGATACTCAGAGAGACTTCCCTAATGGAAGTAGTGAAAACAAGTTTCATAAGTGGCATTCCACATTAACTCTCTGTTTTTTAGAATAATGTTGTTTGCTTAGTTACCAAATACTAAAAAATAATTAAAAACACTTATTTTTTAGAAAAACATTTTCCTTCGTGCCAAATACACCCAAAGATGAACAAATGTTACTCTCTCTACAATATTCAATTTCTAGTTTCTTTAGGAATTTATTACCTAGTTAAGCATTTCTTTTTGGCTGTCCAACTTTAATCTTTTTCGAAATGCTGTCTTGCCTCCATGTTACATCCCCATAGCCTCCCCACATCACACCATGCATGAATGGAGGTAGTCTTGAGCAACCTGCTTTAGACTTTGCTCTGCATCTCAATCTTTCCGTAAGAAATCACTGATCTGTTTTTCCAAAGGAGATGACCACCGCAAAACGGATGCCCTTTCTCTAATATTTCTCTATTGGGAAACAGAGAAGTGAAGAATGGTGCAAATAAAATGTGCCTATCCATGTGTGAACATTAACCAATTGAGCGTTGATTATGCTTGTATTTGCCTCATACTATCATGGAATAAGGTAATTATTGAAAATGGATTTAGACGGCAAATATTAGCTAAATATGTCTAATCTATAGATTGATCACATTTCTATTGTTTCCTTTTGCTTCCCTTCGTAAGTTGTAAACATGTTCTCATTACTTATTAGTATTTTCTGTGACTTGTAGTCTGGTTACAAACTTCTTCGTCAGTGTTAATTAAATAGTACTTTGTTTTTTAGGTATCTTCGTTTTACAATGTGGGGAACATAAGACCGGGAATGAGTTCAATCAAGAACCACGTCTTTCATTTTACCCTCATTTTCTATGAATACGTTATATTAGAAAACATAGTTACGTGACTTTAGTGAAAGAAAAAAGTCATAATAAATATATGACCGTTTATGAAATTCACCTAAACTTGTTAAATCGCCCCATAACAGGCAACTATTTGTTAATTTGCAGGCATTTGGCTGGGCTTACCTAAGCAATACACACAACACATGGGAACACTTTTATGTTTATTGGATCAGTCCCTTCATAGGAGCAATTTTGGCTGCATGGATTTTTCGTGTTCTATTTCCGCCTCCAGTAGAGCAGAAGCCTCAGAAGCAAAAACGGAACTGAATAAAATTATTCTGCTTTGATTCGTTCTCCAGCTCCTATACTGTTGTTGTAGCTTGTCCACCATAAAATGATCTTACCACATTCAGTGTTCATGTATATCATTTTTATGAAATTGTTAAAGATAGTATTTTCCCTTTTCAGTGACCATTTTTAATACTATCATTCAGCTATTGTTGAGAAATGGGTAATGTTACAATTTTTTTATTGTCATTTAAAGAATGGTTATTGGCGTTGGAAAGAAGACTCAGAGACCTTTAATTTAATAGTTTATAGGACACATAACACCAAACTTTCTTGCTAAACATGCTTCAAATAATGATCATTTCATTCCTTCCAACATCATCCAGGGAAGGCCAAGGATCTGCTTCAACATGATAAGTGTCAAATGCCCAACATTAAGGGTAAATTTTGACAAAGTTAAATTTCTTTATTGGGACTTCTTGATTTTTGGTGATGATATGACCAAGTAGCTGCTAAGTTGTATTGTATTGAGGCCTCTTTTTTTGGGTGATACACCACCACTAAGGCATTATTAGGGTTTCATCCATCTCATTTTATGTGGCATTATTTGATTCGACACAATGTTAAAGAAAAAGAAGAAAACTATTGAAATTTGTGATCTAAAATAATTCTTAGATATTTCTATGGTTAATCATTTCATTAAGGATAAAAGAAGAATTTTAAAACTAAATTGTTATAGTTGTTAGTCCATATGTTACTATGTTTGGGCTTTTGTTAATGGATTCCTATTAGGTTAGGTTTAGTTAATGAATTCCTATTAGGTTAGGTTTAGTTAATGAATGCTTATATATAGCCTTCCTATTCTTTTGTATTTATACGAATTCTATTATATTGTAATACAACTCTTGCCTCCTGTTCTTCAATTAAAGTAGTTTTGTTAACATGGTATCAGAGCCTCTACGATCTTGGTAGAAAATCAAAGAGCTTCCGCTGCCGGCGGGTGGCACCAATATATGCTGCCCGTCTGGCCAATGATTATGTTTGCAAAAGTTGGGTCAGCTAAATCGATCCATGCTTCTTGATTTATTGGTTGAAGATTTGGTTTGCTAGGGTTTTTCGAATTAGGGTTCTTATTCTTACTCCAACAAGAGAGTTGGCAGTTCAGGTTCGTAGTATGATAGGTAAACTTGCCCAATTTATGCCAGATATTAGATGTTGTCTGGTTGTTGGTGGTCTGTCAACCAAGGTGCAAGAGGCAGCCTTGAGAACAATGCCTGATATTGTCGTGGCCACTCCAGGACGTATGATAGATCATCTACAAAACTCCATGTCAGTTGATTTGGATGATCTTGCAGTATTGATTCTTGATGAAGCCGATCGTCTACTGGAGCTGGGTTTCAGTGCTGAAATATGTGAGCTGGTTAGATTGTGTCCAAAGCGGAGACAGACCATGTTGTTTTCGGCGACAATGACTGAGGAAGTTGATGAGCTCATGAATCTCTCACTGAATAAACCTTTGCGCCTGTCAGCTGATCCATCTACGAAACGGCCTGCAACAGTGACTAAAGAGGTAGTTAGAATACGGCGCATGCGTAAAGAAATCATGAAGTTGTTCTCCTTGCGTTGTGCACCAAGATCTTCACTCCCAAAGTGATTGTTTTCAGTGGTACAAAGCTAACAGCTCATCGGTTGAAAATTATATTTGGTTTTTAATTTGTTTGGGTTCGATTTTGATTTGTTTGGGTTCGATTTTTGATTTGTTTGGGTTCGGTTTTGATTTGTTTGGGTTCGGATTTTGATTTGTTTGGGTTCGATTTTGATTTGTTTGGGTTCGATTTTGATTTGTTTGGGTTCGATTTTTGATTTGTTTGGGTTCAATTTTTGATTTGTTTGGGTTCGAATTTTGATTTGTTTGGGTTCGGTTTTGATTTGTTTGGGTTCGGTTTTTGATTTGTTTGGGTTCAGATTTTGATTTGTTTGGGTTCGATTTTGATTTGTTTGGGTTCAATTTTTTATTTGTTTGGGTTTGGTTTTGATTTGTTTGGGTTCGATTTTGATTTGTTTGGGTTCGGTTTTGATTTGTTCGAACTAGGGTTCGTTTTTTGATTTATTCGAACTAGGGTTCGGTTTTTTGATTTGTTCGAACTAGGGAATCGGGTTGTCGGGCTTACCGGAGTTTTGTGAATTTGGATCCTTCGTTACCAGTTAGTAGATGGCCGGAAGCCGGGGTGGAATTGCAATGGGTTTCACCACCAGAGCTGGTTTGTACGGTTCAGTCCGATTGTGATTCTGATTCGACTTGTGGACCCGACCTGAATTTGAATGGAGGTATTAACAGATGTTTTTGGCATATATGGGGGTTCACATTTCTCTGCCTACTCCTCTGCATTGTGATAACAAAAGTGCGGTACAAATTGCAAAGAATTCTGTTTTTCATGAGCGGATGAAGCACATTGAGATTGATTGTCACTTCACCTGTCATCATTTACAGCTCGGAACCATATCGCTTCCTTTTGTTGTAACCAGGTTGCACAAAGTTATCACCTCCACCTTCTGTGCTGTAGTAATGCTTCATGAACAACTTTCCTTGCCAAGAACAACCCAAATGTCACCGCCGGATTAATATGACCACCTTAAATTGAACCGATCTAAACAAACAGCAGCAGCAATCAATAACTCAGCGAAAGCAGCAAATCAAAAACCGAACCAACCCAAAACGAACAAATCAAAAACCACATTGAGATTGATTGTCACTTCACCCGTCATCATTTACAGCTCGGGACCATATCGCTTCCTTTTGTTCTGTCGTCCTTGCAGATTGCTGATCTTTTTACGAAGGCGCAGTCGGCGTTTCGGTTTCGATTTTTTGTGTGACAAACTCTCAATGCTTATTGCTGTTGCATTGTGAGTTTGAGGGGAGATGTTAGTCCATATGTTACTATGTTTGGGCTTTTGTTAATGGACTCCTATTAGGTTAGGTTTAGTTAATGAATTCCTATTAGGTTAGGTTTAGTTAATGAATGCTTATATATAGCATTCCTATTCTTTTGTATTTAGACGAATTCTATTATATTGTAATACAACTCTTGTCTCCTGTTCTTCAATTAAAGTAGTTTTGTTAACAATAGTAAGATGACACTCTATCTGGGATGGACCAATAAGAAAAGACGTCACATAAAATGAGACAGATGAAGGAATTTTTTTACCTTTAACTTTAGTAGCTCAAGATTGCTGTCCTATTACACATAAATCATCATGAAATAGACAAATTTGTAAGGATCTCATTTTCCACCTTCAATTAAATATTGGTCAAGACAACAAAAATACACATAGAACAAGAAAACAAGAAAGACAAGTATTTTAACATACCAAAGCTAAAGAGAATCCAATCCATCATACTCTCTATAAAATAGAATGAATGTATGTTTTAAGTATTGACACCAATAATAAGATGGATATTCTAACAATGAATCCAATCTCTATATTTGCAACATTTCCTTCTATTTCTGTCTCTTTTCTTGTATTGATAGTTTTCTTCATGAGCAAACTAGGAGAAAAGCAAAAAGGGAAAAAGAAATACCATCCAATTGTTGATTCTACGACGAAGCAGCTCATTAACTTTCATCGTATCCACGATCACATGGCAGATCTTGCTGCAAAATACAAGACTTACCGACTTGAGAGTCCATTTCGGAGAGAGATATACACTTCCGATCCAGCTAACATTGAGTACATTCTAAAAACCAATTTCGACAACTATGGAAAGGTAGTATCCACATAAATAGTGAATAATATAATTAAATTGTTTGACTCTCGAAATTTGATAAACTGGGACAGAAAGAGGTATGAGAATATGGATTGACTTAAAAAAAATGTACGTGCAGGGAGATTACCATCATGAGATTCTAAAAGACTTTTATGGAGATGGTATGTTTACTGTAGACGGTGAGAAATGGAAAGAACAGAGGAAAGTTTCGAGCCCTGAGTTCTCGAAAAGGGTTATAAGGGAAGTTAACAGTGTTATCTTCAGCAAAAATGCAGTCAAGCTTGCTAACATCTTAGATGAATCCGCAAATTCAAAAGAAACAGTAGATATTCAAGTGAGCTACTTCAGCTTTATTAAACAAATCATGTCTATTATGTCATGCTAGCTACATACTTAACCATCATATATGTCTATTTTGTAGGATTTGCTTTTGAAGTCAAGTTTGGATTCAGTATTTCAAGTTGCTTTCGGGATTGAACTTGACAGTGTATGTGGTTCATGTGAGGAAGGGGCTAACAGATTCATCAAAGCACTTGATGACGCGAGTGAAATGAGTCTTCTGCGATACATTGATATGTTCTGGAAAATAAAAAAGGCACTAAATTTTGGTTCTGAAGCAAAATTGAGGAAAAGTATGGAAATCATAGACGTGTACATGTATAAGCTTATCCGTAGCAAAGCTGAACAGCTTTCACAACAACGCGATCCCACAGTAAGTTGTGATCAATTGAACTTTTCGCCTCTTTCTAAACAATTAAGTTAATTTGTTTATTGTGGACATTTTACAGGAGAAAGCAGAGAACATTATGTCAAGGTTCTGGCATTACTCTTCGACGAATCCAAAGTACTTGAGAGATATACTGATAAACTTCATGGGTGGTGGTAAAGACACAACAGGAACGACACTCTCGTGGTTTATTTTAATGCTCTGCAGGTATCCACATGTGCAGGAAAAACTGGCTGAGGAAATCAAAGAAACAACAAATACGAAAGGAGGCAGTGGAACAATTTCAGATTTTGGGGCCAATCTGAAAGAGGAAGCAGTAGATAAGATGCATTATCTTCATGCTGTTCTTTCGGAGACTATAAGACTATATCCAGCCATTCCCGTGGTAAACATAAAAATACTTCCAACTTATTTTCTTTATCTCAAAGTCCCCTGCTATTTCTAACACGGGGTTTACAATTCATGAATCCAGAATGCCAAAGTATGCCTTCAAGATGATGTATTTCCAGATGGATATAATGTGAAGAAAGGAGATATGGTAGCGTACCCACCATACGCGATGGGTAGGATGAAATACTTATGGGGCGATGATGCTGAAGAATTCAAGCCAGAACGATGGCTCGATGACAATGGCTCCTTTAAGCAAGAAAGCCCCTTCAAATTTACTGCCTTCCAGGTCTGTTAACTAAACATAAATTATAAACATCATGTTTGAATATGCAGAGATAATATCTCAGATGGTTATGTAACTATGCACTCTTTTTTCTCAGAAAGTCATTCAATTTTGAGTTTTAACTCAAAAGTCACTCAACTACGAGTTCTTTTCACAGAAAGACACTCAACTATGACCTCTTTTCACAGAAAGTTACTTAACTAAGAGTTTTTTTCATAGAAAGTGACTTAACTATGAGTTTTTTTTACAGAAAGTTACTCAACTACGAGCTCTTTTCACAAAAAGACACTCAACTATGACCTCTTTTCACAGAAAGTCACTCAACTATGAGCTTTTTTCAGAGAAAGTGACTGAACTATGAGTTTTTTTCACAGAAAGTCACTCAACTTTGATTTTTAACTCAAACGTCACTCAACTATGAGTGTTTTACTTACAAAGTCACTCAACCTATTTAATTGATTTAATTTATGTGGAAAAAAAACTCATAATTGACTACTTTTGACTTAAAAATCAAAGTTGAGTGACTTTCTATGAAAATAGCCTATAGTTGAGTGATTTTTGAGTAAGAAATCAAAGTTGAGAGATTTTCTGTGAAAAAAGTTTAGTTGAGTGACTATTTGAGATATTATCTCGAATACGCTGCATAATGTTCAAATTTACTTCCAATTTTTCGCGCACATATGCAAAACAAAAAAGAGTATACAATAAACATGCATGTATTAACAAAAATCACATGACTCATTTCACTTTAGATTCTGAATTCTCCTCCTGTTGCCCACATTCATCCAACGACATAATCTTACTATCTCTACGCGTTTAAATTACATCTGACGTGAAACATTATTGTTTTGGATGCACGCGTACACAGGCTGGGCCAAGGATATGTATTGGAAAGGAATTTGCATACAAGAACATGAAGATTACTGCTGCAGTTTTAATGCAATTCTTTGTATTTAAATTGAGTGATGACACAAAGCCTGTGAACTACAAAACTATGCTTCAGCTTCATATAGATGGAGGATTACATGTTCGTGCCTTTCGTAGAATCAACAGCTACTAGAAGCTAAGTCAAGGAGAATAAATGGACTACCACAATGCAGCTGTATTAAAAATAATGGTTTCTCTGTTTCAATTTGTTTTTCTAGTTTTAATGAATTTAGCAAAATAAGGAACACTTTTGAATTTTGTGGTTTTATATTGAAGATATGTGAAATATATTAAAATGTATTTTAATTTTATGGTATTAAACATGTCATGTGGAAAGTTAGAATTAAAGAATTGTCAAAAAAATATTCTTTCTTAAACGGACAAAAATATGAGAATAAGACAATACACCAACTAATTACAAGAGTTGGCTACAATTTAAGAGTAAAATATGATCGTTATCGGAATTAATTAAAAACAATAGATTAATTGTTGGTACATATATATTTTTAGAGGCAATTACTTGTAACAATTAACAACAATAACTGCGGTATAAATATGCATTATAACATTTCAGAAAGTGTATGTATATATTAATATATTGTGTATTGCTATTACTTAATCTACATAAAATTAATTAAAGATTTATTATTCTTCAGTACTAGAGTTTTTATTTTATCACACAATAGATACAAGTGAAAATTCTAATGTAAACGCAATTAAGTTAAAAAGCAATTATAAAAGGTCATATAACACAGGTTGACAATTCCCCTTTTTAAGAACTTAAATTGCATAATAACTTAATAATTCAAATTAAAAATATATACTGAAGTAGCAAAATTGGTTACATTGTTTTGTTGGACTTGTATGCTTATTTACATTTCTGTATAAGTAATGTGATTAATGACTTTTGGGGAGGACAAGTTCCCGAGGCAATCAAATGGGTATTGAGAAGAAAATCAAAATCTAGAAATTTAAAAAGCGGAACTAATTTTTTTTAAAAATAAAACACTTATGCCTAGGCTCAAACCCAAGCCTCCAACGCAAATATGAACAACCTTTATCACTAGGCTATATTTCTTCCCTATGTCAAAAGTCTTCAACAATTAGTATATATCTAAAAATATTGATATAGAATATATATACTCGCAAAAAATTTCCGACGAAGATTTTTCATCTGACCACCCTTAACGTAGCTCCGCCCCTGGTATCATTCATACATTAAAATGGCCCAATGCTTTCACAATCTTCATGTGGGTCCACATATACCTCGACAATCAAACCCTCGCTAAATATCCATATAGTCAACCAATTGAATTACTATGATTTCTTGGGATTAGGTCAATTATCAACAAAACCTTTGTTTAATGTAAATCACTTAAAAGACCTTGTTTCTAGTTAATTCACCAATAAATCGTACTCCCTCTCCGCCCCTTTTTAGTTGTCATAGAGTCAAGCACTAAGAAGTTTGATTAACATTTTATAATGTATTTTTTCATTATATTGATATGCAAGAAAATACATTTTTCGTATAGTTTTAAAATATCTAAATTTTTTAGTTTAATATATTGAATAAATATAATTTAATTTAACTTTGAAAATTAGTCAAATTGACTTTCGAAATTCACAACATGACAACTAAAAGGAGACGGAGGGAGTAGGATCATAATGGTTTTTAATGCCAACATTTCATAAATTTTGCTTTTGTGGGACGAGTACATTCTTTAAAAGCTATGATGTGGTATAAGAAAATTACATCATTGTTATTTTTACTGAAAATCACTTCACATTGCAGAATGATGTGCATATTATTTATTATGAATCTCAATTTATGCAGTAATTGAGATTCAATTCTATTTGGCTGTATTCAGTTTTGGTCGATTCTTTGCATTGCGCGAACATGTAATCCTCCAGCTATATGAAGCTGGATCTTTGTCTTGTAGGTGACCGGCCTTGATTCATCAGCCAACTTGAATATAAAAAATCGTAGTAAAACCGCTGCAGTGATCTTCATTTGTTTATAAGCAAATTCTTTTCCTATACATATCCTTGGCCCAGCCTGCATTGCATCAAACATGTTTTATTATCTTCGAGGATGAAAGTCATTAGTCTTGTCAATTTGTAACATATATACGTACAGACCTGGAAAACGGTAAATTTAAAAGGGCTTTCTTGCTTGAAGAAACCGTTTTCATCAATCCATCTCTCTGGCTTAAACTCCTCTGCATCATCACCCCATATGTATTTCATCCTTCCCATTGCGTATGGTTGATATACCACCATATCCCCTTTATTCACATTGAATCCATCTGGAAGTACATCATCTTCAAAACAAACTTTCCCATATAACTTAAAACTAAAATAACACTATACTTGATGTTTGTAACTGATGTTAATTTGTAAATGAAGAGAGTTTGAATATTTACCAATGGAATAGAAGGATAAAGTCTTAAAGTCTCTGAAAGCACAGCTTGTAGATAGTGCATTTTATCCATGGCTTCTTCATTTAGATGTGAAGCGAAATCTGAAATTGTTGTACCAATATTTGATGCTACCTTCTCATGTACTTGAATGATAAGGGCTAACGCTCCTAGATGTTTTGATGATATCCTGACAAGTGCAGGGACCTGGTCCTCTGCAGAGTATGCTCGTCCAGTGTCAATATGCTGTACAGCTATAAAAGCTGTCTGCATCAAGAAGTTGGTGGAGTTGCAGAGTACTCCACCAATCAGAAGCGACGAGGATGTTTGTACATTGAATAATAATTCTTCTTGTCCAATATATTCAACTTACAAACAACAAAAAAGATTATTCATTCAAAGTGAGATATTTCAAGCTTCAAACATCAGGGACCTGATCGATTGCTTCAAGTGCTTCCTGTACCAGCTGTTACTTTGTTTGCTTGTAATCGTGCTTATATTGTAGGAATTGTTTCGCTTTGTTAGAAACATTTCAAGCTTGTGTGAATCATTGAAAGAACATAAGTTGTGAGTAACTTAGTGTCTTACGTCAAAGTCTATTAATCTGTTAGGATTAGTGTAGTGGGCAATGTTTATCTGCTTAGGCTCGTCTAAGTGATAGGAGGTATTGCTTAGTGTGGAGATTAGTAGGTTAATCTCATTTTGTAAACTGGTTTTTACTTTTGCTTGAGAAGACTAGTAAACGCAGTTTGAAAATTCATGTGAGACAGGTCGTGGTTTTACTCCCTTGAGCAAGGAGATTTCCACGTAAAGTTGTGTGTGCAATCTTTACTTTCAGCATTCAGTTTGCTTTCTGTTATTGTAACTGTGCTAAGGACCTGGTCCCATCTAGACTAGTGGACGCATGCATTCCAACAAGTGGTATCAGAACTTGACTTTTTAGTTTGGTTAACACCAAGAAAAGAAAAGATCCTGAAGGAATGGCAGCTCCACCCAATATGGAAGAAGGTCAATCATCTACCAGACCATCCCACTTCAATGGACATTACTATGGGTGGTGGAAGAATCGTATGCATGATTACATCAATGCTGAAGACATTGAGTTGTGAGACGTGATTCTTAATAGACCATACCTACGAAGGAAGTGAAAGATGAAGAGCTCACTACAACAGTTGTCAAAACAAGAAAAGAGTACAATGAAGCACATAGGAAGAAGATAGAGAAGAATTATAAGGCAAAGAAGATTCTAGTATGTGGAATCGGATCAGACGAATACAACCCAATCTCAGCCTGTGAGATTGCCAAGGAGATATGAGACTGTCTTCAAACTGCTCATGAGGGAACTACACAAGTGAAGGAGTCGAAGGTTGATATACTTACGACTCAGTACGAGAATTTCTGTATGAAGGAAGGTGAAACCATTTTCGAGATGAACTCAAGATTCACTGCTATAACCAACGAGCTGAGATGTCTTGGTGAACCTATTCCTTTGAGCAAACAGGTTCGAAAGATTTCAAAGTGCTTCCCAAGTCTTGGGAAAGCAAGGTGATGCTATAACTGAAGCAAAAGATTTGAAGACACTTGCCATGGATGAACTGATTGGCAATCTTTAAACCTATGAACTCAACAAGCAACAGGGAATGACCATGAAGGAAAGAAAGAATGAGAAATCCATCACTTTGAAAACTTCTCAAAATGATGTGACTGAGGAGGAGGATGAAATGGCCTATGTCACAAGAAGGTTTCAAAAGATCATCAAGAAGAATGAAGTTTTTCATAAGGAATCTTCGACTAGCAGAGCTACAAATGCAAATGATCTTTGTCACAAATGTGGCAAACCTAGTCACTTTATGAGGGATTGCCCCAGTCAGAAGTAGGTAACTCAGGATTTTAGACCTCGCAGAAGGGACCAGGTCTCAGACTATGCCAAAAGGAAAACTCATGTTGATCAACTGGTGAAGAAAGCTCTGGCAGTGTGGGGTAACATATCAAATGAGTCTGAAGAAGAGTTAGACAGTTCGAAGGATGTCTCAATGATGGTTGTAGAAGATGATGAGACGGTCTACAACTCCATTTTTTCTCTAATGGCAAAATCCGACGATGAAGAGGATCTAAATGAGGTAACTCTTTTTTATCTAAAAAATGATCTAGATACTCTTCCTATCAATAGATTGAGAAAACTTGTTGCTCTATTGATTGACTCTGTTGATGAACTAACCTCTGAAAACCTGACGACAAATGAAATGTTGAGTCTGTGTGAGGATGAAAACTCAGCTCTTAACTCTCAAATGTATGAACTGAGCATCAGGATATGTATCCTTGAGGTTGAGAGTCTGGAACCTAATGAGGGACCTGGTACCTCTAAGGGTGGGAAGCGAAAACTCAGTAACTTTGAGGTTGAACTAGAAGAGAAACTTAAGGCCTCTGAGTCTAAGTTAGCTGCCTCCCTAGAAAGAAATTCTCAACTAATGAAGGACTAAAGTAGGATCAAAGAAAAACTGAACCACTCTCTCAAGTGGACTGATTCTTTTAAGATCCTCACTAACTTAGCAAGCCAACAATTCAACAGCAGGAAAGGGCTAGGTTGTAGAGATATAGAGCCTCCTTACAATCCACATAGTAAATATGTGTCAGTCTCAGACAACCTTCTGTGTACCCACTGTGGAAAAATGGTCATCTGAAAGAGAAGTGTGAGAAGTTGATGAGAGTAAAAGAAAGTCAGGAGAATTTTCTTAAGTCAAGAAAAGTTGTTGAGAAAAAGAAAAGGGTACCTGGTCCTGGTTACCATTTTAGCAAGAATACTTTACCCCCATGGACAGCAAGGTTTCTCATTAAGCGTTTTGACAGTTTTTGGGAACTCCATTTGAAGTGGGTTCCTAAGTCTAATAAGTGATTCTTGTGCACAAGAGAGGGAGTAGTCAGTGCTGGTACATGGATAGTGGATGCTCAAGGCATATGACTGGAAACACTCTAACTTCCTCTCTTTGGAAGCACACCAAGGTGGTGGT
Organism: Solanum pinnatisectum; assembly: GCA_035578085.1. Lineage (NCBI taxonomy): Eukaryota > Viridiplantae > Streptophyta > Magnoliopsida > Solanales > Solanaceae > Solanum > Solanum pinnatisectum. The sequence goes on from CM069087.1 coordinate 36,033,937, forward strand.
GTGTCATTTGGCGGTGGAAAGAAAGGTTTTATCCTTGGTATTGGCAAGATAGGAAGAACAAGTACACTATGTGGATGGTCTGAAGTTCAATCTCTTAAGTGTATCTCAAATTTACGACAAAGGAAATGAAGTCAAATTTATGTCTGATAGGTATGTTGTTACAAACTGTGTAACCAAGAAAATTATGATGTCTGCAAAAAGAGTTAAGAATATGTACATTATTGATCTTGATTCTATTAAAGGGGGCAGCCTTTCATGCCTGAGTGCTCAAGCTGACGATGCAAATCTTTGGCATCAACGACTAGGTCAGGTAAGTTCCTCTTTACTAAACAAGCTTGTTGCAGGGGACCTGGTCCGCGGGTTACCAAAGCTGAAATTTTCAAATGATAAAGTCTGTGATGCCTGTGCAAGAGGGAAACAAATACGATCATCCTTCAAGGCTAAGAAGGGAGTGAGCACAGCCAGACCTTTGGAGCTTTTCCATATGGATCTATGTGGACCTGACAGAATTCAAAGCAGAGGAGGTAAAAAGTATATTCTTGTAGTTGTTGATGACTTCTCCAGGTACACCTGGAATATGTTTCTGCGGAAAAAGGACGAGACTACTGGAATTCTGATTACCTTTGCCAAAGCTATTCAACTGAAGGTCAACTCCAAGATTTCTAGTATCAGGTCTGATCATGGAAAAAAGTTTGAAAATTCTCAAATTAAAAGTTTTTATGCTGAAAATGGAATTAATCACAATTTCTCTACACCAAGAACTCCTTAGCAAAATGAAGTGGTTGAAAGGAAGAACATGACATTGGTTGATATTGCAAGGACTATGTTGATTGACTTAGGGCTTGCTATGAACTTCTGGGCAGAAGATGTCAACACAACATGCTATGTTACAAATAGGTGCCTTATCAGGTCTATGATGAAGAAGACTCCTTATGAATTGCTGAACAACAAAAAGCCTTCAATTGCTCACCTTAAGCCATTTGGGTTCAAATGTTTTATATTAAATAATGGAAACAATGACCTGGGCAAGTTTGACGCAGGGAGTAATGAAAGTGTTTGTAGGATACTCATCTACCAGCAAGGCTTACAGGGTGTTCAACAAGAGAAGGGGATTGACTATGATGAGACTTTTTCTCTTGTAGCCAAAATGGAAGCCATCAGAATCTTGATATCACTTGCTGCTCAGATGGAATTTAAGCTTTTTCAAATGGATATCAAGAGTTCCTTCCTGAATGGTAATCTGAAAGAAGAAATATATGTCAAACAACCCTAGGCTTTGAAGATGCAGAACTGCCAAATTATGTGCTGAAATTGGACAAGGCTCTGTATGGGTTGAAACAAGCTCCTAGAGCTTGGTATGAACGCCTGTCAAAATTCCTTCTTGCAAAATGGTTCAAAAGAGGTAAATTTGATAATACCTTGTTCTTAAAATCCAGAGGTAAAGAGTTGTTGATTGTGAAGGTTTATGTGGATGATATCATTTTTGGAGCAACTACAGATTTATTGTGCAAAGAATTTGCTGATTTGATGAGTAGTGAATTTGAAATGAGCATGATGGGGGATCTCACCTTCTTCCTAGGCTTGGAAATCAAACAGTTCGTTCAGGGTACCTCCATATGCCAAGAGAAATACATAAAAGACCTCCTCAAAAAGTTTAATTTGATAGAAGAAAAAGTTCTTAATACTCCTATAAGCACAAGTATGAAACTTGACTTGGATGAAGATGGAGTTGAGGTTAATCAGACCATGTACAAGGGAATCATTGGGTCACTCTTGTATCTTACTACAAGCAGGCCAGACATAGTCTTCAGTGTAGGGATGTGCGCAAGGTTTCAAGCTGCACCAAATGAGTCACATATAAAGGCAGCTAAACGAATACTGAGATACCTGAAGGGAACTCAGGACCTAGTCCTCTTCTACCCAACATGTGACTCACTTGATCTAATTGGATTTGCAGATGCTGACTATGTAGGCTTTCTTGTTGATCGAAAGAGTACATCAGGCATGGCACATTTTCTTGCATCATCACTAATATCTAGGGGGACAAAGAAGCAGAATTTAGTTGCATTGTCAATAGCTGAGGCGGAATATGTAGCTGCTGCTTCATGTTGTGCTCATCTTTTGTGGATCAAGTAGCAATTGGACGATTTTGGTGTTCTCACTGATACAATTCCTTTAATGTGTGACAACACAAGTGCAATAAATATGGCCAAAATCCCTGTGCAGCACAAGAGGACAAAGCACATAGATGTGAGGCAATATTTCCTGAGGGACAATGCTGAGAAGAAAAATGTGGTGATGAAATTCTGCAAGACTAAAGATCAACTGACTGATATCTTTACAAAGCCCTTGAGTAAATAATGTTTCATTAAAAACAGGATGAGGCTGGGGATGCACAAGATTACCTGATTCCTTGACAAGTTTGCACAAAAATCTTCTATTTTGATTTATGTTACGGAGGGTAGGTATCTATACTTGTTTAATGTTTGTCACTTAAGAATTCACTTCTGGTACCTTAATGCAGGTATACACTCATGGTGTGTTTAGCTGAAGGGAAGATCTAATCATACAGGCAAGGTTGCAAACTGAAAAGGGGACCTGATCCTCATGAGGTTAGCATCACTTACGCTACACTATCTATTTGTCAACATCACTGCCATGTGTCTTTCGCCCATTCATCACATCAGTTTCAGACGTCTTTTCGCTTTTAAACCAAAGGTCGCTACTGTTGGGGACCCGATGCCTTTTTGGTTTTATATACTACTTCTCTTAGTGAATCAATTCCAAAATCTCTTCAAATAATTCTTGTTGAAATTCACTAATCCCCTCTCCAAAGCTTTTCTCTCTTTCTCTCAAAATGCCTAACTCTAATTCTTCTTCAAAGATCCCTATCTCCCAAGAAGTTGAAAACCCTAGTTCATTCAACTTCTCCTTTCCTACTCCAGAAGAATCTCCCTCGACTCCAGTCTGTGGAGTTTGTGAAAGATGAATCCATCATTCCTTCGACTGAAGTCATAGCCTCCCCTGTTCTTCCTTCTGGGATTGTCTTAGCATGTTCTCCTACCCTAGTTTTATCTGGTGAAAAATCACATAACTCAGAGACGCAATCTGTGGCAAAACCTAGTGCTGAACCCCTCTCTGAGGAAATGGAAGTTGGTTCTATGGCTGTTTCATCCACTATGTCTGAGAGACTTTTTGAAGGGGATTTGCGTGAGGGAAAGGGTCCGGAATCATGTATTCTAGATGCAGGGGCGGAACTGGTGGCCGTTCAAAGCCTGGCCTTACTAAGAGGAGACTCTCAACCTACTCTACTGGAGCATGAGTTGAGATCACCGGATCAGGTCCCTCACAAAAGTCAACCTGTGTTTGACCAAACACCCAGATCTTATGATACAGGTCGTGGTTTTACTCCCTTGAGCAAGGAGGTTTCCACGTAAAGTTGCGTGTGCAATCTTTACTTTCAGCATTCAATTTGCTTTCTGTTATTGTAACTGTGCTAAGGACCTGGTCCTTTCTAGACTAGTGGACACATACATTCCAACAAGGATGCTTGCATAAACTCCAAATAAACCAAGCGAGAGTCGTTCCTGTTGAGTCTTTACCACCACCCATGAAGTTTACAAGTATATCTCTTAAGTACTTTGGATTTGTTGTAGAATAGTGCCAGAACCTTGACAAAATGTTTTCTTCTTTTGTCTGTTGTACAATTGAAGAATCCACATTGATGAATACAGTAATTGTTACTCTTTCCGTCCCAATTTATATGTGTTACTTTGGAGCTGATGTTAGTTTTGATGATTTAACAAACTTAGAGATCTAATAAGGGACCAGATCCAGGAAAGGGTCTTCTGATATTGGGACTAATGAAAGGGGAAATGAATGAATAAGCTTAGCATAAGGAATATTTATGTGTTTTCCTCAAAAAAGGGGAAAATGTTATATTCTAGTGTATTGATAATCCTCACAAATGCAGGGACTTGGTCCTTGATAAAGTAATTCCGTCCAGATTCAAAGTGGTGCACAGCTGTAAAGCTATCTTTACAACTGTCTTGTTAGGTTGGTTCGTGAGATGTGCAGCGTACTTCACCAATAGGAAGCGTGGATGAAGTTGTTTGTTTAAATGGTCAAAACCTGTGTTGGTAACTGATACATACAACAATAAACAAACAACATTATTCATTCAAGAAGAGCGAAAGCTAGAAAGTTTTTTTCAAGAACTCAAGCAGCAAAGAACGCAGCAAGGGACCTGGTCTCGAAAAGTCTGTGTACGAGAAAAGGACGAAAAGGCAGCTGTCAAAAGGCTGTCAACATTGATGTGGTTGGTGCACAACCTTTCATGACAGCAGGCTTTCAGCCAATGGTCTTGTCCCAAGAGTTTGTGTCCATTTTGATATAATATCTTCTCCAAAACACAAACTCAAGATTTGGCAAACAAAAGTTAGATTTTATCCGAAAATTCATAAGCTTGAAAAGAAGGTCATCTTCAAGGAAGAACAATACTCATGCTCAACAAAAGGATCTGATAGAGTGCTGAAACATCTTTGTTGAGTTTGAGTTTTGTGTCTATCATTTTATAAGTTTTTGCAACTTGAAAACTCTCAAGAACTCTTGCAAAGGCTAACTCTGAAGAAGTATCATCCTCAAGAGCAACAGGAACCTAATAGAGCTGGAAGTTGTCTAGCTATCTTAGGATCATATCTTCCGTACTCACATTGTAAATTTGTTCCTAATCTATAAAGGACTCAGATCTTGTGTTCGTTTGTAAAAGTCTAAATTAGTTAAGGCTAACTGATGTAGTAGGCATCATTGTTTGCTGCTTAGTCAAATTCTAAGTCATCTAGGAGTTAGTTGATTTAGTGGGCAGTGTGGTAACTGCTTAGTTGAATTCTAAGTTGTCTACTGGTGATAGCTTAGTGGCAGTGTGGTATCTGCTTAGGCTCAGTAAGTAATAGAGTTATTACTTAGTTGTTAGATTAATGACTTCTTCTCACTTTGGCTGTAAATGTGTTTCACTTTTGCTTGAAGAGATTAGTGGAAACAGTTGAAAATCATGTGAGACAGGTCGTAGTTTTACTCCCTTGAGCAAGGAGGTTTCCATGTAAACAACTTGTGTTGTGTTTTCCTTATTGTTTACTCTTCATTACTATTCTTGGTGAGTCAAGGAACCTGGTCCGTTGACTGATAGTGGACGCACGCATTCTATCAATATGATTTAGTTTGAAGTGACACAGAATTTAAGAAAGAAAAACTTTTGAAATCCGTGATCTACAATAAATCACATATGTATGTATTAATAGAGAAAAAGAAAAGTGAATCGTACAAATTGAGACAGAGGAAGTACTATGGTATCTCCGGTAGAATTACAACACAATATAAAATTGCTTACTAAGAAATCATGTTGGTGATCATGTGAAAGTTGCTCTGTTTTTGTGCTGATCAAATTATATATTTACTCGTCGATGATCTGTACACTTCTCTTTAACTTAGCTTCGGATCCAACATTTAGAACCTTTTTGTTTTTCCAAAAGAGATCGATATATCGCCAGAAACTCAATTCACTCACTTCATCAAAGGCTCGGATGAATCTGTTCGAGTCTTCTTTACTAGAATGACACACACTCTCCAGCTCAATAACAAATGCCGCTTAAAACAGAGAATCCATAGATGACTTCAGAAGCAGATCCTACATGGATTTTTTTATGATTACGCATGAAATAGTTATCTTTTAAATGACTTGATAATGTACAAATAATAAGTGGAAGATTACTTGAATGTCTACTGTGTTGTTAGAATTTGCAGCTTCATTCAGGATGTTAGCAAGTTTTGCTGCATTTCTTCGAAAGATGATACTGTTAACATCCCTCAGAACTCTTTTGGAGAAGTCTGGACTCGAAAGCTTTCTCTGTTCTTTCCATTTATCGCCATCAACTGCGAAAACACCATCTCCATAATAGTCTTCTAAAACCTCATGATGAAGCTTCCCCTGCAGATTTTTCAAACATATAAATTTATGTTTTGATTTGATCAGTTCAAAAATATCCCAGTCGCTAATAGTTTGTTCTAAAAATATTTCCGTTGTTAATTTTGCATAAAAAAATGTCCCATTAAAAGCAAGTTGAGTTCAAAAGCATTTTCATTATATTTCAATTTATTTGTTTTATTGTCCTTTTTAATCCATTTGAAAAAAAAATCTATCTTTTATTTTTTGACAACTCCTTAATTTCAATGTTCCACATGATGTTTTCTAAAAGGGAAACTTATATAAATATGTTATATTAAGAAAATATTTGCCGTTTATTGTAATAATTTTTTTTTTAACTTAAACACTTATAATATTTATAATATAGTTTTAATACACATGGTGGAGAACAATTTATAAAACACATAGTATAATACAAGTTTTATTAATGGATAATACATTTATCACACATTTTAATACATTTAAAATGTATTGTGTGAATTTCTTAACAAACAAGCATTATATATTTTAAAACATTAAGGGGTCGTTTGGTAGAGTGTATTAGTAAAAATAATACATGCATTAATTATATGTAGTAGTAGTCCCTTGTTTGATGCATTTTTTCATGCAAGCATTAGTTATACACTCTATTGTGTATTGATGAGTGTATTACTAATACCATGGATTTTTAGGTATTAGTAATGCAAAGGATTTAATACATGCATTAATATGGTTAAAGACCAATTACCCCTCAAAAGTACTTTTACATCTTTTCCACTATAATTGTGAATGATACTTTTGTAAATAAATATTTTTATACAATGCATACTATTTTTTATACACCAAACCAAACAATGCATAAGAAATAATCTATGCATAACTAATACAAGTATAATTAATACATGCATTACTAATACCTCTTCCTCTATAATGCATGCATAATTCACTTTTTTATACATAGCACAAATTTATCATAATATTACTATATATTGCTATATATTATAATAAATCAAATTATTTATTAAAAAATACTCACCCAAATAACTTTGTCTATTTTTAAAATTATAATATTTAAAGATATTTTGATAGATTCAAACATGTCTTTAGTGTAAGACCACGAGATATAAAGTTTTTCTTATTGTCAAATTAAAACTAGACAAACGAACTGAAACAGAAAGAGTAAATTATACTCCATGTTGCAGAGAGACATACCTTGCCATAGTTATCAAAGTTTGTTTTCAAAATGTACTCAATGTTAGCTGGATCAGAAGTATAAATCTCCCTTCTAAAGAGACTCTAATCTATAAGTCTTGTATTTTGCAGCAAGAGTAGTCATATGGTCATGTATATATCCTATCAAAGTTCATTAATTGCTTCAAAGTGCTATCAGCAACTGGATGATATTTTTTTCTTCTTTTCTCAACATTACTACTGCTCAACATTACTACTGCTCATTAAGACTAGTACACTAATTATGACAAATGAAAGCCAAACAACTAGAAAATCCATATATGAAAATCTTGTTTTTCTGGTGTAGGCCATTTTCATAAAATGGGGTATTTATATACTGAATAATTTCTTGATTTCATCTTTAATGCAAAGGAAATTTGTCTTTAATCTTCTGTCCTTGTCTTTAGATGAAATATCAAACCGAACATTGGCTTACTAGGAGGAAGAGGTAGACGTAGACAACAAGCCAATAATGCGCTCATTTATTAGCTCAACTCATTAAAAATTGTGTTGATATGTAACTCAAATTGATTCAAGAGAAATATTGTCAAAATATTTTTACTTTTTTTAAAATTTGATAGGTTACATATATAACTATAATAACAAAAAGCCTATTACGTACTAAAATATTTTAAAAGAACAAATCAAATAATAAAAACTTAATAGAAAATGGATTGGGGTTTGATCCGTTGTATTTTGGGCAAAGAAAATTTGGGTTAGACCGAATCTTGACTGGTTTGTCGTCTTGACATCCAAATGATCCACCTGTAAAGAATATTGGAAAGATAACTTAAGTGAGTATTTTTTTATTAAATAATTACTTATTTTAGTGATAATATATATAGCAATACTGTGATGAATTTGAACTATGTATTAAAGTGAATTATGTATGTAATATAAATGTATTATGCTTGTTTGGTAATAAATTGATGCAATGTATTATAAGTGAATTAAAATGTATGATAAATATATTATCCATTAACAAAATTTGTATTATATATGTGTTTTATAAATTATTTTCTATAATATGTATTATAAGTTACCAAATGAAAAAAATATTATTACTATAAATGATAAATATTTATTTAATATAACATTGTAAATTTCCTAAGAATATTTACATGGGATGGGGAGACATGGTAAATGTAATTAGGAGAATCTCATAAGTCATATCCAACTTTGTGACAAAATTAAAGAAAACAAAATATACGAAGCATACAACTCAAAATCTGTACATGGCTGTAAATATAATACTATACCTTACGGTTTTTTTGTGGTCTCCTTCTCAATTAATAAAACGGTAATTAAGGCAATCGGCAACTTAAAATAAAATTCTTGGAAATTATAACACAATAATACTCCCTCCGTCCACTTTTATTTATCATGTTGTGCTTTTCGAAAGTCAATTTGACTAATTTTCAAAGATAAATTAGATTACATTAATTTAATATTTTAAACAAAAAATTTAGATATTTAAAAAAAATACAAAAAGTACTATAAATTGCAATTTTTTATATATCAATATGATGAAAAAATATATCGTAAAATGTTAGTCAAAGTTTTAATAATTTGACTCTAAAAATGGAAATTATGACAATTAAAAGTGGACGAAAGTAGTATTGATTTTATGGAGAAAAACACCAAGTTAAAGTAGTTATAAGCTAATGAATATGTAATAAAAAAATCCATTGAATTAATTAAAGCTGAAATACCCAGCCTTGCGGAGAATCAATGGATCATGCCCCAACATTATTATCTCCTCCTTCACGGAAATGTACATTGTGTCTCTTTTTTTTTTTTTTTTTGGCTTGTTGATGCACCCAAATTAGTACGGTACGATATGTGAAAGTTGTGATATCGTAATTTTGGTATTGGATTTTTAAAACATTATACCATTATCATACCAATTTCGATATATTAAAGTTTGATTTATGTATTCTACGGTATGATAAATTGATAATCATAATTTTTTCAACTTCGACTAATATATATATACTCGTATAATAGAGTATTATGACTTCGACGACTAAGAAAATGTCTCAATTGTATCATACTAACACATTACACATGCACAAATATATATTCAAAATAAAGTACAAACAAATTCTTTTGTTAATCAATTACATTTCATATACATTTCAATCAAAATAGAGTAGTCAAAATTTTCACTTCTAAACATTTAGTTTTTACTTATACTAGGTTGCATATTTGTTAGTATTTCAATAATATGGTATTCGGTATGTTATTTCTAAATACCAAATATTGTACCGAATACCAAAAAAAAAATTAAAATGTATACCATATACCATATACCACACCAAATACCATAATACCAAAATCACGATATTAAAAATTTTGGTATGGTATGATAATTCGGTATGTACCATACCATGCCTGCCCCTACCCAAATTACACCTCCTTAAAGGAAGTATAATGTGGTCGTTGTCAAATATAGAACACAACTACATTAAAGTCGAATCTCACAGGGAATAAGATGAGAACTAAGCCTTATGCAATTATTAGGCTTTAGTTACTTATTTCAACAGAAATGGGGAGAAGTTGGAAGAATTGGGATTTTGTTCTTAGTATCAATTTTTAACAAGTAACAATCTACCATATTACTTGAGTAGAGATTTAATAAAGAGCATAAATTAGGATTGTGTTCATCAAGACTGATCAACTGAATATTGGTAGAAAATTTCGCCTACTAGTTCATCAAGCTTATGCTACATTTGATCGTTTCTCAACTGAATTAAATAAATATCACTTTTATTCTTTCGAACTAAAAATGTTTACTCAATTCAAATAACAGTTACTAGGAGTTGATTAATCTTACTACAACATCAACCATTAGACGAGTTGAGACTCTCGAATCCTCGAAATTAACTATTTTCCTAAGTTTTACAATTTTTTTACTCCAACAAGTCAAACCTAGTGTAGGTTCTAATGTTTGCAATCATTAGAAATTGATCAATATAAAATAGTTAATAAGGTATACAATCATAGTACACGATTTATTTCATTAAAAAAAAAACCTTTTTAGGTCAACTCATCATGGATTCCATAATCCTTGCTTGTGGAGTTTAGTCAGTCATGATAGTTGAAGTAAAAGACAAGATTGCATTCATTAAATCAGAATTCACTTACAAAAGGTAGAGTCAATCACAAGCTTTGATTTTAAGAACCAACAAAAACTATCATTCAAAACTCATTCAAGCATACTGTGTTCTTTGCTAAAAATAAGATAATAAAATAAACCATATAAATTACTATATATAGTCCTAGAAAATTTGAAAGTTAAAAACAGAAAATTGGTCCGCTGAAGTCTACGCAACGTTACTCTCGACAACCTATCACATGTGTGACAGTCTGTCCCCTTCGCCGTCGTCTGATCTTCAGGAAGTAATTTGGCCAACTTTTTGTGATGGTGCGTCTGAAGGCCCGTCGCATGTGTGACGGTCCTTCAGGTGGACCGTCATTAACCCTCTTCTTTTCACCTCTTATGTTAGCCATGGACGTCAGACCTGATTATCCATTGTAGATGTGACAGTCCGTTAGTCTTGCCGTCAGGCCTGACTTTTGCTGCTCTTAGCTTTCTTTCTTGCTTTGACTGCTTTCCTATTTATCATAGTAGAAAAGCTGCTAAAAGACTATCGTTGCTTAATAATTAACATTAATTCATAGTTAAATGCATCAAACGTACTGTATTATCCTAGCACATAAACACCCTCAACTTATAGTATTTGTTTGTCCTCAAGCAACTCCTAACACTGTATTTATAGCATGAAGTATCAACACTCACATTAGTTTCACAACACTATTTCACTAAGGAATGTATGTCTATCAGTTAATACATCAACTCAAGAGATTTGATAGACACAAGTGCTATGCACTATCATTTTTTAGCGATGTCGTGTTCACTTGGTGATCTGCCCTTCTTCTTAGGCGATCAACAATGTATAATTTGCACTTCTTTTTACATTTTTAGCCATTCTTTCAAAAATCAACTTTTGCCTTGTCCATTTGCCTTCATTACTGTAAATCATTAATATTTTATTAGAATAGGACAAAATTAGGCATTGAGAACACTAATTATTAAGCTAAATAGACCTCAAATGAGTGCAAATCTACCACTCATCAACATCCCCAACTTAAAATTTTGCTTGTCCTCAAGTAAATGAGGAACACAATTAACTCAATAAAGGTGTCTACAATCAGTACTCAATGAGAGCTAACATGCAAGTGCCACAACAAGACTACCCTCAACAACATGCTACACTCAATCATGATAAAAAAAGCTTCAGATGATGACTACCTGGTTTCAACTCAAGCTCACTTTAGCTTCTTGTCTAATGTAGGAACATGTTTCAATAAATGCATTCAAGTGCCCTCACATCAAGAATGATTCCATACTCTCAAAAAGCAAATGAACAAAGATATAAAAAAAATTAATGTAACTCTAACTCTCTCAAAAGAGAAACACATGCAATCTTTGTCCCATAGGCTTTTCCATATTTTCCAATCATCACATAACCTAGTTCATGCAAGATCTTAAGGTTTTTTAGGCTAGTAATGGGACTGACGGTTTAGGTATGGTCAATTTGGCTTGGTAACTTTACCTTTTCAAAGCATTGTCGCAATCATCTTCACCTCTTCTCAAGTTCTTTTCATTCTTTTTCATTTGAGAACTCAAACTTTGACTTTTCACTCAATTTATTTGGAATCACCTTTATTTCATTCACTTCTCTTTTTTCATTTTCATTTTTCAAAAGCATTTTCATCACAGTGACTCTTTTTTATTTTTGTAAGGAGGGATTCCTTCTTTTTGCAACAAACTTCAAAGTTGAGTCTCATTTCATCTTTCTTTGCCCTTTACTTGGCTTTCATTCCTCCCTCCTTTCCACAATACCAACTTAGGCCAAATTGAAACATAACAATGTTTCAAAAAGAATTTTAGGTGAGAAGGTAGAGACAATTTGGTTCAAGAGGCTTTCTTTTGGTTTTGCCAACAAATGAGTTAGGCTTAAATGGTGTCAAAATGGATGCACACCCTCACAAGGTAGTCGCAAAAGATTATGGACATTTGGGGTTTCCTCTTTGAATTGTTGCCCAAGATCACGCCTCACATTCAACAAGATTCAAATAATTGGCCTAACAAGGCATATTCTAGGACTCCACACACATTCTTTCAAGTAACACTTCACCACACATGGCACTTCAAAATATACTCACTTAGCACATCCCAAAGAGATCAAAAGCATACGCCCTATGTTTATTGCAACACTCACATCAAAACACATCTAGTCAACAAAAGATTCAAAGAGATCACTCAAAAGTGCAACCACATCGATTTCATTCTCGCAACACCAACACTTTATATCATGCTCATCATGAGTACTATTCAAGACATCAATATTGAACACAATCAATTTTCAAATCATTATCAATGAAAATTTCAAACATTTCATGTTTTTCAAAACTCATGGGGGGTTGCAAAATTCAAGAGAGAAAAAAAAAACTCAAGAGAGAACAAATCGATATAAGAGACACACACTAAAACAAAAGAAGCACTATAATATAAACAAAGTAAAGTAATACAATCGTCTAAAACTCAAAATAACAAAATACAATAAAAAGGGGAAATATTGACAAGAAGATGTCGCCCCACCAAAAATATAATAAAGTGTCCTCAATGCGATAATAAAGAAAGTACAGGAGGTAGAGATGAAAGAGGAGCACGCTCATTCGGAGTCTCAGGTGAGGAAGCCTCAAGAGGGGTATCAATGCCCAGTGCTATTTTGATGTTTTGATGATTTGACAAACTTCGGGGATGATGAAACTCCAGTTACCTAAAGAGTTCTTGTTGATAAGGGGAACTGGTGAATAAGTCTGTTATCATCAAAAAGGGGGAAAATGTTATTTTGGAGCTGATGTTAAGTTTTGATGATTTAACAAACTAAAAGATCTAACAAGGAATCAGAACCTTGTTATTGGGATTGCTGACAGTGAAATGAATGAATAAACTCAGTGTGAGGAATATTTGTGTGTATATATCAAAAAAGAGGAAAATGTTATATTTTAGGTGTTTTGATGATCCTCACAAATACAGGGACCTGGTCCCTGGAAGAGTGCTCTCATCCAGATTCAAATGGAGTACAACTGTAAAGTTGTCATGTCAGGTGGTAGGTGAAAAGTGCAGTGTACTGCACTAATAGAAAGAGCGGACAAGACTGTCTGTTTCAGTGTCTCTCAAATGTAGGGACCTGGTCCCTGGCTGAGTTCTTTCGTTCAGATCTATAATGGGGTACAACTGTAAAGCTGTCGTGTCAGAGGTTGGTGAGGCCCAGCGTACTACACCAATCAGAACAGACGAGGTTGTTTGTCCAACGATCAATAACTCTTTATGGTTGACTTAGTCAACATGACAAACAACAAATTAAATCATTCATTCAAAATGAGAGAGAGCCATCAAGTCTTCTCAAGAACTTACTAAGAAAAGTTTGAAATGGACCTGGTCCCTGCAAGACTGCGTACATGAAAAGGGGACAAGACAGCTGTCAGAAAAGCTTTCACCTCTGATGTGGTAGGTGCACAACTTTTCTAAACAACAGGCTCTCAGCCAATGAGTGGTCCTAATGAGTTTGTGTTGATTTTATATAGTATTTTCTCCAAAACACAAACTCAAGATTTGGCAAACAAAAACTCATAAGCTTAAAAGAGAAAACCATCTTTAAGGAAGAACTCAAGCACAAGAACACATACAACAAGGACTTGATCAACATAAGAAGTGCTTTTTGTACTTGTTGCTGTTCTTGAATGTTTGTATTGAGCTTAATTTGTAGGATTCATTTCACTCTTGTTAGAAACGTTTCAAACTTAGTTTGAGTCTTGTAGGAATACAGTTAGGGGTAACTTTGTGTCTTACAGTCAAAAGTCTATATTAATCAGTGAGGGTTGGTATAGTGGGGAATGGATACATTGCTTTGGCTCATTAAGTAATAGGTTATATTACTTAGTTTAGAGATTAGGAAGTTAATCTCTATATGTGGTTGTAAACTGGTTTTTACTTTTGCTTTGAGAAGATTAGTGAAAATAGTTTGAAAAGTCATGTGTGACAGGCATGGTTTTACTCCCTTGAGCAAGGAGGTTTCCATGTAAAATCATTGTGCCTGATTTACTTTGTGTTATTCATTTTTTGCACTTTATTCTGTTGGGGACCTGGTCCCATGAACACTGGTGGATGCGTACATTCCAACAATTGGTATCAGAGCTTGGGCTCTCTATATGGTTAACACCAAGAGAGAGATTCTTGAAGGAAATGACGCCACCAGTGAGCGTTCAAAGAAGTCAGTCTTCCACAAGACGTCCTCTTCTTAATGGTCAGTTCTATAGATGCTGGAGGATTCGGATGAGAGACTATCTCATGGCTGAGGACATTGAAGTATGAAACGTCATATGTGAATGTCCTTATGTGCCAACTTTGGAGGTTAAAGATGGAGAGGTCATAAGAGTCATTCCTAAAACTAGGAAACAATATAATGACTCTGATAGACGATTAGTCTAGAAAAATCATAAAGCAAGGAAGTTACTGATGTGTGGCCTTAGTGTAAATGAATACGATCTGATCTCATCTTGTGAATCAACCAAGGAAATCTGGGATTTGTTTAGAACAACTTATAAGGGCACTAAGGAAATAAGGAAATCTAAGCTAGATCTCTTTACTACTCAGTTTGAAGGATTCACCATGAAAGAAAGTGAACCCATTCATGAAATGCACACCAGATTCTCCACCATTACAGATGAGCTCATGTTCCTTGAAGAAACAGTCCCTGTTGGCAAGCAAGTCTCTAAGATACTGAAAATTCTTCCTAGATCTTGGACAAATGATTTTGTGACTGGTAATGAGACAAGGGAACCTGATGTAATGACGTTGTATACACTATTTGAGCATCTTTAAGTTCATGAGATGCACAGAAAAGGGGAGGGTCTCATTCTCAAGGGCAAAGACAAGAGTACAAATTTGATTGATGAGGCTGATTAAAAGAAAAAAAATCATGACAAGGCTACCAACTCAAATGAAGTGTGTTGCAAGTGTGATCTACTAGGTCACTCCATTCGAAACTGTCCTATGCACAAAGTTGACCATATGGAATTTGTCAAGACTGAAGAAGGTAAATACAAAGAGGGAGACCAGGTCCGTAACAAGCTAAGCTGAAGAGAAGCCTTTTTCCAGGCAGTGAAGAAGGATATAACTGCATGGAAAATTCCTCAAGTGATTCAGATGATTCTGATCACTCTAATGATGCTTTCATGGAAAAATCAGATGAAAAAGATGATGATGAAAAGGTAACTTTATCATACTTCAAGCAAAACTTGAATACCTTTTCTACCAGTAAATTGAGAAAGCTAGTTGTTGTACTACTTGATTTGATAAGTGAGTTAACAACTGAGAATGATCTCGTGAGCAATAGTCTAGACATCTCTCAAGATGGAAAAATTGCTTTAGTTGCCCAAATATCTGATATTGAAAATCAAATGGTGGTTTTAGAAGCTGAAAATCTAGAACTGAAGGAAAAGATGAAAAGGGTAACTAATACAATTTTTAAAGGGAAGAACGAGGCAACCAGCTTACAGCTGGAGCTTGAAAGTAAGTTGCACACTACTGAAATGAAGATGAAATTGGCTTTAGAAAGAAATCTTGAGCTGGAGAAGGACCTCATCCGTGTAAAAGAGGAACTTGAAAAATCCCTCAAATGGACCAATTCCTCTAAGATACTTACAAATCTGATTGGTCAAGGCAACAACAGTAAAAGAGGGCTCGGCTGCAAAAAGATAGTTCCCCCATACAATCCTCACTGTAAATATGTTTCTGATGTTGATAATATGTTATGTGTACATTGTGGTCGAGATGGACATCTTAAGAAAGATTGTCCTATCTTTAAAAAATATGGAGAAAGTTTGTCAAACTATTCCAAACAGAGGAATAGACTGAAGAAGGGACTTGGTCCTGCTTATGGTCCTAAGTTGAAGAAAACCAGCCTGCCTTACTGGACAAAATACTTTCTTATCACTCCGTTATCTGCTTACTAGGAACCCCATGCTAACAAGTGATTTGCTACGCAAGTGAGAGGAAGTAGTAACAGTCAGTGGTGGTTCATGAATTGTGGATGCTCGAAGCATGTGAATGGGAAAACTGAAAATTTCCCCTCTCTCTCAAGGCACTTCAATGTGGAGGTGTCTTTTCTAGCAATGGTAAGAAATGGTACATTCTTAGTGTAGGCAGGACTTGAAAATCAGTGGAATACTCCATTGAAGTTGTGTACTATCTCAATGGTTGGATTAGAATCTTTCAAGTGTTTCACAGATTTGTGATGAACAAAAATGAAGTCAAGTTCTTATCATACAAATGTGTGGTCACAAACTTGTTCTCTCTGGTGATGATCTTGAAAAAAAATGAGATGCAAGAACATGTATATTGCTGATCTGAATATTGCTCGTAGTGACAATCTCACTTTCCTTAGTGCTCAAGGTGAGAATGCTGAGGGATGACATAAGAGACTTGCTCATGTGAGTGCCTCTCTGCTGTACAAACTTGTGTCAGGGAACTGGTCCTCAGTCTGCACAAAATGAAATTTGCAGATTATAAAGGTTGTGACAATGGTGTTAAAGAGAAGCATATCAGACCATTCTTCAGATGGATATGCAGGCTTTCAATCTTTCAAAGAACTTTCGGCTGAAGTGGTGAATACTAAATGTTTTGTGACCAAAATGATGATATTGAGAAGTGTAATCTCAATGATGTTGAAAGAGTATTTGTGGGATACTTTTCCTCCAGCAAGGCTTATCCGGTGCATAAAAAATGTGTGCATTGAAAAAAATGTTAATGTGATTTTTGATGTGTCTTGAAGAATTGAGAAGTAAGTTACAAAACAAAGAATATTTTGATATGGAAGAGATTTTCAGATTCAGAGAGATGATCTAAACAGTGAGCTTGCTGAATAATATCCTCTTCACAAATCCAGCAGTCCCAAGGAAGATGATGCATATGATGAACTTGATGGGGACCCGGTCCTGTGGACAGTGTTGAACAAAGATGATGCAATTCAAACTTATAATGTGAATTCTGGAGATTGAGTATGAAGAAGCTAATAAAGTTGAGTTTGAAAGAAGCAAAGTATGACACTTGGTTTTCCAACCAGCTGATAGGTTGTCCACGTTCCTTTCAACAATGGTTTCAAAAGAGGTAAAATTGAAAAAATCCTCTTTTTGAAATCAAAAGGAAATGAATTGCTGATCATTCAAGTGTATATCGATGATGTCATTTTTTGAGCAACCTTTTGAGTTGTTGTGTGAAGAGTTTGCCGTATTTATGGGTAGTGAGTTCTAAATGAGCACGATGGAAGATTTCTTCTTAGAGCTACAGATTCAGCAAACCTTTAAAGGTACCTCGGTTGTCCAGAAAAGTACATCAGTGAGCTGCTCAAATGGCTTAACATACTTGAAGCCAAGACAATGATAAAGAAGGGTAATGTCATCATGAAGTTTTGTAAAATGGAAGATCAAGTAGCAGACATCTTCACTGAAGCCCTAAGAAAGGACCAGTTGTATACTCTCATATGAACTTAGCTACAGAGAAGAAGATAGCACAACATTCAGGGCAATTGATGTAACAGGGACCTGGTACCAGTTTAGAGAAGCTGCTGAAAAAGTTTCATGTTATGGATGCCTAGACAATTCATACTCTCATGGGCACTAACTTGAAGCTGGATGCTGATGAACCTAGTTCATAGACTTCATTCTTGTACAAAGGAATCACATTTGAGGCCTGCTAAGAGAATCTAAAGACACTTGAAGAAAACAGGGACCTGGTTGTATTCCGTCCATCAGGAGACTTTTTGATTTAGAGGAACATGTGATGTTGATTATGTTAGGTATCAAGTTGATGGAAAGAGTACCTCAGGAGTGGCTTATGTTATAGGCTGATGTCTCACTCATGGGGAACTAAAAGGCAAGATTCAATTTCTCTTTCAACAATTAAGGTAGAGAATGTGGCAAGTGCAGCTTGATGTTCTCAACTTTTGTGGATCAAGTAGCAACCTGAACTAGCTGAAATAATCAAACTGATGATGGAAATGTTGAAACCTTCTTGAATGGATCCTGCCTGAAGCAATCAACTCTCTCATGACTATGCAAAGGGAGCAAGTATCCTTGTTTTCCAGTTATGTATGTTTTAGCAAGTTCAGTTTCATACCTTTTGTAAGTATACACACATGGCCAAAGGGCTGAAGGAAAGGAGAGGTCAGGACAGATATAGGCAATCACATTCAAACTACAGAGAGGGACCTGATCCGTTCTCGAAGGTTAGCACTCTTAACATTGCAGTTTGAATTATGCATGTAAACCGTTACATTTGCCACATATCTGTCATTCAGGTATCTGATTGTTGTCCCATCTTTTGAATACCTAAATGACATCATCTTTCACATAATATACCCTTTCAGTTCCTTTATATTCCATATTTCTTTCCATTTTTCCAGGAAATTCCATTTCCCTTCCAAATATCAGAGTTTTTCGAAACCCTCCTTTATCCTCTCTCAAAAGACTCTTCAAATGTTTAAATCCTTTGTTCTTACTAGTAATTTTTTGATGAAGATGTTTTTAAGTATGAAGAGGGACCAGGTCCACAAAGCAAAAGGAAGAAGTGGAAAAGATGATGTTCAAAAAGGGAGAAGTTGATATTCTGAGAACTTAAAGTATTTCGAATAAGAGGGTGTCTGACTTTTAAAAAAAAATGAAATGGAAAAATTTTGAAATGAAATTTTATTTTTGGTTTCTCAATTATTGATCTATTCATCTCGGAGGCCTTGAGTAAGCTGATTTTACCAATTTTTCTGTTATGAGAAATTCAGGCTAGTGTTGGAAGCTATGACAGTTGCTCTTGCTAACAGGGATACGGAAATGGTTTGCCTAAAGGCTCAGCTTCTGAAATAACACTATAAGAGGGACCAGGTTAAAAAAAAAAAAAAAAAACTGGCGGCCCCAAAGGTTCAACATGAAGCCTGGGCAGTAAGAATGTGAACTTCAAGAGAGGCATCTGAAAATACCATGCTAAGGGATATGCTCTACTAATTCTATTCTTTCAGTCCCTTGCCTCTAAGTCATCCCTTCTCTTCCTAACTTTTTAAATCTGTCCTCACTCCTCTTTTTCTATCGAAACTGAGTGGGCATTGTTCTGGTTCTCATTCGTAATAATATGTGCAATGCTTTGATTGCTGATCTTTTGTTTATGAATGAAAAAATGTCTTGTTTCGACTGACTTGTCTCATTACTTTATGCATTTTTACTTATGCTCAGTGTTTCCCAAGTGGCCATGAATTTGCTTGAATTGCATTTCTGTCCAATTGGTTTACTGCTTTAACCCTTTTTTATGATGTCAAAAGGAGGAAAATAATTGTTAAAGGTATGAGATCAATGATGTTAGCTACCTTGAAGAAGACAGGACCATGCCGATAGGGGGAATAAATGCTAGCTACTTGAAGAAGACATGGTCATGCCGATAGGGGGAATAAATGCTAGCTACTTGAAGAAGACATGGTCATGGCGATAGGGGGAATAAATGCTAGTTACTAGAAGAAAACATGGTCATGGTGATAGGGGGAATCAATGCTAGCTACTTGAAGAGGATCTGGTCCTGCCGATAGGGGGAAGAAGTTGTTTGTCATCATCAAAAAGGGGGAAAATTCTATTTTGATGTTTTGATGATTTGACAAACTTCGGAGATGATGAAACTCCAGTTACCTAAAGAGTTCTTGTTGATAAGGGGAACTGGTGAATAAGTCTGTTATCATCAAAAAAGAGGAAAATGTTATTTTGGAGCTGATGCTAAGTTTTAATGATTTAACAAACTAAAAGATCTAACAAGGAATCAAATCCTTGTTATTGGGACTGCTGACAGTGAAATGAATGAATAAACTAGTGTGAGGAATATTTGTGTGTAATCATCAAAAAGGGGGAAATTGTTATATTCTAGGTGTTTTGGTGATCCTCACAAATGCAGGGACCTGGTCCCTAGCAGAGTGCTCTCGTCCAGATTCAAATGGAGCACAACTATAAAGCTATCATGTCAGGTGGTAGGTGAAAAACACAATGTACTGCACCAACAGGAAGAGCGGACGAGACTGTCTGTTTCAGTGTCTCTCAAATGCAGGGACCTGGTCCCTGGCTGAGTTCTTTCGTTCAGATTTATAATGGGGTACAACTATAAAACTGTCGTGTCAGAGGTTGGTGAGGTGCCAGTGTACTATACCAATCAGAATAGACGAGGTTTTTTGCCCAACGATCAATAACTCTTTATGGTTGACTTAGTCAACATGACAAACAACAAATTAAATCATTCATTCAAAATGAGAGAGAGCCATCAAGTCTTCTCAAGAACTTACTAAGAAAAGTTTGAAATTGACCTGGTCCCTGCAAGACTGTGTACATGAAAAGGTGACAAGACAGCTGTCAGAAAAGCTACCACCTCTGATGTGGTAGGTGCACAGCTTTTATAAACAGCATGCTCTCAGCCAATGAGCGGTCCCAACAAGTTTGTGTTGATTTTATATAGTCTTTTCTCCAAAACACAAACTCAAGATTTGGCAAATAAAAACTCATAAGCTTAAAAGAGAAAGCCATCTTCAAGGAAGAACTCAAGCACAAGAACACATACAGCAAGGACCTGATCAACAAAAAAAGTGCTTTCCGTACTTGCTGCTGTTCTTGAATGTTTGTATTGAGCTTAACTTGTAGGATTCGTTTCACTCTTGTTAGAAATGTTTCAAACTTAGTTTGAGTCTTGTAAGAACATAGTTAGGGGTAACTTTGTGTCTTACAGTCAAAAGTCTATATTAATCAGTGAGGGTTAGTATAGTGGGCAATGGATGCATTGCTTTGGCCCATTAAGTAATAGGTTGTATTACTTATTTAGAGATTAGGAGGTTAATCTCTATGTGTGGTTGTAAACTGGTTTTTACTTTTTCTTTGAGAAGATTAGTGAAAACAATTTGAAAGTCATGTGTGACAGGTTGTGGTTTTACTCCCTTGAGCATGGAGGCTTCCACGTAAAATCATTGTGCCTGATTTACTTTGTGTTATTCATTTTCTGCACTTTATTCTGTTGGGGACCTGGTCCCGTGAACACTGGTGGATGCGTACATTCCAACACCCGGCAATGGGATCACTGGAGGCAGCAGGAAAGACTATCTGGGGCATTAGTGCCTTTTGTTATCTCTTCCATTATCATGCCTTTTTGTTATCTCCTCTGCTCTGCAAGCCCATTATCGTTGGTTCTGGGCTATGAGTTGGCTTACCTACCGGTGAAATTTATTTTTGTGTATGATTAATAACCAATAAACGAACCAAACCGAACCGAAATGGATAACAACCAAACCTATAAATGTATATTATATTTTATTTGGTTTGGTTTTGAGAATTTAATAACCAAATATGTTGGTTTGGTTTCTTATGTATCAATGTAATCAATAAGAAAACAAAAAAGTAATAAACGATATTTATAAAAATGACTCTTTCTAACTCTCAATGTGGAGTGGAAGTCACTTGACTGTAAGGAGAGGTGCTCATATAAAATTCTATCTTAATATATGGAGAAGTAATTAAAGAAACAAGAATTCTCCTTACAAATTAGTTGAAACAATACACTAAAACAATGATTATTGTAATTAATCAGCATGGGCAATCCTTCATCTAGTTTTGTATAAGATACAAGAGTTGAGTATAGTTGAGAAATATATTGTCCATATGACATTGAAGCAGAGAAGCATTAGGCCATAATTGAGGCCTCTTTCCTGTAAATTAAGCTGAAAATGACATGTTTATTTTCTCTGGAAGTTAAAAGCCTTGATCGAGAAGGCAAAAATGAAGGCAAAGAGGATACAAAATGCGATGACAATGATGGCAACGTATGGCACAAAATCACTCTTGAATCCAAAATAACTCTTCACGAATTGTTCGAGTGTTAAATTTTCCTCAAGTTCATCCGTTAAGTCCCCGAACTGAGAAGCAACTAATCCATACAATGTCCATGAGACAGGACATATATAATAGTACCATCTCCACCACAGTGGAATCCTCTGCAAGAGAAAGGAGCTAGAAATGAGAATAAGTGAAATTAGGTATAATTGTTGGTCATCTGTGATGGTTGAAGGAAGAACTTACTGTTTTGGGAACAACAAAACCGGAGAAGAGGTTCCACATTGCATAAAAGAAATTTGATATTATTCCAGCAACACTCAGGTTTGGAGTAACAGCTACTGTCATCATCCCATAAAGTGTGAAGTATAACAAGGTGAAAAACATGAAGAATTGATACCAAAAGAACTTGGCTATTGTCCATTCAAATCCTATCATGCCATACGCTATCACACCAAACACAACTGTTTGAACTAAAATGTAAGGAAGCTCAATCACAATCTGCAAAACAACAATAAACTTATAAGTAGGAGATCCAATAACGCAAGGCATTGGTCGCGTATACCTATGTCCAATGCTTAGTTACCTGACCAAAAGCATATGGAAAAGCTGAATACATGCCAGCAGCTCTTTCTCTATAGAAGACTGTTCTCTCAATGGAAACAACTGGCTGTGCTACGGAAGCATTTTGTATACCGAGAAATAGAACAGATGCATACATGGAACCTGCTGCATTAAAAAGATCTTGCTTCCTTCTCCTGATATTCCACACTAACATTATTTTAGGAATCAAATTTCGACTTCTCTTTTTGTGGATAAAGCGACAAAAGAGGTTACCTTCTAGAGCCAAGATCCCAGAAAACTGTTCCAAACATGAGGGCGGTGAACGACGTAAAAAGAATTCTCACAGCAGTGTATGATGGATTTCTCCAATAGGACCAATGCTGTTTCCAAAGGCAAGCTATGCATTGGTTGAAGAAAGATCGCGAGTACTTAGTCGAAAAATTCAATTCTTTTGAACCTGGGGTTGATATACTTGCTTCTCTGATCAAAGATTTATTGTTTCTGAATATTCGTCAACGTAACACAGTAATGATTCATCAGTTAGTACCATCCCACTTCAAAACTTGTTGAAAATAACTCTGCTCATAAGTAAAGGGAAATGTAGCACTTTGACTACAAGTGGAATCTTTTTTGCCTAAGCTACACTCTTTTGTGCAAAACTTATATGTTAACATAGGATCCGGTAATATTAATCCTTGTAGCATTGAAAGAACAAACATGCTTATATTGTATTTGGATTTACATATAAAGTGTGCAGAGCTGATGTATCAATACATGGTGGTTCTTTTTATTAATTGTAAGTATTTTTTGACAGAGCCAAGAGTTCTAGTGGCATGACAAGAAGGATTATAAGCAATGCAAAATTAATCATAAAACAGCCGGGGATTCATTTATGCAGTACCAGTATAAAATGAAATGGGTCCAAATAGAGAGGAACAGATTCACATAGGTACTAGCACCAACTAGTTTGAGATTTAGGCATAGTTGAGTGAATACCGTTTGGTTCTCAAAGAATACCTGTATAGTTCTGAGCTTTTATATAGTACTGCAAAATTAACGCCAAGGGCAGCTTCTTGTGCTTTTGATGTGATCTCTAACACCCAAGTGGCAGGATTATAACCATCCTTGATTTTAGGTACTCCATTTATTCCCTGGGAAAAGGAAAAAGTGGCCAAATCATACATAAACATTGTGAGATGGGATAAAAGCTAACTGAGCAAGGACGTCAATAACTTGTTATCAGTACTACCTCAAAGTATTTGATTAACTCGGCCGAATGGTGGCCTAATGGACCGACATAGATTTCTTCACCTCCTTGTTTTAGAAGCACCAACTGTGCAGAAACAATTTTACAAGTCAAGTACGATGGAAACAGATATGTCAAGTGTCTGTAAGATAAACTGCTTAGTTATATTAAGCTAATCTACTTTGATCCACAAGGTAATTTTCCTTGTTATTGGAATTATATTCTTATTTAACAGCAGTTTTGTATTAGCTACAGAGCTTGACAGAAAAATGAAACAAGCTAAGACAGAATGGTTACCTCGTCAAATGCATCAAAGATGTCAATGCTGGGTTGGTGGATGGTACATACGACTGTTCGACCAGTATCAACTGTGTTTCTAACTGTTCTCATAACAATTGCAGCAGCTCTAGCATCGAGGCCTGAGGTTGGTTCATCCATGAATATTATAGATGGATTGGCAACAAGCTCAACAGCTATAGTAAGTCGCTTGCGCTGCTCAACTGAAAGACCACTCCCACTGGGTAATCCAACAAGTGCTTCCTTCAGTGGGGTTAGCTCCACAAGATCCATCACCTCTTCAATGAACATCTGGATACATTTCATTTTAATATGTTCATTTGAAGAGACAAGTGTTTTCCAGAATAACGAAAAGAAGAATAATTGCAAGGTAATAATAATAGGCATTTCTCTGAGCTGATTTTCTGCGTATGATCTCGTAAGGAGAATCAATAAGTTTTCTAGAGAATATAATAAACAATACTTCCTCCATCTCATTTTATGTGAAGATGTATGACTAGACACAGAGTTTACGAAATTAAAAAGATTTTTGGCATGTAAGCTAAATATATGCAAAGTATCAAAGTTGCGTTTTTTAATGAATGGTAGTGAGAGTTCCGCGTTTTTTCATTTTCCCTTTCCTTATATATGATTGAAGTTTTATAAATGAGGCTAAGTGCTGCAAATTCACAAAAATATGCTATTTTCGAAAGCATATAACGGAAAGGTTGGAAAAACTAGAACATGTAAGAACACATTTATCAGAAATGAAGTCTGACATAACAAAAGAGTACCTTTCTAGTTGCGCTGTCAACTTGTTGAGGCAATCGAAGCCATGCTGAAAATTGCAACGATTCATGTACTGTAAGATTAGGAGAATGAATATCTGTTTGTTCACAATATCCTGCAATTCGTGCAAATGTTTCTTGCTTCTTCGGATATCCTGATATAGTTATGTTTCCTTCTATATATCCATGTGTCTTTCTACCAGCCAAAACATCCATCAAAGTAGTTTTTCCAGCTCCACTAATACCCATTAGAGCTGTAAGGACTGCTGGATGGAAAGCACCACTAATTCCCTTCAAAAGCTCTAACCGCGCCTCCAAAACACCTTGAGGTTTTATATCCTACGAGAGTAACGTATCTTGAGTATATATGAATCCAGAAGGACTGCATTGGTTTCAAGTACATTTTTACTTCAAATTTAAAGCAAAAATGTGATGTCACTATTTCCACCACATCCAAGATATAGACATGCTTATTTTAATAAAATTATCCATCCGATAATTAATTAGTAGCTAATCTCATTACTCATAGGACATTACTTTTTAGCATAAATTATCAAATTAGCTCTTTTAAAAGAATGCTCATTTTCTTGCAAGCAACGACTATATTCAAAAACAGAAGGTATTTGAATAGCGTGGAGAGTTTTATACGTTTTGGAAGAGTTAACATTTCATCTCTTTAAAAGCAAAATGATACTTGGGGCAGTTTGGTGATCTCTATATGAAAACTAAATAAGGATAATTCCAAAAGTAATATGCAAACATACAAAGGAACACTTTTTTATGTACCTGAGGCACATCGACTGCATATCTGATATCATCAAAAACTAGCGAAAGAGGTTGAAATGGTAAAATCATCCCTCCCTTCTTGATTGACTTGGTTTCTTGAATAGGTTCATTTCTTTGGACCTCATTCTGCATATCTGCATGATTCAAGTAGCTGTTATATGAAGCAACCCATGTACTTCTATGCACTTTTTTTGTCTAAACATTTTCTAACAACCTTAGACGTTATTTTGCCGTTTCATGCATACTATGCTGCTTTAGTTTGCATAAGATTGACAAACTATAAACTTATCATCTTTATAGCAAATGGCATAATCCATCTTGCTCATCTACTCAAATGTTAACAAGTAATTTTGAATCATGTAGACAAGAAGTACCTCCTGTTGATGACTTTATGTCTATATTCCGTATCTTTGTGTTCCTTTCGACAACTGTTTCATCAGGCAAAACTGCACCAGATTTTCCAAATGCTGCATACAATATAATTAATTTCAGTTTTTCAGAAGCATGTTAGAAGTTGATAGATGGAAGTAATTGCAACTCAAGTCAGACAAATAACACATACGCTTGAGGTAAGTTAAGGCCAACGTAGCCATAAAATTGAAAAATACAACGTATCCTAGCACTGCGCCTACTCCAATCCAGTACCAGTGTGCGTCAGGAAACATAGCGCGAGACTTTAACACTACAACTCCTAGTGTATCTGTTGAGCCAGGAACATTCTGCAATAGGAGTACTAGTTTAGATGAATTGAATATAAAAGGTGTACTTTATGTATGAAATTTCAAAGAAAGAGAAGGATTGTTTACATTTCTCCAACTGTTGCCGAGAAACTCATTTACAGTTATGGCATTCTGTGCATACATCATCGGAGAACACCAGTAACCCCATAACCACCATTTTTTCACATCATCTGCAAACAAATAGCACAGTTACTAGCACTTTTACCGAATGCAAAAATGTACTCCCTGGATCAGAAAATATGGATCAAACTACCCTCAACTTCAGAGACTAATAAAGCTCTAATAAAAGATATGGAATATGAATTAGTCTTACGTTATCATTGTTCTGTTAGATATTATCATAGTTCGCGTAGGTGTCACAAAATTCTACCTTCAGTTACTATTAAGATACTGTGATCTTTTTTGACATGATAGCTGAGAAAGATATTCTCACCTCGATCCATTATGAATCCACCCATTACAAGAACAAGAAGTAATGCAAGCGATCCCAATGTGTTTGCGATTATCATTTTCCTTCCAACAGCTGCCATGAAGCGAAATAATCCAGAAGCCATCTGGTCAATACATATCACTAGAAATAACTGCTTGGAGAACCTGCCATGGTAATCCTTTCGTTCCACAATCAGTTTAACAAAGAAAAATAAGGAAAATGGATATGCAATAGCTTCAGATTGTGAATATCAAGATCCTAACTAAAGATATAAATATTCTCATTGCGAGAAATTGTAAGTAAAACACAAATTTTGTTCAACTTCAAAAAGTCTCTGCAAGTACGCTTTCAAAGTTACAGAATAAGCATTAAAAATCAAGATCCAAATCCTCGAGATCTGATGTTACAGAAGCTAAACTGATACTACTGTTGATTTATTTACCTTACGATGTTTGGATCAAATCCTATTGTATAGTATGTGATAGAAACCCAAATGGAAGACTCGATAATTGAGATTGGGATCTTGACTATCCATGCAGGCAAAGTATAAGCCCATACAGGAAAGAAGAGAAGGTTGTGCTGCTTGAAAAAGACCGGAAGCTTCAAGATAGTGAAAGGAACCTCTGAGCATCCATTGAACATAGCTGCAATTACTGTAAAGAACAATGCACCCATAAAGATGAATCCATCTGTCTGTGTCGCCTTTGGCATCTTGATTCGCAGGAACAGTGTCATTGTTATAGAAGCCAATAACAGATGCTGAAATCACCAAAGTCTTACACTTAGTTTTCACCAAGAAACTAAGAATAATTGCAAGTCATGTAATGAACAAATAATTGTATATAAATAGTTGTTTCAAATGCGTCCGCGAAACCTATACGTTTGCTCTGGACTATTGCAATACATAGAACATAAACTAGCATGGCGCTACAACTCCATCAGGATATTTTGTATAAACACGGAACAAAAAGACAAGATAAAACTTGCTGGCCGACTCACTTGTATTATCTTGAACAAGTAGACAAATATATTCCTCTTCATGAGAAGGATTTCTCTTGACATGCAAGCTTTCAAAAGATCCCTCTTTTTAACGCCATACTTGTTGGTGGTTAGAGCATCAGGATTCTTGTTGGCCTTGTCAAAAGGAACAGAAAGGTCATTTGCAAGTTCACGTCCGACATGGAAGGACTGAAATGCTTCAAAGAACTCCCCGGATGAAACAAATTTGTATGGCTCATTTGTCCTTGCCCAGTATTGCTCCTGATCTTTCCTAGAGGTCACCTATGTAGGGAAATTTAATGGTTCAGTCGATACTATGGTTTTAACGTAAGTGGAAAATAGTAATGAAGAATGAGATTTACTTCTTGCAAGAAATCAGCTACTCCCTTTCTCCGAGGACATTTAAACCCCACATACTCAAAGAATTCAAGAACATGTTCACGTGGACCTTGATACACAATTCGCCCATCCGCCAAAAGAATCACGTCATCAAAAAGGCCATAAGTTTCTGGTGCAGGCTGCAGGAGGGAGATAAGAGCAGTTCCCTTGAGAATGTGAATGGATTGTCTAATAGATTTGACGATTTGGAAGGTTGTTGAACTGTCTAATCCAGTTGATATTTCATCCATAAATAGAGCTCTTGCTGGTCCAACCATCATCTCTCCTGAATCAGGGTGACAAGAAGAAGAGAAACTTCAACAACAACAATTGACGATAAAATGAAGAAAATCAAACATTTCCTCTGAATGGAAATTTAATAGCTTAAAATGATATTGTTGTTAAAGCAAGATAAACTACTTTCACAATATATAGCCAGGATTTTCACTAAGGGTGTTCGAAATATGGAAAGTAGACACACTAAGAGGCCAAAAGATGTTCAACATCAACTATATATACATAACAAAATAGTTTTAACCATATATGAACAGTATGACAGTCAAAGGTGTTGAATTGTATCGAAATGACATGAGTACCTGTGGTGAGTCTCTTTAGCTGTCCACCAGAAATTCCTCGTACCATTTCATCACCAACTAGTGTCTCAGCACATATCTCAAGACCCAATATCTGTTAATTAAGAGTTAATAGGCGATAAACGCTTGCAAGAAATAGACTTGTTTAGGCACTAGTGACTAGTGAGTGTGATGAAGTTAGGATTACCTTTAGTGTATAATCGGTTATTATATTTGGCTCTTTCCCTTGAACTGATGCTGCCTGGAAAACAAATCATATTGACAAAAACAGGTCAGCTAATAAAATTCCCTTTTATACCAGAAACTGAATGTTAAATCTTCATACCTTCATAAACATGTCAATATCAGGATCTGGCTTTATATTTGCTTCCTTTTCTCTCTTTAACAACTCTTCCAACATCTCTGCATCATGTTATTAAACTACTGAATAGACAGAAACATTATGATTTATGACCTCTTTACTTAGCCTATACTGTTAATCAGATGAACACAACAACGAGTTCAATCAAAATCAAAACAAAACATTAGAAAAAGACACTAAATCAAGCTTGTATAAAATTTACACGTGTGGGCCTATTCTTTTTCATGCGCCAAGCACGTAGAAATTCTTTTTTAATTTGGATGACGATGAGATTCGATCCCAGACCTCTACCTGCTTTAATACCGTGTTGAAGCATGAGAGAAACTTTTATTAGTTAATAATATTCTCAACAAAAATAGAATTAAAAATATATACAAACTCATTTTGTTTTGAAGTGTAATTATTTAAGTAAAGATTAGTATTCAAAATATTTTAGCATCATCTAACTCAAAAATCCTAAATAGTTGGAAAAAACTTTCTGGGTCGAGCTTGTCGCACCGGGCTTGCCTAGTGCGGGTTACCTCTCCTATGTGGTTTGCAAGCTATTGCATAGGAGCGGGGGTTTTACCCTGTGCGCACCCAAAGGGTAGTGGCTGTGGGTTTCCCTTGTCATCAAAAAAAAAAAAGATAGTTGGAAAAAACTAAAAGAAAATTTTGTTTAATGTAAAATTTATAGTTAGTGATTATAGATAATCCTCTTAAGAAAAAAGATCAATTTGATTTATTTTGACTATTTATATCTTGTTTCTACAAGAAAAATGGAGGAAGTTTAATCACAAATAGATCGATATGAACATCATCAGCTGTCTCGTAATAAAACCAATATATATGCATATAAAAAAAACATTGTACTCGCTTAAATACTAACCGTAACGAGGTCCAACTCCTTGACATCTAGCTGAAAATTCAAGAGTCTCCCTCACAGTTAGATTTGCTAGATGAACATCATCTTGACTTATATATGCACATGTTCTTTCTGGTACAAATTCATCCATTCCATGCCCATTATAACTTACTTTCCCAGAAACCTAATAATATTATTTGTTTTTCAAGAAAAAAGAAGAGCATAAAGCATAGGTTAGTAAAGATAATAAAGTGTAGATGAAGAAAATTTTGATTTAATCCATGCTAATAATGCGAGTAAAGTTTTTTTTTTTTTTTCCAATTTGTTGAGATGGGATAAATTTAGTGGAAATCTTTCAAAATTATTTCATTGGACCTTGATGTAAGAGTTCTGAATTGAATCTTTTTTTAAAAAAGATCCTTTGTCTAATTGTAGTTTGTTTCATCCCCTTAGGAAATTTTCGTTATAGGATTAGTCATAGAGTTCATATATTTCTAGAAATTAACATGGCATCATCAAATGATACAATTCTTGAATAAGAATATGCAACGCGATCACTAATGTACACCAAGATTGGACGGAGGAAATGGGCTTATACCAATAGTTGGGATTCAAATTGGAGATTTATAAATTTTTACTTTTATGCAAAAGTAACGTTGTAGTTTAATCATAATAAATCATACACCAATATATAGTGAAAAAATTAAAAGTAAATTATAATTTGACTTTTAAGTTATTGCTCTTAAAAACGTGTGGTGGCTACCTAAGACAAATGAGTCGGAATGTTAGTAGTTTATTTGATTGGCTATTTAAATTGTCATCTTATCGGTAAGAATTTGATTTCTCACTTTGTAATCCTCTCCCTATTTCTCCCCCTCCCTTCCTCATGTATAACAAAAAAAAAATTGAGAAAAAAAGGATAGTAGACGTCCGGTTAGTTTTTTTTTTCCTCTTAGGAGCTCCCACCCTTTTTACTCCCTTGATGACTCAAACTCATGGTCTTCTGATTTCATCATAGTAACATTTTTTTTTGTACTCTAATGTGAACCATGTGGAAATAATAAATCAACGCTGATGGAAGATGTTGTGGAAGTATGATTTTCCTCATCATTATCATAATCTATAGAATTTGAAGAAGATTGAAAAATAATATGTCACTTTATTTAAAATTTTTAATGATTGTTTTGGCTTTGACTTGAGATAGTATTCTACCATATCTCATAACTTGGGCTAAGCTGGCAGAAATCATCGTGCAGATAGTGAAGGAAAGGTGGATGTTTGTGAGAAATAATTTTTTTTTTATATAGGAATGTTAATTAATAAGGGAGTTAAATTTATAAATATCATAAATCACATAAAAAATTAATGTTGCCAAGTCTAATTTTTTTCAAAAAAGAGTACTTTAATTTCCCCTAAAATATTAAATGTTTAGTAAATAGTTTATAACCCTTGGAGTTTATTTAATTAATATGTATACGAAAGAATTATAATATAAGTTTCATGGCTCACCTTAACATCTGAATTTAGCTTTCCAGCTAAAGCTAGTAGCAACGTTGTCTTGCCGCAACCTGGCGGCCCTAAAAGTAGGGTCATTCTGCAAAACCAAACAATATTATTGACCATCCGATTTCCGTACTAACATTGAAGCCTGAAAAAATTTGAATTTGCGATGAAAAGTCCCACATTGGAGTAAACCATTTCCTAACAAAGACGACTTGTACTCAGAGGCAGAGGCGGACCCACATGATATTGTGGGGGTGCACGTGTACCCGTTAACTTCGGAAAAAATATGTATTTATATGTATATCTATCTTAACAAACTGACCAAACTAAATATAATTAATAGTGCCTCCATAAAATATCTAAAATGGTGTTTTGTACCAGTGGTACAAGCTAATAGATCCACCCAAATAACTAGGGTTTCAATCCCAAGTAGAACCTTTTTTTAAAGCTTTTTTTAGCTTAATATTGCTGCACCCGGATTTTTCAAATCTTGCGTTCGCCTCTGCTCAGAGCCGAGAGGGACTCGAAAGGCGACTTCCTACCTGGTGTCCGGCATCAAATTGTTGACATTTTACTAATTATCATTTGGGAAAGAAAAAAAAAGATAAATTATCAACTCTCACCTTCCAGGCTTGATGATTCCACTAACATCATTCAGAATTGAAAATGACTTTTTTCTTTTTGGAAGAACATGGAAATAATTCAAGGCACCCTACAAATTTAAAGATAGAGGTTAGAGTAGTTTTAGTTTTAGCAAAGTCAACAAGTAGAGAATATAACAGTTAAATCCAAAATTTAAATATGAGAGACGATTTAAAGATTATTACCACCTAGAAATTGTTTCTTTCCTTTTTAATCTATTTGCATAATTAAGATGTTGATTAATTAATTAAGGTGAATTACCTCAATCATATTGATTGTGAAGTTGAACATTGTAGGCAATGCTCTTGTCCCCGCATACGCTTCTGCTTCTACATTTAAATGTTCAAAACGAACTTCGATTTTCGGAAATTCAATCCCAACCCTAACTCAATTTACGATACAAACAATTAAAAAAAACCTGGTTAATTAACCTCATAATCTAGCTATATACTTTAGACTTACAAGATCAAATATTCATTCACAAAAAAAAAAAAAAAAAAAAAAAAATCTTCTTTGTTAAATTCATCAAAAGTTTATCACACATAATCTTGAGAATGTTACAATCTTCTAAATAATAAGAGCTAGAAGATAAAATTAAATATCATGTGGGGGATTTATAGTGGATGCATCAGCCTTGAGAAATTAAAATGCCAAAAATTGTCCCTTATATTTGAGGTGGATTCAAAATAATCTATTAAACATATTCCTAAGCAATGTAGTTATATAACATTGCCAAATATAAACATTTTCTTATTTCCATCAAATATTTACAAACTATGGCCACTTGATTTTATGTGCGCTATGAAAACAAGAAGAAGATTTAATCAGAAATATCAGGAAAGTCTCATCAAATCTCAATAAACCAAACACAAAAAATTGCACGATACACAAAGAATAGATAAAAAAGTACTTCGTTAATATTTAACGTAAATCAAAAGTGGTCAAAAGTATATTTAAACAATCAAATGTATTAAGATTATATACCTATGAAAGCGTTGTTTGAGCTTTAACAAGAAGTTGTGATTGTCTTCTTCTTCTTGAGGAATGTTCATAAGCCTATCCAACAAACTCCTT
The DNA here is from genome assembly GCA_035578085.1 of Solanum pinnatisectum. Taxonomy (NCBI): domain Eukaryota; kingdom Viridiplantae; phylum Streptophyta; class Magnoliopsida; order Solanales; family Solanaceae; genus Solanum; species Solanum pinnatisectum. The sequence continues at coordinate 36,067,320 of CM069087.1, forward strand.
TTCTCTTCCATGCTAAGACTGATTATTCTTTCATCATCACTTCCTCTTCTTATAACATTATTATTATAAGTTTGAACATCATGATCATTATCTTCCCATTTCAATGCTTCTTCTTCATCCTTTTTCCATCTATTTGAATCACTAATTTCAATACCTTCCATAATTCAATGTTGCTACAAGCTAAGCCTTCCCACTAATGGAACAATTAGTATATATGTTCCTTTTTTCTGATCTTTAAATGATTTTATTTTATAGAATATGTATATATTTTAATGATTTTTTGGTGTATAAGAATTAGTTGTAAAACAACGTGCATAAGTACATTATATACATCTACAATGCCTTCTAGATGGCAACTAGCACTTCCCTTTGTTTCATTCCTTTTGTATATACTACTAAATTTGACTAGTTCGTTTCTTCAAACATAACTTACATCTATATGTTTATTATTAATTATAAAAGAAGGATTGATTGAAATATATCATTAAGTCAAGTAATGAGCTATTAAAAATCATTTGATAATTTTAGGATAATATGTATGTTTACTAAGAAAACGGTACGATTGAATCTATACGAGATTAAGGATATACGATTCTTAGTTTAACTCCTTTGTATAGGTTTGTCAGCAATTGAATACATTGATAAATGTAAATAAAAACGAAATAGAGATAATAAAGTATGTAAAAGAAAGCTGTATAAAACGTTAGAGCTCCGATGATGAATGTTTGTATACTGGATCCAATGTTGTTCGAGGACTGTAAGACCCAGATCCAAGAACAATATAGTAAATGAATGCTATAAAACAAAGACTAATTAGTGAAATATGAAAAGCTTGGGGTTCAAGAATAAATGTGTGTTGATGGTGTATTCCTTGGAATCAAGTGAATTGCAATTGTGCGAAAAGATACTATTTATAGGTTACAAAAGTAATACATTAACCAAAAGAAAAGTTTTATTCAAGCCCTAAAATACTACTACAGATAGTTGTTATCTACGTGAAAATATCATTAGTGGTGTCAACCAATATTTCTCTATAATGATCAGGGTATTTGTATGATAATATCTAGCATATCCGACGTCCTTTTGTATATTTCTCCACATGATGAGGTACAAGTCCTTTTCTTCCTTCAGATGACAATCATTATGATGTCTTTGGAAACTCACCGAGACCAATTTTGACCCCATCTTGCTTTCAGTTGGAATCTTCATGCTCATTCCAACCTTTCATGATTCCTTCAAACTCTTGTTAACTATTTTATATATATATATATATATATATATATATATATAACTATCTTTTATTCCTCACTCTTAACTTTCCATATCTTCATCCCCTTTTAGTTTAGGCAAATCTTCTCTCAATGGGGTGGTCAGATGAAGAAAGAAAAAATGAGTGATAGTACTCTTCCAAAACTTGGTGTTGATAGCATCGTTCCTCAACCTTGTCTCCATTTCATATAGTGATTTTATATGAAAGTATAGCTGGCATTTGAACATCAAATTCCCTATCCGCGAATGGGTTTAGAAGATTATGAATATCTCTATGTTCGATGATTGAATATGGAGATAGATGACCCAGATTGAGAATAGAAAGCAAACCACGATATCTTTTGTGCTTTATCTTATCATGGTCCTTTTTTGTCATTCTCACATATTTCCTTCATATCCAGTTATTAAAAAAGTTCATCCTTCTTGAGGACCACGACAATTACTATCTTCGCCATCAAAATCCAATAACATGTCAACCACCTCAAGCCCTACATCTGAAATTTTAGTTATTAAGATCAAAGCTTAGATTTTTTTGCCCAAAGTCTATGGTTTCAAATTCTCTTTATTTCAAATTGTTGATTCTTGATCCTATTATTGAAATTATTACTTTTCATATCATTGATGATTTTTGATTGATCATTCGTATTTGTTCTACCACACGGGTCCTTCTGAGTCTAAGTTATTGGATAACCTTGTTATTGTATTTCATATGCTTTATTTTCATGAGTGAAATATTTTACAAGTTTTTAAAAAATCTTTCAAGAAAGGGTTAAAGAAGTGTATTTAGTTTACACTTCAGTTTGAAGTGCTATATTTTAGAAGAGTTTCAAGAAAGTATATTTTGCTTCAAGTGCATTATTTTAGAAGAGTTTCAAAAAAGTATATTTTGCTTCAAGTGCATTACTTTAGAAATATTTTGAGAATGTATATTTTGCATCAAGATGCATATTTCATAAAGAAAGTATAGACAATTTGTTAAACAAAGCATGTTCAACTTTAAAGAAAGCATATCTCAAATTTTAAAAAGGAATCCTTAAAGTTGTCCGCATAATTCATTTAGACACCTCAACTAAGACTCGTACCTATTAAACACCTCTATCCTCCTGAATTTGAACCATTTGAACATTTTTTGCCTACATGGCACATTGTTTGTGATTCACCTCAAATAGGCACGTGAAATGTATTTAGTTTTGCGTTTTTTCAGAAAAAGATGTTCTTCCTTCTTGCTCCCCTCTTTGCCATCACTCCCTCCACCGCACCAGTTCAGCGCCGCCATCAGACAACCTTCTTCTTCCTCTTTTTTCCTCCAATATTTTAGTTCTTCTACTTCCATCTGTTTTGTTTTTCTCCATTGCCATTAATAGTAGGATTGGCGGCATCGTCATTGCCACCGTCGTGGCGGCAATCATAATCGTCATTTTTATCATGTTAATTTATAGAGGGCTTGAAGTTTGAATTTTCTTTGGTTGTTAATGTAATGTTTTGGGGTTTAATGGATGTAGATTTGTGTGATTTTGTTTGATTAATCAACTATAGAACTCAAAAGAAATTCGACATAACTCAATTTTTACGATAATGTCATAGGAGTTGGTTAATTTTCCGATGAAATTCATCTTTCCGTACAAAAAATTGAACAAAGAAGAAAGTTAACAAAAAGTTATTTCCTATTTAGTGTAAAGAGATCGACAAGAACTAATGTCTTGGAGAAATTTATCATCAACTCCTCCCCAACTTGTTTTACTTTGAATTTTCTCTTGCAATGAACCAAGAAAGTTCGATAATAACATATTTACCGGGTGGTTGCCTTGTTGGGGTGGGGCATCGTAGAGGGAGAGGACTTTTGGGCTCCGCTGGTATAAGGGGTGGGTAAGTTAGAGGATTTCTTTATAAAATGTTTATTTTTAACTTAAAAATAATTTCCTTTTTCATTTGCTTTAATACATTTTAAAATAATTTTTTGGACTAAAAATACCAAATGTCATTATTTAATTTGTCAACTTCCCATGTCATCGCGAGTGTATTTCACACACTTTATACTTTTAGTTTATTGTCAAAAAAATGTTTAAATTGTTCAAATTTAAAGGGGTAGAGGTGTTCAATAAGTACAGGCCTTAGTTCAAAAGTCTAAGTGAATTATGCAGACAACTTTAAGGGGTCGTCGATGACTTAAGCCTTTTAAAACATAGTCATATTTCAAAAAAAGCATAATCAAGTTTTAAAGGAAAATTCAGTTCAGATTACTTCAATTTTGAAGAAGCATTATTGAGCATAGACTCAAAGTATTAGATTATCATTTTTTCCACTAAAGTGAGACACTTTCCCTAAAGTGGGACATCTTTATAGTTATAAAGCATAATGCATATTTTTTGGAATAGTATTGAGCACTGAGTTGGATAAGGATTCAGGTAATCCTAACTGCAGATCTACGCCACTAGCATAGGATATATATGATCATGTCATTGATTGGGGAGACTCATTAGTAAGCCCTTGGTAAGGGCTCAAAGATTTGATCCATTAGCTATGTTCATCCTTTACCTTGGCAAGATATAGGATAGCTTTGGTAATGTGGGAAAGACGTTGTATCACCATAGGGCTCATATGATGGTTGTCGGTTAGACAAACTTTCTAAGAAAATAAAGTTATACTATTTTTAGTATTTTTTTATTATTGCATATATTCAGTTTTAAAGATTTGTTGTTAAAGCACACATGCATGCTTTATTATTCGATCAATTGAGTTTTCAGTCTATCTTCAGAGTTCTTCATATAGCTCAGTATATTGAGTTTTAGCCACTTGTTTCACTTAACTAGTTACATACTATACATTCCGTATACTAACGTCATTTGGCACTGCATCATTTTATGATGCAATTTACGTACTCAGGATCGATAGCAGTTGCATAACTTGGATATCACTTTCATTCAACTTTAGTGAGACCTACTTACTTTCAGAGGGCTCTAGTTTATCTAGAGTATAAATAGTTAGTAGATGTTGTTAGTAACATATTCAGGTAGCTTGGGTTCTTTCCTTGTAACATATCTTCAATAAATTACAACCTTCATAGATGAGTAAGATGAGTTTTAAGTTTCAGTTTCAGTTTTTTTATTTTTTGAAAATACCTAAAATTTTCAATTCTCAGATTTCTAAAAATAGAGTTTTTGAGTTTGTCTTTTTAAAATTGTTACATGTTCTTCTTTTAAAATATTCGCAAGATTGCTATACCATTTAGTATAGTAATAGGACAGACCAAGGGTTTTTTTGGAACCATAAATAGTTCTGAGTATCGGCCACGTCAGATTGTATGCTCGAGGTGTGACACTCAATATCATATCCTACTTTACTTCTAGGTTTGTACTTTAATTGTTTATATGTGACATTATGTAATGATGGAGAACAATACAATATGTCTAAAAATTGTATTCAAACAATATAGGACAATACAATACAATACAATATAATACAATACATTACAGTACGATACATAATGAAGCAATATTATACCAGTAAAGGTGACTCAAAATATATTTTAACAACAACACGTTTGGATTTTATATGTGATATTCTTCCTATAACTTTTAAGGAAACATGATTAATTCATCGTTCTAACTTCAGAAATAATTTGCATATAATCCTTGTTATGCTTTTTTGTATAAATTCCTTGTTTTTAGACTTTTGTTCAAATATATCTTTTGTCCTAACGAAGCCAGGAATACATACAAATAAGATATATGAATAAATTTGATTATTTTTTCAAAGTACAGGGATACATTTGCTCTTTTCGAAATAATTATATCATATTTTTAATTTCTTCAATTACATATTTTTTTCATGTATAATTCTTGAAATGACTTACTTTTAAAGTTTTGTAAGGTAGTTAAACTTCAACTCTATATAAAACTAATAATTATTAAATATTAATATTTTTTTTGAATATTTATTAATAATAATTAATAAACTTATGATGTTAATATTGAAGTATTAAGTGAAAGTAGTGTCATATAATTATTTTATAATAAAATATGGTCATATGTATCCTTCCTTATACTTTTTTTTTGATAGATTTACACTATCATCTAAAGAAGCATCCTATAATGTTCACAATATTATCCCTTTGTTTTTCAATTTCTTTGACTTTAACTTTCATTCAAAGATCGTAGGAATTTGTACGTTTGTAGCGCGTCAATCCTTATCCTCTAAGAAAATTTAGTTTTTTCCCAAGTCCCACATCGAAGTTCAGATTAAGAATTAAAATATTTCAATCCTGTAAATAACTCTCTCCTTCTCACTATTTGAACAACAATTTTCAAAGCTTAAAGGGCTAAAATTTATTTACTCGAATAGGATGTGAGATTCATTGTCCCCAACCTATTACCTTCAAGCTCAAGTTCTAAATTTTTTCTTTCTATTTTTGAGTTAATTTATCGAGAGGTGGAAGCTTATTCAACAATCTCATCGCCCACATTTGCTGCTCGGAAAATGGTAATAAGCCCTTCCCTTTTAAATCTTTTCTTCGCTTTGTTTGTTATTTTTTCAGATATAATTCTTGCTTGTTTTCCTAATAATATAGAGCAGCCCTATTTTCTAGAGTTAAATTCAAATTTTCTCTAGATACTTTTCTTTAATTAGTGTCAAAGTGAATAGAGTCTCTTAAAGTATTAAGTTCATCCTTTACCTAATTATTGTATTCAACATACAAGTTTGTGAAGACCCTTTTTGTATGAGTCACTTAAAGCTTTGAATGTCAATTTTTAAAATTTATAAGTTCACAGATTGGTTTACTGCCCAAACTCAAAACAAATGCTTTTCTTTTAACCCTAATTATTGTATCCTATTTTTTCTATTTTCATAAAAACAAGTCAAAATTGTTTAAACCTTTACTATCTACTGTCAATGAGTTTTAGCTTATTTAAATAATAAAGTCCTTTCTTTGATTTAGTAAATGATATTCTAAATCAGATAAGTTTATTTGTATTTTTTTTTTTTGCTTGATAATTGGAGCCAATGAATAGTAGTGATTAGCCTATGATTAACATAGTTCATTATTTACATCGACATAAGTATGAACTCGAATATTATCTGTTTTATTTTTTTTTGTATTTCTCTGCTTAAATTCTTGTTCCTTTACTCTTCTCTCTTGAATTCAAGAACCAAGTGGTATACGTTGACATATATGTATTGTGTATGCTCCTATGTTGATCATATAGGCCAATTATTTTTAGTTTCTTTTACGGTAACGACCCTCCTTAGCATAATGGGTGAACTAATCATAAAAGAAACTGAGTGAGAAAACTTATGGGTTGGGGAGTTGAAAATTTTAGGCTAGGCTAGACTCGGATGAAATGTGGACAAGATGAGGTCTGGGGAAATCTAGAGAAAGGATCAGGTGAAACGTCTGAGTGGAGTTTGTGTTCCTTATTTTAGGAGTTTGTAGGACTTTTTGGAAGTGAATTTGGGTGAATAGAACTCTCATATCGAACTTGGCATGAAGGAGTTGGTTTGGGATGTCAAGGTTTGAAGGTATGTTACAAAATAAGATAATTTGAGAGTATTTCCAAGGTTCTGTCCCATGCAAGCCATCATGCAAGTGACACGCCACTACATCAATGGAATTAATTCCCACAATAGAGGGAGATCCTACTACAATGCTTCTGCTATATCGAGATTGAGCCACTATGGTGGGGTAAGTCGCTAATAATGCAGCAAAATTCTCCAAAACTGCTCATTACCATTCAAGAACATTTTGGATAAGCATAGGAGCAACTTAAGATAATTTTCATTTGGTCTCCATCAATATTATCCGTAAAGGTAAGTAAATTACTCCCCTAACTTGGTAATTCGATTCTTAGGCTTTAGAATTTGTGATTGGTACCTTTAGGAGAGCGTTTGGTTTGACTTAAAGGTGGAAAGACCCTGGTTTGGGTGGACTAATCATGAAATTGGCCTGGAGTTTGGGATTAGGATACATTTTTGGTAAAATTTAGGCCAGTTAAGATTGATTTGGTGTTGTATTATTGTTTCTAGACTAGGAGCAAGCTAAAGCTTTGAAAATGGGGTGAAGAACTATGGATTCCAAGTCTACTTCCATTAGGATTCACCTCGATAGAGCTAGAAGTTCATATTCAGATTTCTTCAACAATTGCTTAGCTTCTTGGTAGGCTAGGCTTAACTTAGTAGATAGACCTGTCTTTAATTGCATAATACATTGCATATTGTTGGGAGATGGTTAAATACATTGGTTATTGTTGTTTAGGATGATAAGATACTTGATTATAAATGTTGGTCTGATGATAGTTGTTGGGTGTTATCCTACGGGTTGTAACCTATGGGTAAACTTATTTTTGAGTAGGGAAATTGTCTAGGAAGGGTCGTTGAGATAGGTGATGGTTGAACCTTTTCCTGTTTGCATTATGTGTGCATGATAATTGTTTCATTTGTGTTACTTGTACAATACGTGGTTAGGGAGGTAAAAGAGATGAAACTGAAATGATATCCTGTTGTCAATCTCATGCAGTGGATTGTCCTATTTGCCAATGGTGTTACAAGTGTGAATGTAATTGTGTGATGTGCGTTTGTCGATTGTCTTGGGTACCACACTTGGTACATATTATCGGTTGACTCAGGTATCACACATGGTGCAAGATATCTCCTAGTTAGGTCGAGTACCACTCCTGATACATATTATTGATTGGCTCAGGTACCATGCCTGGTACAAGATATTTATTGGTGGGCTCGGGTACCATGTTTGGTATAGATTTTATAATGGTTAGCTCGAATACCGCTCCTGGTACATGTTTGATTGTTCTTTTATATGTTGGTTCCATGAGCAAACTGAGTTTATTCAATTTGATGTACTTATTATGTGTTCGCTTCATGAGCGAATCAGGTTTATTCATTGTGATGTACTTATTATGTGTTGGTTCCATGAGCGAGTTAGGTTTGTTTATTGTGATGTACTTATTATATGTTGGACCATAAGTGGATGGATTGATTTGTTTAAATACTGGGATGGTTCTGTGTAGACCAGGATTGCATATTTAACATCGTAGACTATGTCCTAGGGATCCTTGGGTGGTCTGGGACATATCTGATAAGGGGATTGAGTCAAGGTGCTTAAGTAAGGGTATTGTAGATGATTCTCTAAATTGACCAAATATCAAGGGCAGGGTTGTTGGCATGGGACCTTAAGTGAGGTGACGGACTGGTTAACATAGATAGTTAGTAAAATTGAATCCATAATTAGAAAGATAATCCTAGTGTTTGGTAAGATAGGTAGGCTCAGGAAGCTTTCATGTGATAGACAAGTTAGGTTATAACATGATAGGAGGGTGGAATGGATCTAACGGTAGTGTTGGCCATGGAAGGAGGTAGACATATTTGGGATAGAGTGCACAAGTTTAGAGATGTTGTTATCTTGTAGTACATGTTGGGATTAAAGGATCGGATTATATAGTTCAAGTTATATGTTTTCTTTGGATTATTTACATGACATTATGTGGTAGATTTTGGTCTACCGATGATGCATACCAGTACGTGTTGCTTGAACAAATACTACTATTTCTATGAAACTTGACATAGTGTGCTTGCAGGATCAGTGATGTTTCTTAGGTATGATCTCCTCAACTACTACTACTTTTTTCCTTATGGTGGTAGTTATGTCTTATTTTCCAGTAACTATGTTCTCTTAAAAGATCTACTAGTTCACAGGGAGGATTCTGTGTATTTTTGGAAGATATGTGTTATTTAATCAAGATTGAGAGTATTTTTATTTTTAAATAAGGTTATAAACTGAAATTTTGTTTACCTCTACATTTTCAGTCTTAAATTAGGTGGCAAGGGTTCTCCTATCTAGGTTTTATAGTAGGTGATCACACGGCTCGGTGGTTTGGATCGTAACAATTTGGTATCAGAGCTGGGGTTATCAGTTTCCTAATACAAAGGAAGATGTCTAATAGAGTCCTAATAATTGGTGTGTTGACGTTCACATTTAATCTTCATAGTTTTCACACATCTCAAACCATATGCATGGAAGCGACAATTACTACACCAATCAGAGAGTAACCCTTGCCAGGACAACCCGATTACGTATTAATAGACTCCTTTTCTGTCATATCGATCTCTGAAATTTATTACAAAGGCTTTCTAATTGATATGAACCTTCATCCTTCCACCATCGGTCAAATCTTTTGGGATGGAAAGACGATGGAAGTATGGTCCTCAGATTTTTTCACGTGAGAGAATCTATGAGTATATAGTCTTCCATGCACTGTAGTGACATATATGTAGATAAATGATTTGCAGGTTATGTATGCTCCATCACCTCAAAGTACATTCATTTATACCCGTCGATCCTGCAATAATATAGCCTTATTTTCCTCATCCACACCTAAAACTATGTCCTCGACATCTCATGGTGGTCTTGGTTTCCCAAATATACTTCCTTCATTTTTATCCATACTGCCTGTTCAATCAAGTCCTAGGTAGTTTTCTAAATTGCTATCTAATTTATCATCTTTTTCAATGTCAATCAATGGATCTAGTTATCTCTCATGTGAACCAATGGATCCAGGCCTAGAAATGATATCTTCTTTTCTAGAAGTAATTAGTGTGAATGCTGCTCCGACTCTAGTTATTAATAAAACAAATTCAGTTGACCCGATAGGTGTATCATTCACCAAGAAGTAAAATCTATCTCCCATGATAATTGAGAAACAGTCAGGATCGAGGCAGTCCTCTCTATCTTCGTGACTACAGACCAAAAATATCAATTCATAGTCTTCTCTAGCAGCAATAATGGAACCTCTGCCATTACGTAGCACTGAAGAAACCCTGTAGTCGTTATTGATACTCACAACTAACACTTTGCAAGTGTGTGTATATATATATATATATATATATATATATATATATATATATATATATATATATATATATATATATATATATATATCCTCTAATCATTCTAGAGTTCAGTATGCTTGGGAAAGATATTAGGTGTATCGAGGCTCTCATAGGCATATAGGGCATTCACTAGGAAGGGAAAATGTGGAAAATGGAGTTGCTTTATATACACATCAAATCTCAAGAAATTATTCGGTGGGAAGAGGCGATGGGAATCCCCGTATCATAAGAAGATTTAGGAGGATTTTGATTTTAAGAAAATGAATGAAAAGTTCAATAAGAAAGATGCTTGAGACTTTACCGGAATAATAATAAAGCCAAAGTGGATGCTGAAAATTTGGATGAAAAAGAGATGAATGGTGATGATGTTAAAGTGAATGATGTACTTCTCTGGATTCACGTTAACATCATCATCTTCCATCTATTTCCCATCCTCATCTCCATAATCCTCTTTGGACTTGTTGTTTTTGCTGAAAAAGTCTCAACCTCTTTCTTATTGAACTTTTGATTTATTTCCTCGAAATCAAGATCTTCCTTAAATCATCTTATGACACGGGAATTTCAATCTTCTCTTCCCCTTCATGATTTATACTTTGATGTGTATATAAAACAACTTTATTTTCCACCTTTGCCCTTCTTAGTAAATGATCTATGTGTCGATGAGGGCATCGATGCACATGATCTCTTCCTCAATCAGAACGAGGTGGAAAATAGATGATATGATGATATAGATAATATGACGTGAGGTGGAAAATAGATGATATGACGATATAGAAGATATGATGTGATCTTTGTCCTTTACAATGATATGACGATATAGATAATCCAAGTTCTTAGTTGTGGATTTCATCAATGACTTCTGGGTTTCTTCAGTGCTCTCTGAAGGCAAAGGTTCCATTACTGGTGCTAGAGCAGTCTTTACATCGATATTTGTGATCTGTAGTGATGGAGATGGAGAGGATTGCCTCAGTTGCGACTGATCCACATTTCTCATGGGAGATAGTTTTGACTGCTTGCTGAATGATACACATGTTAGTTCAACTGAATTTGTTTCCTTAATGTGAGTAACATTCACATTAAATTCTTCTGAAAAAGAAGATGCCATTTTTGGGCCAAGATTTATTAGTACATTTGAAAGAGCACTAGATATGCTATTTGGCCTTGGAATGGAGTATGAATTAGATACCAATTTTGCAAACTACCTAGGATTGGATTGGATTGGACGTATGGTGTGGATAGCAATGAAGGAAGCGTATTTGGGGAACAGTACTACCATGAGAAGTCAAGGCCATAGTTGTAGTTATGGGGTGAGGAGAATTAGGTTGTATTAATGCAGGATCATTGGGTACTACTGATATAGTTTCAAATGTTTCTACCATATAAGTATATACGCTCGTATTTTCTATAACGTGCAGAAACTTAAAGGATTTCATATTAAAAGAGCAATGACAAAAAGGTGATGGTTCATATCGATTAAAAAGTCATTATAATGAATTTTGGAGATCAGTGTGACAAAAATGCTACCCATACATAATTCGATCATCTTGGCCGGGGTTGCTCTTTGATTAAATTCAGTGATTCCCAATGCAATAAATGTAGTTTGAGAGGTGTGAAAACCTTAATGGATTGGTAGTGGTGAATTTGTAAAGAAGATTACAATAATCCAAGTGAATAAGAAAAATCAAGAAGAAACCGCTTCATATTTTAGTTGATCACTTGTCAAGAGCGAGTGAGGGAAGTTCCTTTTTGCCTCTATTTAATTTGTATTTGGTTTCGATCCATAAAAAAAAATTTCACTTATCCACAAATTTCATTTCAAAAATCAATCAGTTTGAAAGCTTAAATTAACTAGAAATTTTCTTTAAAAAAATTCACACTTTTAGAAAAGGAAAAACAATTGATAAAATTGGCTCAAGCAACTCACCGGGAATTCACCTTAAGTTAAAAAAAAAACTATTGTAATCATCATATCATATCATATTATATTAAAAGTGGAAAGAATCTAAATCAAAAGTTGAATTACGAAAATACCCTTTAACTATTAATTTATTTTCTTGAAATTATTTAAAATATTATTTTTTTCATTTAATATTTATTTTGGGATTCAATGAATTTTGACTGTTTGTATTATGGTAATTAACACTCCTATTTCTTGAAATTATTTAAAATATTATTTTTTTCATTTAATATTTATTTTAGGATTCAATGAATTTTGACTGTTCGTATTATGGTAACTAACACTCCTATTTTCAGCTAGACTTACAATTCAATACTCATTATTAAATTATAAGTTATTATTAGAAAGAAAAAGACTAAGAATCTTTACATCTTCCACGTAATAATAGTGATGATTTTTCATAATCATACTTACTATGAATTTTTTAATAATTAGTCAAAATGATTTTCCATTAAACATTTAATATATTTGAATTCTTTTACATATTTTATCCTTAGATTATAGTTTTATATCTACATTACATAAATGTTATAAATTATTTAATAAATTAAATATTAAACAGTAAATAGTAAATCATCATATTAGTATACATAAATTACCACTAACTCTTCATTGTGTAAATGTATTTAACTCTCATTAATTATATTCATTATCTTTTTAACTCTCATCTCTCATCGATAATCACAAATGGATTAATATCATATTTATGACAACTCTTTGTGTTCCTTAATGTTATCCTATAAATAGTGACATTTGACACAATAATGTACACACTTAAACTAATTGAAAAAAACACGAGAAAATCTCTATGCTTTCTTCTCTTGTCTCTTTTTATTTATTTAGTTTAACATTTATGTTTCTTCTTTGTTGTTATTGTACAACTTTCTGTTGTTATGTTGTTATTATTATTAGAATTTACCATGGTTTATTGCTTTATATACATTTGCCTAGGCCAGCATGTGGTATTTTAGTATCCTCATTTGGATATTAAATTTGTGCAATAGTTAGTTACTTTTACTTTATGCACTTTTAGTCAATTTTATAGTTAAAGGTATATTCTTTTTATTAGAAAGATATATGTAGTTCCTATCGAAACAATGATGGATTTTTTTCGTAAATACCAAAGATTTGAAGGGGATAAAATATGTCATTTGCAATACAAAATTTATATGAAGTATTATGGAATAAACGTGCAACGCACGTTCCCAGATCTAGTATTACTATAACTGGGAACAAAAAAAGTTAAAAATTGAAATACCAAAATAACCCTATAATGTTGAGTTACTACGATAATACCATTAATAACTTATATAGTAAAATAAATAATAAAATATTTATAATTTTTCTCTTAGTTATTTATTGGGTTTATGATATATTTTAAATATTAAATGAATAGGAATTGTAACACCTTGGATTGCGAGAGGACAAAAATAGCATGCTAAGAACTTCAAGGTGTCATCTCACAAGGGCCAACCATGGACCGTAGGTGGGTTTGTGGATGAGCACCCAAGGAAGTTGGCATAGGTAGTGATCAAGCCAGGACCCACGATCCGTCGATGGATCCACGGCTCGTGGCTAGAGGAATCGTATGTGGACAAAAAGTCTCTGAACCTACTGACGCTTGAGCAGGACAGACTGTAGGTCAGTCCATAGTCCATCAGTGGAGTCGACAATTTTAAAGTATAGGGGCTTTTGAGTCTTTTTTGGTTTTAATTGAATCAAAGTGATGTTGTTTTACCCAAGTCTAGGATCCCTATATAAGTTATTTTAACCCCTAAAGTCACTCATTCAAGTTATTCTCTCAAACTCACCAAAATAATTGGGTTCCTCTCCAAAATAATTCTCTCTCTACAAAGTTGAAGAAGAAGGAAGAGTTGAAGCTAAGGTCAAGTTCAAGTCTCCAATCCTCAAGCATTTGTGGGCATTGTTATTAAGGTATGATAGCTTTTCATCCATGAAATTCTTCCTTCCACGAAGTAACCAAGATTCCCCAATTAAAAAGTAGAAATTCCCCAATTTGAGTTAAGGTTTTCTTCTAATATTGTGGGTCTTGATGAATGATGATCCAATTGATTGGGTTATGATTGAATTGATAGGAATGCATGTTTTAGGATGAATTTACATGGACCCATGCTTAACCCATGTTTCTAAGTTGGTATTGATATAATTGGATTTTATGCCCTGAAAGAAGAATTTGCGGGTTTAGATGTAACACCTCAGATTCGAGAAGGAGAAAATAACATATTTTCCAGATATTGCAGGTGCCACCGATAGAGACCACCCACAGTCCATGGATGGGACTACGGACCGTAGGTTTGGTCTGCGTTTGGTCACCCAAACTTCACCCAGAATTTTCAAAAAAGCCTTGACCTACGGTATGGTGGGACCACAGTGCGTGGTCCAGGATTCGTGGATCGTGACCCCTTCACCCAGCCTCAAACACCAAACGACGAACTGACAGGACGAACCATCTGTCAGTCCACGGTCCATTGGCTAGGTCCATCGATGGCCTCGTCCGCTTTTAAGTTAGGGTCGTTTTGTTTTTTTCCCCTATGCTTTGGACACTTAAACTACGTCATTTTACTTAGTTTAATTCGAATAATCTAGTCAGAACCTACCTAAAACCTTTATTCTCTAAAATTCACCAAAACTTAGAACAAAAAGAGGAGAAAGAGTCGACCAACCCCTCAAGAACAAGTAGGAGATTTTTCTTCAGTTCAGCCCCAAAATCCAAAGGATTTCTTCGTGAATTTTGTCACTATGTATGTGGGATTTCACTAGTGGATTCCTTTCATCCACTAGGTCCCTATAATTTAGTCAGATTCTTGATTTGCTATATCTTTCTTAGACCTAGTGTTTCTAAAACCTTAGATATTGGTTGTGATTTAGCTGTTATAGTGTTCCTAATCAGATTATCATTTTGTGAAATCGTTGCTTAGTTCTTGCATGAAATTCAGAACCCTAGTGGTATAGATTCTCTTAATTCATGAATTACACTTGTTAGGTCACTTAAACAGATATACATGCTCCAGTTTGGAATGTTACATTATCAGTTCCTAAATGTTGCATTCACAGATTTACATGTCAGAATATTGAGCTATCAAGTATTTCAGTTATGTTGTGTCAGACATAATCCCAGTTGAGAGTAGACTTAGCACCGAGTGGACTAGGGTTCAGCATACCTTCAAAGTCCCAGAACTACGTGCCAATGTAGGTTTATAAGTCCCATCTATTATGCATCAGATTTAGTGATCACGCTAGTCATGCATATACCCATGCAAGGTATATTCGGTCCTCTCGATGTGGCGTATACCTCGGACTCCACGTTTAGCTCATGTGGTTTTATGTCGGTTAATAGTAGCTTCCATAGTCAGACTCCAGTGCATTTGACCAGGTTTTCAGTTATACTTCAGTATTGAGTCTCAACATGTTCTGTTAATAATCGGTACTTGGCATTGCATTCAGTTCAATTCATTTCAATATATTTCAGTATTATTATTTTATTTAGATTATGTCATTGCTCAGTTGTGTTTTGTTCAGCTTATATGTTTGTTCAGCTATTATCCATATCTTGCATGATCGGTACATTTCAAATACTGACGCATACTCTGCTCTACATCCTTTCATGATGTAGGTTCAGGTACTCAGTATCCAGATCACGCATAGATCGGATTCCCAATCCGTATTCAACAGCTTTAGTGGTGAGTCCTCATATACTTCGAGGATAATAGACATGTGTTTTCATATTCAGTCTTTCATTTCAGTTTTAGTTTTGCTAGGGTAAGTTGGGGACATGTCCCAACAACTCTAGTCAGTTAGAGCCTTTTTCAGACATAGTATTAAATTCATCTTTAGCTTTGAGTGAATGTTTAGTATTTCTAAACTCTTAGTAATTTTTATATACATTCAGATCAAATTTGGGTATTCCCCACGTTCAGTTATCTACTGTTTATCTTTCACATAGTATATGTTTTACTCAGTCATGTTATAGTATGCTTATGATATGCCAGCTTCAGGATTAGCTTGGGGTCACTTGTGATTATAGGTCCCGTGTTACGTCAAGGGGATAGCCTCGGGTTGTGACATTAGATGTATCCTTGTAGGATTGATGAATTATGATTAGAATTGCCTTGAGATTGAAGCTTATGAGATGATTATGATATTGAATTTGCTTGAGAGTGAATAATATAGGATGACTATGAGATATAGGCTTTGAGAGTAAAACTTATGTTGTCAATTGTTGATTATTGATGTAATTGTTGTGGAAGAGATAGTTCCTACATGAAATTGCGTATGTTATGAACGTGAAGGGTTTTCTCATATTGAATGATTCTAGGTTGAAAGGATTGCCCACCTAAAATGAATCTAAACTAAAGACTAAAATTGGTGAGGCAAGATGTGATCACCCATGACCTTTGGATGAGAAGGATATGAGGCAATTCCCCATATTCTTAGAGGAGAGTAAGAGGCGACTAACCTTATTCCCTAATATTGGACATGGATGCAAATACCCATGATCCCTTATAGAAAAATGTGGAGGTGAATACCCATATCTTATGATGAAAGATGTGGAGGCAAATACTCGTTTATTATAATGAAAGGACATGGAGGTGAATACCTATGATTCATTATAGAATGATAAGGAGGCGAATATGCGTGTCATATGATGTTGGGCATGGAGGCGAATACCCATGATCCCAAAAGATAGACCTGGAGGCGAATACCCATGACCATATAAGCAAGGCAAGAGGCGACTACCCATTAGCCTTTATAGGAAGGCAAGGAGGTGATTTCCCATGTCTATAAAAGATAAGCTAAAGATGAGAATGATAGATCATGAGCTCGGATGATGGCCTAAGGTTGCCTACATTGATGAGTATGACTAGTGGAGGATTATCCATGTCTTGGTTAAGTATGCTTTGAGAGTTACTTTATGAAGTATTTTTTTTATGTTATGATGATCTACTTTATGCATCGATTATGTTTATGACTTATATTGTCTAACCCTTATGTTTATGTTAATGTTTATGCAAGCTATCATATTTAATACATGTTTGTACTAACACTTACTCTTGCCTACATTTCTTATAAAAATGTAGGGTTCGGCGATCTCGACTCTCACCCTAGTGGCTAGGATCTTAGTAGAAGCAAGACTTGAAGATTGGTGAGTTCTCATAGCATTCGAGGATTTGACCACCTTTTCTTTTATGTTATTTCATCTTATGTTTTGATCATTGTTGTATGGGTTGTGTCCCAAGATATTCATGTTTTAGATGGTTAAGAGACAAGGTGTAATAGACTTCTGCATTTGATATGAAAACTTTGATGTTGTTGAAAATATTTTAATTCCCGCTCATTTCTATTATCTTATGTTATGAAAGCTAAGTGGCTTATACGAGGCCTCTCAGGGACTTATATGCCATGTTACATCTAGGGTGTACCCTTGGATCGTGACAACCATCAATCATCAATTTTAGTTAGTCATGATGACCAAATTATGGAGAATTTTAGAAGTTGCAAAAATTGTTTTACTGAGACCAAGTTCACGTAAATGTATCTTAATAGTCATTCTACTTAAAATGATTTATTCAATAATGTATATTAAAGTAATAAATAAATAGACATTCTTCATTGTGGTATGAATATACACTATTTTTGAAGTTAATAACACCTCTTTAACTTCTCTCAGATTTCATACATTACTCTTTCATATTAATAGTCATGTTCATAATATCATTTGGTATTTTATATTGTTATTTTATAAATAGTGGCATAATAAAATTTTATTACAAAAATAATAATCAAGTAAATATTTATATCATCATGATATATATTATATTATATTAATTATATTAATTATATTTTATTTTATTTTATCATCATATATTATTAAAAGTGGGAAGCTTAAACCTTTAGAGTTGGATTACCATTTTGCTCCTCCACTAAATCAAAATAAAATTAATTTATTTATTAAATACTAATATTTTAATTACATCATGGTGGAATATGAAGTCCAACAACTTCACTTGATTTTTTTTAGTTATGACATTATAAATATAATTGATTAGGTTAAATTCAATTAGAGAAGAAGAAAAAATAATGTATGAAACTCTTCCAATTCGGTGACTCTTTGAATTTTGAAATCAAATAAAATTTATGTATCATGATTCATATATAGTGCTCCATTAATAAATTTTGGTAGGTGAAAAGACAATCAAATATTACTCTAAATACCAGTAAATTGCTCCCTAGATCATCATATTATTTTCTTTTTTATCATCTATTATTCTATTTTCTTCTTCCTATATAATGATGTAGATACATGTCGTCAAGAAGCTAAACTGAGGAGAAGAACAAATAGCTTCATTCTGAAATTAAAAAGAGAAGTTTTTTTTTACAATATAGTTCAAGTGTTAAGCTTAGAAGTATAAGATATGTCCTATACATTCCTTTGGATTTTTTTTTATGTTAGCTTATGATTTTATGTTTTTCTTATCCATTTTGGAGTTAAGATATGGTTGTCCAAAATAAATTTGGTATGCAACCCATATTTTTATGTAATTTTGTATCATTTTGTATTGTTATGGAATTTTTTTCTTTGTTTTTTTGTTATTATTCTTTTAAGTGCTACTTAATTGACAAAACTTCTATTAATACATGATGAGTTTGTATATACTTGAATAGTTTATGCAATTTGTTTTTTTTTTTTTAAATACAAGTAATTTAAATAAAGATTGCCAAAAGATTATTACTTTGAATGAAAGATTTTGATTGTGTTACTTTATCATCTATCTAACATAGTGTTGCGAACACATACAAATATTGTTCATTTTTCACCCTTTTGTTTCTTTTTTTATTTTTCTACAATTTATACAATATGAGATTTAATAATTTGATTTTCAAATAAAAATGAGAGTTACATTCACATTTATGCAACACTAAGCCTAATAGTTTTCTTAAACATAAGCATTCTATATTAATGGTAGCTTTCCATAGCGTTCAAACATATCATATATATATATATATATATATATATATATATATATTACATATTAAGATTCTCCTTTTATAGGTCTTAATCAAATTCACACAAAAAAAAATAAAATACACATGACACTGAAAACATAATTACACCAAAGGTATTTTTAGTTGGTTAGGAGGTAATATAAACATATGTTTCTATTTCTCTACTCCTTTGTGCTTGAGTGTTGATATTTAAAAATGTTATTTTTGTCAAATCAATAGGTAAAGAAGAGATTGTACATTAATACTATAAGAAACAGGGTCCAATAACTTTGCTAAGTAAAGGCGAAAAATAGAAATCAAAGCAAGAAAACTAAGGATTTCTTTGGTGAAGTATTTCTTCCTTTTAGAGAGCTCGTGCAGTAGGATTAAGATATCACTTTGCACTTCTTCTTTAGTATATTACTAGTAAACTTGACCGTGTTTCGCGCGGTCTTTAGTAACCCTTTTTTTAAAATAATTTTTTTTACTTCTTAATTTACTTCAAAATTCTTATGTAAATAAAATCAAAATATAATTTTATATTCATATAAATTACGATTTGAGATGTTGTTCGTTAGTAATAACTCATACATATATCAAACGATAAATAAATTAAGCATCAATTATTTTAATAATAATCTTCACATTTACACTTTGATGTTTTTATTGTGTAGTTATTTATTAATCATTTTAGTTATATGAATATAACAACGTCAAATATCAAATAAGTTTTTTTTTCTTTATCGGACATCATTTAAAAAAAAAAGCCACAATCTTTCCAAGATAATGGTAGGAACAAAAATTTAAATATAAATGACTTGATTCTAAATTAAATTTTAGGAAAATGACATAATAAGATGAATATGTCTACTAAAGAAAACTAAATGAAAAACATTTATAAATACATATAGAATTTTATCTTTGTCATGTCTAATTGAGTTCCTTGAAATATCACGTAAGCCTAAATTAACTTATTGAAAACACTGAGGACATGAAATATGGAAAAAAAATATAAACTCTAACACTTCTAACATTTAAATAAAATAAATAAATGATTTATGATTGCAATAGTTAATGTACTCTTAATTAGTAAAACCTTTCTCTTTCTTAATTTATGATTAACTTTTGTGTTTCTAATTAAGTTGTATTTAAAGACATTCATTAAAGAGTACAATTTGAGTTTTGAAAATATGTTGAATGAACAAAATTAAAGGAAGAAAAATACTCTATCTATTTTTATTAGCTATCAACATTATTAAAATGATTGTCCCAAAATATTTATCATTAGCAAAATCAAATTAAAATTAATTTATTTTTCATTTTTCCTTTAAAATTAATTATTTAGTAAAATATTTTTCTTGTTTATGATTTCTTAAAGAATTTGTAAAAGAGAAATGTGACAACTAATATGAGATAAACAGAATAAACAATATCAACAAAAAGATTATTAGACAACTCACCTTAGACATTTTTATTAAAATGAAGGAAATGAACGGAAAAAACAAAACAAAATGAAGATCATTATATATTAAAAATATAATTGAAAATGAACCCTTGTATAAATTTGATTACAAAGTATTTAAAACAATACAATAACGACTCAAAATTCTAATTGCCACTGATATTGTTTTTCAAAAGGATAACATCAAAAATTCTTTTTCAACATAAATTTGATAAAAATATTTCAGTTGATTTTGCTTTTATGACTATTTTAATTTTTATTTCATTCTTTTTCTCTAACACAAATTTTTTTCTCTCAAAACGGACAAAAAGGAAAATGAAAAGAAGAGGAAAAATTTTACGAAATATTGATTCTCTTAATTTGTCAAACCTGATGTCAATAGAGAAAAAAAACAAAGAACAATTAAAAAAAAATCAATCACCTCTATTTCAAAATTATGCAACT
This sequence comes from Solanum pinnatisectum, assembly GCA_035578085.1. Classification (NCBI taxonomy): domain Eukaryota; kingdom Viridiplantae; phylum Streptophyta; class Magnoliopsida; order Solanales; family Solanaceae; genus Solanum; species Solanum pinnatisectum. Next base: position 36,088,355 of record CM069087.1, read on the forward strand.
ATACATATAGTCTAGAAATCACTAAGAAAAGAGGAAAAAGTTTACCAAACGTCGATAGTTGATCCTTATTCTGTCAAAAACTGATGTTAGAAGAAGAAAAACAGAATAATCAAGAAAATAAATCACTGCTATTTCATAATCGTGCAAATAACATATAATTAAATATATCATACACATAATAATCCACAAATTATCAAATCATGAGACTAAACATATAGTCAAGAAATCACTAAGAAAAAGAGGAAAAAGTTTACCGAATATCAATAATTGATATCTTATTCTGTCAAACACCTAATGTTAGCAAAAGAATAAAAACAATCAAGAAAATCAATCACTTCTATTTTATAATCATGCAAATAACATATAATATTAAAAAAAAATCATATAAATAATACTCCACAAATTACCAATTTGTAAGACTCAAAATTCAAGCATTCAAAAGTAGTAGCAAGTAGAATGCTTGAAAGATATTCATCATTGGTTGTGATGTGAAAAAATAGTGATTCCAGCTATTTCTCATTAATTTTCTTGGGTTAAATTTGCAGAGAAATAAATACACAACAATTACCTATCATTATTGATTGTTATGCCTCTTAATGTTCTTCTTAAATTCTCCATTTAACTACCATATGTCACATCATATATAAATTAAATTGTCTATTCTCTTTAATTACCCACTTTCATCTTGACCCTTGGTCTTCATCCGTTTATTGTTACAATATTATATAGAAAAATTTTAATTTTAATTACTAAGGCAAATCAAAATGAATCAAATTAACGGAATGGTTTTGGAGATAAATGAGAAGGGGGGAGGTTTTTTTTAAAGGAAAAAAAAAATAGATCATAGAGAAGTGTTATATCACCTTATATATATTTAACTTTATATTATATATAGATATAGATTAAAAGTAAAAATTTGAAAAGTGTAATTCATGGATAATTATTCATTGTAAAAAAATTAAATAATAAAGAGAAAAATATTTAAAATATGTTGTCATTTTATAATTAAAAGAGAATAAATAAATAAATTTATTAAGAGAAGAAATTAGCGAGGTGTGAGTTATGAATGATTACTTGGCATGTGAGGAGTCTTTGTTGTAAATGTTCATCAATTAATTAAATATTTATTTGTAATAAATTAAGTAATTCGCTTTTACTATAGTATAATTAATTTAAATAAGAAAAAAAGCCCAAAAAATGAGAAGAAAAGATAAATGTAAATGGAGGTCATAGAGAGGTGTCACATCACCTGATTTATGTTTCTCCTTTATATTATATATAGATTTATAACTCAAACATGTTTCTTAATACTAATATTTATGTAATTTTTTAAAATTTTGTAGTCAATAAAATTGGGTTACACGCGCAAGACGTGTGCCCAGAACTAGTAACATAATAATAGTAAAGACATGACAATAATATATTGATAAACATATAGGATGTTCACCCAAACTTTCTTATGGCTACGTCGTTGTACTTTTAAGTCATAAGTTCAATTCTTATAAATTTAGGGGTGATGTTTAAATTTATTGGACCACAAGCTCTAATTTTCTATGTCGATGTAGGCCGATGAAATCAAGACTTTGGCACGAGATAGTTGCCTCCCTTTCCATTGTGTTGAGCCTAACTCAAGAAAAGGCGCTGATAGATTATTTTGAGTTTTAAGCCAAACATTATTTTAAGATGAAAATCCAACATATTCAGTGCACATCATGCATTTAAATCGAAGAAGAAAAATAATAAGTAACAATCTTTATATGTAATTGTCATGACTCAAAAACCTCGGGATAGACAACTAGTAAGTATAGCCCATCCTAGAATCTTACATCAGGGTAGCTACAATGAGAGTCAACCTCTTCCAAAATCTTATGTCGGGATAGCCGCACGAACCTAGAATCTTCCCAGATCTTATATCAAAATAGCTAGTCCATCCCAGAATCTTACATCGTGATAGCCATAATAAAACTTAGCATCCCCTGGATTCTTACATTGGAATCACTAGTCACTCACGGAATCTTAGATTGAGTTAGCCATAGGGAAACCTAGCTTATCTTGCAATTTTACATCATAATAGCTATAATAAGAGGCGAACCTTCATGAAATCTTACATCATGGTGATCTAATCACACAAAGAGAACAAAATTATCTAGCACTAAACTCAGCACATAATCCACCACAATTAGCCCAAAGTCGATGTTAGGTTTTTAAAGGCCAAAGTCCAACTTGAAGGGTCACATCCAACCCTAGTTTGATCCAAGGCAAGCCTATGAGACACACACTAGCTAGCCCTAAGGCCATAAATAAGCATATTTAGGAAATTCCAACGCACATATAGACCACGGAAGCAATATCAATAAAGGAAAGAGCATCAAAACCTATTCTCAAATAAATATACACAAAATAAGGCTACTGAAAGCAATAAAGGTTACAAAAAAGGATCATACTAACTAAGCCAACATTAAAACTAGCAATTACTCATGCTAAAACAACCACGAGCCAAGTCTAAGATCAGTAAGTCGTAGCTTATCTCGATGCCAATCACACGCGCTCTAAATCCTCTAGAATGGGGTTTTCCTTTCTTGAGCAGCCTTTGAATGATGCCACGTTATCAAATCAGCAATTTAGGCATCAATTCAAGCAAAACAATACCAATAAAACAATAAGGAACCTCGAACCCAAAATTGGGTCAACAATGGGCTCATAGGATCCATGCACATAATCACCAATTTGACTTCGTCAATAGGTCATCACCAGGAACTTCTTCCCCAAAGTTGGGCTTAATCCGAACACAGTCGAAGCTAAAGCAGCCCATAATCAAACAAGCTCAAGAATACCCAAATTAAGCCTAAAACAAAGAAATCAATAAGACATTCGAGTTTAAAACCATGAATAGCGACCCTAACAATGCTCCTAAGCGAATCCCAACTCAAACACTACAATTCTCAAAGAAATGGTTAAGCAAATCTTTCCGCCATCTCTTATAAGCCTCTTGTAGCTTGTCCTGAATCACACAGATTGTATCCAATGCTTCTTGAAGAAAATCTATACCACGTGGCCTATGCTCTAAAGCCTGAAACCAACCAATAGGAGATCGACAATTCCTGCCAAACAATGCATCGAATGGAGCCATTTGAATACTCAAATAAAAACTATTATTATTAGCAAACCCCGCAAAGCTACAAGCTAATCCTACTGACCACCAAAATCTAACACACAGTCGTAGCATATCCTTCAATACATGAATAGTCTGCACTGACTTCTCATCAATCTGTGGGTGAAATGTTGTGCCAGTATCTACCTGAGTACCCAACTCCTCCTAAAAGGCCCTCCAAAAACTAGAAGTGAACTGAGAACCTCTATCGGAGTTAATAGACACTAACACTCCATGAAAATAAACCACCTCCAAAACATAGATATATTCTAATCTTTCGACACTAAAAAAAGACTGAATGGGTAATAAATGTGCAGATTAAGTAAATTGATCCATGATGACCCAAATTCTATCAAAACCTTGAGAAATCCATGGTAAACTCACAACAAAGTCTATTGTGATTCGCTCTGACTTCGACTCAAGAGTGGGTAATCTTTGAAACTTGTCACCAATCCTCAAGTGCTCGACCTTCACATACTGACGATATAGGCAATGAACCATATAGTCTGCTATATATCTCTTCATACCGCTCCACCAATAGTGTTTCTTCAAATCTCTATACCTGGAGTTGTGAGCCTCTTAAAGTACCAACTGAATCAATCCTCTAACTCTATAAAAACAAACACCGTCACCAAATATAAAAAAACGTAGGAGTCTAAGGTCACCTCACCAACATTATTTTTCAATACCTTATCAAGAATGACCACCAAACTCTCATCCTCATATTGTCGACCCCGAAGTTGTTCTAATAAAGTAGAGAAAGCCTAAAAAAGGGCTATTACCCATCCGGGATCAAAGATATCAAGATGAGCGAATCTATTGGCTAAAGACTGGATATCAAATTCCAAAGATTTCTATAAAATTGAAAGGAAATCTAGACTTCCCATTCTCATTGACTTCTAGATCAAGGAATCTATTACCACATTTGTCTTTCTTGAATGGAATAAAATAGAGAGGTTATAGTCCATTAGAAGTTCAATTCACCCATAGTGCCTCGAATTAAGGTCATTTAGTCTCAAAATATACTAAAGACTCATGTAAACTATGAAGATCTCACAATAAATTCCATAGAGTTAATCCCTCCAAATCTTTAGGGAATAACTACAACTGCCAATTCCAAGTCATGAGTGGAGAAGTTGCACTCATGCATCTTAATCTTCCTCAGCGCATAAGCTATAACATGTCCCTATTGCATAAAAAAATCCAAACCAATCCCAGATGCATCACAATACATTGTAAATACCTTGCTCTAAACTATAATCGTTAGAATATGAGCTAAAGTGAGGAACTCCTTAAGCTTCAGAAAGCTCACCTCACACTCATGTGATCTCTCAAAAGGAACATCTGATTTATTAGTCTAGTCAGTAGTGATGCTATAAACGAGAAACTCTCAAAAAACCATCTATAGTAGTCTGCCAATGCAATAAACCTATCTGAGGTAGGCCTAGACTAATCACAAACAATATATGTTACGTCTACCATAATTGCATCGTTGGAAACCACATGCCCCAAGAACACTACAAACTCAAGCCAGAACTCACACTTTAAGAACTTAGCATAAAGTCGTTGATCTCTCAAAGTCTTGAGTGTGATCGTCAAATGTTGCTCATTCTCCCCCTCCCTCCCCCCCCCCCTACACATTGAGTAAACCAGAATTTCATTGATGAACACAATAACAAAAGAGTCCAACTAAGGCCTGGAAACAAATGTTATCAAGTCTATAAATGTTGTTGGGGCATTTGATCAACCGAGAAGACATCACTAGGAACTCATAATGGCCGTAATGAGTCCTAAAAGCCATCTTAGGAATTCCATCCTAATCCTCAAATGGTGGTAAACAGACCTCAATTTAAATCTTAGAAACAACATGGCACCCTAAATATTGTCAAATAGATCATTGATACAAGGTATTCACCATATTCAATTGCCTCATTAGTCCGTCCAACTGGTAAGCTATGTAATCTACTCCTATGAACTCAACTAGAATCAAAGTGTATAATCTCTCACAACAACTAGTCAAGAACTCATGGGCATCATCCTATTTAGCACCTAACAATATCGAAGGAGAAAATCTTAAGAATCTTCCTACCATTTTCTACTCTTCTATTGTTATGACTGCCATAACTATCATAGGCTAAGAAACCACTATTGATGGTAGCACCTCGAGATGCGGAGCCTCAGTGGCAGGTTGTGCTCATTAGTCTGAAATGGATGACATTTATGCTTGTTGCATGCCTCTAAGTGAGACTATTTGTGCTCACTTTATTTGCGTTAATTGTACACCGAGCCTTAGTTTTGCATTAATTTATGGAACATGTACATTCAAATAGTTCAGATCAAATTATCACTAGGATTCAGATAAAGAGGGAAGTATGGGTATTTAACGACTTTTGTGCTCGTTAGAACTTATAGTGACTGTTTGATGTTTGTACCTTCTAAGCTTATATGGTCCAGGTTAGGCTATTACTTATTACGTGTTTATATGTTGTCTTATTGTATAGAGATAAGGTATTATACTTCTATTTAACCCTTTCTATTTTTGTTCAAGTCTTATACTTTATTTTCAACTTTTAGTTTATCTTACATGCTTGATACATTATTTTGTTTTGACGCCCTTGACTAGGGTGTTGCATTTATGCATGTAGGACCTAAGTGATGATGAAACATACCTACCGAGTAGCACTATCACTTATTCAACTGATTGATTGACTCCTTTCTTTTAGAGGTAGCCAAAGTCCCATAGGTTTGTCGGGTTTGCTGTTTATAGATTTTGGGTAGGTTAGGGCCCTGTCCCGTATACATATTGTATCACAGAGGTTTGCTACAAAATTTATTGTAATTTATTTGTCACACAAACAAGCACATTTATAACAACACTAAATATAAAATGGGGGATTTATGTCATGCCTCGAGCCTACACCTTGGATGTGGCTGACACTCGAGAATCATTGCTGGCTCCTAAATGAACCCTCGATCTGGCTGACTACATAGCGAAGGATTTGAATCGAGCAAATAAAAAGCTTTAAAGAGAAAAATATAACTCAATTATCTCAAATACTTATTTAAGCACAACATAATATTCTGCAAAGCACTTTAAAGAAAGAATTTCTGAAAACAACTCAACTCTAGCTATCTATGAAGCCTCTAAATTCAACAAGGACATCGAGACAAGACCCTCGATGCACCGAAGTAAATACTGAAATGAAAAATGGGGCCCTCCGGAATGCAAGAAGGACTCACCAAAACACTCAAATGGAAGTGCAAAGTGATTTGAATGAAACACCTGTTTGTGATCTTGAACACCTATATCTGCATCATTAAAAAATGCAGATCAAATGATATCAGTACATTGAATGTACGAGCATGTGATATAGCTAAAGTGAAGTGACTGAATGAAAGGACTGCAATAGAAACAAATATATACTCAACTGAATGCAAAGAAATAAAGAAGTGAAATCATTTAAACTTTACAAAATAATTACTCCTCTATGAACTCAACATATCAAGTAATATGATAAAAATACATTGTTAAATCTATTGATACATGAGCAATGTGATGATACATCGTCTCACCTACACTATCAGAACTTTCCTATACCTTTTAGGGATATAGAACACCTCAACTAAGTGAATCCACTAAAGCTCTGATAGAAAGCAATAAGGAGTAGTCAAAAAGTACGATCCTTTACCCATCTTGGCTACATGGTTTATGAGGAATGTCAGTTGTCTGAACTCATCCCATATCAGTGCTCAATACAACTCTCCATAAATATATATACTCATGCTCAAATGTATAAAACATACTCTTTCTGAATTTTAGGTAATTTATTAAAATATCCTCTTAAAAGAGTTAGTTGCTTTGAAATATCTCTAAACTCATTAACTCATTTAGAAATAAAATTTCTTTCTTCTCAATGTAAAAAGTGATACATTTAGAATACTTACTTCTCTTATACTCTTACTCGAATCGTGTTTAAAACTCTTTCTCAAAACTCATCTTTGCTTTCTCAAAAAATTAGTTTAAGAAAAAAATATTTGCTTTAAAAAATTCTAAAAATTATAACTCAAAATAGGGTTCATGATGAAATATTTATGAACAAATCAACTCAAGAATCTCAATAACAATATAGAAAACTCAATACTCAAAAATCAAGAATTCAGAATTCACGGATCCTACTCATCTCAAGAATACTCAAAATCAAGGATAAAACTCTAGATTACTCTATTAATGAATTTAGATAGATGTAGGGTGTAGGGATGAACTCATTCCATCACTATGATATCCTTATATACCTAGAAGAACAAAGATCTTGGAAAAACGGAAAGAACGCTTGAAAATCCTAGCTTTCTCCTCTTGAATCCTTTCTCTAAGGCATAGAAGCATTAATGAGAGTAATAGGTTTGATTAATATCATTTAGAACTTTAGTTAGGTGTAAAAATGTTGAAGTTTAGGCTTAGAAGGGTGGGAAAAGACTGAACTACCCCTCTTAAAAAGTTGACTAAAACCTTCCACGGGGGGCCATCTACGGTTCGTGGTTTGATCTATGGAGCATAGATCCTATTTGTGGTATTCATATTGAATTTTAAGGCTCAAATTCCATTCTAGATGTCCAAACTACGATCCATATTGAATTAAATCATTCCCGAACACCTCAAAACATGTACCAACCATTTATTCCAGTCACAAATCACCATTCAAATCTAACGAAATTGTCAAAATTTGAATTCAAGCTCGTTAACTTAGAATGCTGACTTGTTTCAAGCTCTCAAATTTCAAACCTTCGAAACTATAAAATCTCAACTAATCATCATCCGATCACCTGAGAAATCGTGTCACCTATTCTCGCAAATCATAAACAACATAATGAAGCTATGAAAAAATTACACTAAAAATGGATTCAAAAGAACAAAATGATCATGTGGATCGTTACAAGAAGACACTTGTAGGATACAAAGATACTCTCTCTACAGCTTAGTCATAGTCTTCTTTCATAGTAATGCAAGAAATATATCCAAAATTCCAAATAATCTTGGTAGAGTTGTTTGAAGGGAGGGCACTTGATCTCTTTGGAGATAAGGAAAACATTTTCATCAACAAATTCAATGAGAAAAGGAGTAGTTGGGTACACCTCTACTCTTCTTTATCATTTACATGTATCTTATGAGAAAGATCTTTGGTTGTGAAGTTGGTTCATTATATAAAAAAAAAATTATATGCTTCTGTTGTTTTGTTTGACATTGATCTTTTTCAATAATTGTGTTGATATAGTACATATTTATTTTTTTTCAAAAATTGAACGGGTGTCTTTTTACAAATAATTATTGCTTTTAAACATATTTTTATTTATTTTCATGTATAGAAATACTTGGGGGGTATTAGAGGTAAAAAAAATTGTGGAATTGAATAAACTGCAGAAATAAAAAAAGAAATTTGTAGAGGCCGAATCTAGCTCTAAAAAGGTTGTTAGTACCAGGAAAGACTGTGCTCCCGCTGGTGGTGAAGGAAAGGGGGAAGCGACTCGTTCCTTCCTTGCGGAGGAGTTAAAATAGACTATGACGGCTCCGTTACTTTATATCTTTTTTTTTTCATTTTCTTTTATTTATCTAAATAATTAGAACTTATTGTTGAAGATAAAGTCAAGTTGAAGATCACTTTTGACCTATATTCTCCTCTTATTAAGACCATAGAATGTTCCTGCAAATTATGACCTTCGCCTGAAATGTGAACAAGTATATCATGTTGATTGCTCAATCGTACTTTGGCTATCTTATGTGGAGCGGAATTAGGTTTTTTTGGTGTTCTTGTTGAAACATGCGGGCATACTCCTTGCTTCTGGGGACATTGATCCAAAGCTCAAGTACGGTCCGTGCGCCGTTTTTCTTCTCTACCATGAAGAATCAATTGATTTAATGTAGGCCGTATTTCATTCATTCCATCTGTATGCTCCTAGGTACCTGTAATTGTGATCCATTTGCTAGAACCAAGGGGTCTTTCTGTAGAAACCTCCATGAATTATCATCGTTTTTTTATGATTTTTTCGCTTCTCACAACCGCTCTTTCCACTTGTTACTATAGTAATGATGATTTTGAGGAATAACCTCCAATAATTAAGTCAAATAATCAAAAAATAAGGTTGTTCTAGAAATCAAAAAGAAAATCAATTTTTAGTGTAACATTTACAATATAATTTTTAATACACAAAAAATATTATAATAGTGAATGTTATATATTTTTGATGTGTATAACGAGGTCTCATGAATTATTTTATTTATATGCATGATTGTAAATTTTGGTGTAACACCTCAGATTTGGAAAATGTAGTTTTGGGTTGGTGTTTGTACCAACGGATCCCATCTACGGACCATAGATGTTAATCGTAGGCACTAGGAAAATAAAATTTTCAAAACAACTCCTAGTAGTACCCTTTTGATAGTTCAATAGGACGGTCTATCGTTCCTCTTACGGGTCGTAGGTATGTCTCGTAGGTCATGCTAGACTTAGTGAAATTTTGAAGCTTAAAGTTGGTTTCAATTGTTGGTATGTTCAGAACGTAGGTAGACCTACAAGCTGTACATGAGTTTCATCGATTGTTGCCAAATTTAGAGTATCTGATCACTTTCTACGGTTGACCAGTACAGTTCGATGGACCTGTGGACCGTAAGTCTAACCGTATATGGTGGTCGGTAGTTATTTTTAAAGGGTTTTTTGTTCTTTTCCCTAATTGATTAGTGCCTAAACTATTCTTTTCCCTAATTGATTAGTGCCTAAACTATGTCGTTTTAATCCTAATCCTAGACCCTAGATAAGTCTTTTACTAAAATCTAACTACTCTAAATCATTTTTCAAATTTCTCAAATCCCTCCAAAGTTCTCCCCAAAATTTCTCTCTCTAAAGCTTGAAGAAGAAGTCTAGGGTTTCCAGATCAAGTCTCCAAATTCACCATTGATTGTGAGCTTTTGAAATCAAAGTGTGATAGTATTCACCTATGGAGTCCTTTCCTTCATAGGGTTCCTAACTTCTCAATCTTTACAAATTAGAATCTCCAATTGAAGTTAGGGTTTATTCAATTTAATGGGTTCTTTTCAATTATGATCTAATTGATTTTTCATGGTTTTTGTGCATGAATTGAGATAGTTACATGTTTTTAAGTTGATTTCACTTGAACCCATGCATGATCCATGATTTCTAGATTTTGATCATATATAAAGCTTTTGAATTATGAAAGATGAATTTATGCAGATATGCATATTTCTTTATGAAATTGATGAAAATGATTAAGGTTGCTTTGAGAGTAAAGCCTTGATGTTGTTATTTTTGTGAAAGGGTTTCTCACATACTATTCAAAACATGAATGTGAAAGAGTTTTATCACATAAAGGATTCATAAGGTTGAAAGATTTTCTCACCTAAGTTGACTCAAGATTAAGGAGCTATTCTAATGAACTCTAGCTTGGATTGGCTACTTAATTGTGCCTTTCCATGGATAATATGACAAGTTAAGATTAATGACTATTTAGTGAGATTTATCCTTAGCACCAAGTGGATAAGAGGCGATTGCCCATATCTCATAACTATGTGCCCCATAGGTTTGTCTTAGATAAACATTAGCTAGTAGATCAACCTAAGCTAGAAGTTTATGGTTCTTACCTTGGAAAGTAAGGACATCTCTTTTTGGTGTGGGATAGACATCGGATTCCATGTTATAGCTCACATGATCTATGTCGGTTAAAGGTAAATCTCACGCAATAATGAACTAAGGTTACTTTCTAAATGTAACTTAAATGTATTTTAAAGATGTTTAACTTGCATTGACCATAATTATGACTTATGTTTTCTAACATGTTATTTTATGATTTAGCTTGGCCATTGTATGTCAAGTAAATATCTTTTAGCATGATTTCATAACTCTTGTGTATTGCTATCAAACTGGGTACGTTCCATGTACTAACCGCATACTTGTGCCTACATTGTTTCACTAATATATGGTCTGATACTCCTACCTCCCATACTTGAGGCTAGTGATCCTTATAGACATTGAAGATTGGTGAGTCCTTATGTTCCGAGGACTGAGAATATTTTATTACTTTCATGTCTTTTCATTTCGGATGTTGTATGTGATTGTACTGATGTCATTCAACCTGCATCTTTTAATGATGCAGTAACAAATTTTTAGGATCCTCAACAAGAGTCCGTTGAGATCACTTATCTGCTTGTCAGCTTTCAAGTAAGACCTCCTTGCTTCTGGAGGACTCCAGTTTTATAAGTTGTTAGTACTAGTTCCCTTGAGGAGTCGTGGGTCTTGTCTCGACACTCATCTTTGTATAGTAGAGGCTTCATAGATAGATACTTTTGGAGAGTTTTTCAGTTTCAGATGTTTTATTTAAAACTTATATTTCATACTCAGTATATTCAGAGAGTTTTGAGATGTATTACACTATTGATTAAGCATTTCTTTTAGTTTGATGCTGGTGTATACATGAGTTAGTCTTCCGCTTGTAGTCAGCCAATATGAAGGTTTGCTTAGGGGTCAGCAATGGTTCTCGAGTGCCGGCCACATCCAGTGTGTAGGCTCGGGGCATGAAACTTTCATCCTACTTTAGTGAGACCTCCTTAATTTTAGAGGGCTCTAACTTATCTAGAGTATAAATACTTATCAGATGTTGTTAGTAACGTATTCAGATAGCTTTTGGTCTTGTCCTTGTAACCTATCTTCAGTACATTAGAGGCTTCATAGATGAGTAAGATGAGTTTAAGTTTCAGTTTGTTTTGAAAACATCTAAATTATTCAGTTTTCAGATTTCTAAAAATAGATTTTTTGAGTTTGTATTTTTAAAATTGCTTCTTGCTTATCTTTTAAAATTATTCGCATGATTATTATATCATTTAGTATAGTAGTAGGCTAGACCAATGGTTTTCTTGGAACCAGAAATGGTTCTGAGTATTGACCACGTCATATTGTAGGCTCGAGGTGTGACACTAAACATCATATCCTTCTTCTCTTCTAGGTTTATCCTTTAAATTGTGTATATGTGACATTCTGTAATGACGGAAAACAATACAATCTATCCAAAAATTGTATTCATTAAAATAATATAGTACAATACAATACAACACAATATATTACAATATGATATATAATGAAATGGTATTATACGGGTAAAACCGACTCAAAATTTATTTTAACAACACATTTGAATTTCATATGTGATGTTCTTCCTATTAACTTTTAAGGAAACATAATAAATTTATCTTTCTAGTTTCATAAATAATTTGTATTTCATCCTTGTTATACTTTCCGTATAAATTTTTCTTGTGTCTGACTTTTATTCAAATATGTCTTGTCCTAACGAAGCCAGGAATACAAATAAAATATATGAATAAATTTGATTATTTCAAAGTACAGGGATAAATTTTCTATAATTATTTCATATATTTCTTCGATTACATATTCTTTTTTCAGGTATAATTCTTGCAATGGCTTAATTTTAAAGTGGTGAAATGTAGTTAAACTTCAACTCCATATAAAAAATAATAATTGTTAAATATTAATCTTTTTCTAAAATATAAATTAAAAATAATTAATAATCTTGTGATGTTAATATTGAAGTATTAAGTGAAAGTAGTATCATTTAATGTTTTAATAATAGTAAAGGGTCATATTTATCATTCCTTATACTTTTTTGATATATTTGCACTAGTCATCTATAGAACTTTTCCATAATGTTCACAATAATTTGTACGTTTGCTACGCGTCAATCCTCATCCTCTAGGAGGTTCTAGTTTTTCCCAAGTCCCACACCGAAGTTCAAATCAAGAATTAAAAGCTATCAATCCTATCAATAACTCTCTCCTTCTCACTATTTGAACAACGATTTTCAAAGCCGAAAGGGGTAAAATTTATTGCTTGGATAGGATGTTGGACTCATTGTCCCCAACCTATAACTTCCAAGCTCAAATTCTAATTTTTTTTCTTTCTTTTTTTGAGTTAATTTAGCGAGAGCTGGAAGCTTATTCATTAATCTCATTGCCCGCCCAGTGAAAGCAAATAAGCCCTTCCCTTTTAATTCTTTTTCTTCGCTTTGTTTATTATTTTTATATATAATTCTTACTTGTTTTCCTTAAATCAAATACTAAGTAGTCAAGTTATTAGCCTAGTGAATCAATATTTTCATGTGATTATTTGTTTAAGTTCAAATTAGAGCATTATCGGCTCCAAGCAGTTTGTATGATATAGGTTAAAAATACTTTCAAGTTTCATATATGTTATGACCTGATTTCTCAGGTCATGATGACACCTACCTCACTAGTAGGTAGGCCTAACCCTTAGCCCGGAGCCATAAGCAACGGACTATCAAGCGGAAGTCAACAAAAAAGTATAAAGCATACAATAAGAAAAGAAGGGCAATCAATTGAAATACAATACAATGGATTATCCCAAGACCTGAAATCAATTGGTAGTAGAGCGTCTAATAAAAAATAAGAGTACAAAGCATTTACAAAACAACAAAATAAATACATGTTGTCTCTAAATAAAATATAAAGATTAATCCTAGCCAAAACAGATGGAAACTGGTAGCTCCGGATGCCAGGAGCTCACCCTAGTCTCCAAAACTCCAAGCTGCTCCGCACGACTCCAAATCAACTGCGATAACTCAAACTATAATCTCAAAGCCGATCACGAGCGCTCCAAATCCACCGTACATGAGCTATCCACTTCTGAAACGCCTCCAAATACCGCCACGCTCAAAATGACGCTTGCCGCACTTCCACGAACAATCCCACGTGTAGACATGATCACCATAAGCTTCAAGCACTTCGAATCCCTCAATGCATATCCCCTAGCTCCCAAAATTGCCAAAACAACCATTCGGATAAGGATGGTTGTATGAATGGTCTTATTTAAAAGACCAGTCCCAAAAACTCTTCGTGATTGCGGAGCCCAAGGCTAGCGATCACAGCCCACTCACGCGCAAAACATCGCGAATGCAGCGAGGCGCCTCGCGAATGCGAAGCCTAAGGCTGCTAGCCCTTCGCGAATGTGACACATAGCCTCACGAATGCGAAGTCCAGCATATTGGCTAGTGCAAATGCCAACGCAAACGCGATGAAGAAGAAACTTACCAACACTTGCTGTCACTATGAAGCCTAAAAACTAAAGAAGAAATTTGCTTACAGTTCAACAAAACCTACCAGCCCTAACCCCTATATTTCCTCTATCTACTCATACTCCGGCCGTCCTCCCAAAGTCCTCTAATTCCAAATGATGTTCAGACATGAAACTCTAAGACCCATTTCAGCTTCTGTTTTTATCGACATTCAATGTACCTCATTAGAGATTTCTAGATTTGTATAGTTGTTGATCATGGATCAATCTTTTTTCAAATCTTGAACTGATGGTGTAGATTGATTCTTAAGGATCCATAGACGTAGAATTACAACTTGCGTGTGTTTAGTTTCATCATTTGAAGGGACATTTTTGTGGGTTTCTCTTATCTTGTTTGATAAATGACTGCTAGGGTTTCTCCATTTTATCCAAGATTGAAGCCTTTTTTTTAAATCAAAGATTTGATTTTTATCATCAATGATTGGAACTTTAGCTTTACAGATAGCTGATTGTCGTTTTGGTGTATGTTTATGTGGCTTATCAAGACACAGGATCTGGGTATTTTCTTTCTCAGTCTATATTAGGTGCAGGAGAATTTTGCGTCTGGTACAAAATTCCCATCAAAAATTGAATTTTGAAATCATGGAGGTTGCATTGGGTGTTACTTTTTTGGTTTGTATTATAGAAAGAGATCTATTTTGAAGTTTTCTGTTTAGGGATATTTTGAAACCAGTGTTGTATAGTTAAAAATTATGTTTGGTAATAATTTTAAAACTATCACTAAATGGTAATTAGAGGGTTGACTTTATTCCTACTAATTATTAACTTCTAAGGCAAATTAAAGACTTTCCATATGCCATACTTATCTTGTCTAATTGATATCATCTGTATGAATACTTTACTTTTATTGTATTATGTTTTTAGCTAAATCCGCACTAATGCCGTGAGATTTTAGTAATTTAAAGAGAACGAGAAGAAACTTAAGGACAAATACTCCAAAGATACAATTAGGACACAATCCCAAAATTAAAAAAAAATTATTTATATTCATTTCATTCTTCTTGGACCCCTCTCATTTTGATAAAATAAATAATTAAATAATTATAAAAGAATTATTTGTATTCATTCTTCCTGAACCCCTTTCATTTTAATAAACAAATAAACAAATTCTTTATTAAAATGAAAGGGGTCCAGGTAGAATGGAATGAATACAAATAATTCTTTTATTATTTTGAGACGGTGTCATAATTGTTTCTTTGGAGTATTTGTCCTTAAGTTTCTTCTCATTCTTTTTTAATTACTAAAATCCCACGGCATTAGTGCGGATTTAGCTAAGCACATAACACAATAAAAATAAATTATTCAAATAGATGATATCAACTAGACAAGATAAGTGTGGCATTTAAAAAGTCTTTAATTTGCCATAGAAGGCAATATTTAGTAGGGATAACGGCAACCCTCAAATTACCCTTTTTAGTGATAGTTTTAAAAATATCCCACGACTACAACGAGCCACCAAGATCACAAGCACCAACACAAGGAGAACGACCCAATACAAGCCCTATAGGGAGCATATCATAATTATGAGGGCGGTAAAACATAACCTAAAGCATCTAAGGTTCAACCTTGTCTAAGGCCACAAAGTATCAATTCTAACAAGGATAAAGAAGATCATCTACACCAAAAGCGAAGTTGCAAGTCTAAACTAAGGATCCCAACATCCACACTTAGCCCAAGGCTCCTATGGAATAACAAGAGAAAAGCTAAATACCTAGCAAATACAATCCAAACTTACATGAAATCTATATTAGGCATAATCTAAGAAGCTCAATCAAGAAAGTAGACTGAAGCCTACCTCAAAGCCAATCACGAACTCTCTATCTATTGCACATGAGGTATCCACTTTATAAATACCTCCAAACACCGCCATGCTATCAAATTATCAATTACAACATCAGTACTGAGGTTTAGACACTAAATGACAACAATTGGAAACAAACCCAAAAATCAAGTCAAAATAAGAATGTGGGACCCGCGCTAGGAATCCCAAAAATAACACTGTCAAAATGTCTAAACAACTATCTGAGCTTGTGCCCCGAAACGAGGCTCAATTCCATGCCTGGAACAGCCCAAATCACCATATGCATCAAAATTACCAATTAAAGAAGACAAAAGAGAGGTGAAGCCCTTTCAGGACAGAGTATACCTCAAACAGAGTGCCCTGACACTTCCCGCACACTCCAACGTGTAGCCATAAAGATTTCGGACGTCCATGACTTTGAATCACCTCAATCAGAGCTTCCAAGCACGAGATATTGCATTTTGAAGTTAGGGATGAAAGCTGAAATAGCAGGGGATTGATCTTAAAAGCTCTGAAAATTGTTCATCGCTATCACGAGCCTATTGGGTCGCAACAGCGATGGTGAAAAAGTTAATTTTAAGAATTTGTTCATCACTATTGCGAGGCCAAGGGTCACAATCGCAATGAACAAAAAGCTAGGCACTAGAAAATCCAATCTAAAAACCAAGCTATAAACTAGAGGGTGCAATCAACAAATATGCATATTGGTGATAGGCAATGCATATGAATGAATAGGTTACAATAAAACCATCATCAACCATCTGTAACCAAGTGCATACACCTACCTCCTTGTTGTGCGGTTAAGGTAGGACCCATGCAGCTCCAAAACACACAAACCTCCACAAAACCCAAACGAATGACCCGATGACCGAACTGTCAGTCCAGCAACTCATAACTGACTTGGGGTCACTACATGAAAGTTCTAATACTGAAGAGATCGGAGAATAACAAAAATGACCTAAAGGGTCATTACAATTTCTGCTATTAAAAGGATTTTCATCCGCAAAAGTAAAATGATAGACACAGCCTGAAGGCACAAAAGCACGAGGATACAGGGTAGTGACATAAATGATCTTCATGTTATATATTCTCTAGCACCTCAAAATACATCCATTTATACCCGACGATCATGAAATAATATAGCCTCATTTTCCTCATCCACACCTACAACTATGGCCTTTACATCTCATGGTGGTATTGGTTTCCCATATACACTTCCTTCCTTTTTATCCATACTGCTTGTTCAATCCAATCCTAGGAAGTTTTCCAAATTTGTATATCGTTTATCATCTTTTTCAATGCCAAACAATGGATCTAGTTTGGTTTCATGTGTTCCAATGGATCCTGGCCAAAAAATGACATCTTTTTTTCTAGAAGTACTTAGTATGAATGTTACTCTGTCTTTAGTTATTGATAAAATAAATTCAATTGAGCCGATAGGTATATTATTCACCAAGTAGTCCTATCTCTCATGATGATTGATAAACAGTCAAGATCGAGGTGGTCATCTCTATCTTTGTGACTTCAGACCGCAAATATTAATGTAAAGTCTGTTCTAGCACCAATAATGGAACATCTGCCATTACATAGTACTGAAGAAACCCCAGAGTCATTTTTGATACTCTCAACTAAAACTTTGCAGTTATCTATATCCTCTAATCATTCTAAAGGTTAGTATGCTTGGGGAAGAGATTTGGTGCATCGAGGCTCTCATAGGCACATATGTTATTCACTAGGAAGGGCAAATGAGGAAAATGGAGTTGCTTTATATACACATAAAATCTCAAGATATTATGTGGTGGGAAGAGGAGATGGGAATCCCCGTGTCATAAGAAGATTTAAGGAGGATTTTGATTTCAAGGAAATGAATGAAAAGTTCAATAAGAAAGATGTTTGGGACTTCATCTTAAAAAATAGCAAATACAAAGTGGATGATGGAAATTAGGATGACAAAGAGATAAATGATGATGATGTTAATGTTGAATCCAAAGAACTACATGTAAAAGATAATAGGAAGCCTATTTACTGTAAGGATGATTTCTTTGATTCTCTTTCTTATGGTGCACTAGATCATGAATATGCAAAAGTGTCGCTCTCTGAATAAGGGAAAAAAGATGATGAGACATTCGAAGTTGATAAACATAACTCATTCAGAGAGAATCTTGTCACTTTTTCCTTTGTATCAAACTCAAAATGTCTCATCATCTTTTCTCCTTTATTCAAAGAGAGCTACTTTTCCAGGTTCATGATCAGGTGAACCATAAGAAAGAAAATCAAAGAAGTCATCCTTATAGTAAACATGTTTCCTATTATCTTTTACATGTACTTCTCTTGACTCACCTTTAAGATCATCATCATTCATCTCTTTTTCATCTTCATTTCCATCATCCTCTTTGGCCTAGTTATTTTTGCCAAAAAAATCTCAAACATCTTTCTTATTGAACTATTAATTTATTTCTTCGAAATCAAAAACCTCCTTAAATCTTATTATGATAGGGGAATTTCAATCTCCTTTTCCTACTACATGATTTCTATAGTTTTGATGTGTATGTAAAGCAACTTTATTTTCCATATTTTCCCTCCCTAGTAAATGGCCTATGTGCCGATAAGGGCCTTGATGCTCATTATCTCTTCCTTGAGCAGACTGGCCTTTATAATGATGAGATGATATAGATACCTGAAAATTTTTAGTTGTGGATTTTAGAAATGACTGTGGGATTTCTTCAATGTTATCAAATGGCAGAGGTTATATTACTGGTGCTAGAGTAGTCTTTGCATTGATATTTGTGATCTGCAGTGATCAGAGGATTGCATCAGTCCCAAGAGATCCTCAATTCTCACGGGCGATATGTCAAGACCCGAGCCTACACCCTGGACATGGAAGACACTCAAGAACCATTGCTGGTCCCCAAACAAATCCTCATCCTGGTTGACTACAAACGGAAGACTAACTTGAGCATACATAAGCATCAAATTGAAAGAAATATTTAAAAATAGTTTACTGAATCTGAAAACTTCACTTAATATACTAAGTATGAAATATAAGTTTTAAATAAAATACCTGAAACTAAAAGACTCTCCAAAACTGTCTATCTATGAAGCCTCTACCATATATAGACAAGTGTCGGGACAAACCCATGACTACTAAAATGATACTAATACTAACAACTCATAAGACTGGAGTCCTTCGGAAACAAGGAGACCTTACTCAAAAGCTGACGAGCGGATAAAGTGATCTTAACGCACTTTTGTTGAGGATCCTAAGAATATGTATCTGCATCATTAAAAGATTTAGGTCGAATGATATCAGTACATTGAATGTATGTGTATTTAATATAGCTGAATAACAATTAACTGAAAGAAAAGACTGCAATAGATAACAATGTACTTAAGCTGAATGTAAAGAAATAAAAGAGTTAAATCATTTAAAGCTTTACAAAATACTTTCTCATCTCTGAACTCAATATAATAAGTGATATATAAAAATACACTTTAACTCTATTTGGGAGATTCTCTAACCAACACATCACTATGAGCTACTTGATGATACAACATCTCGCCCACGCTGCCAGAACTGTCCTATACCTTGCCGGGGTATAGAACACCTCAACTAAGTGGATCCACTAAGCTATGCTTAAAACAAAATAAGGAATCATCTAAAAAGTATGACCCTTTACCCATGCTGGCATTGTAACACCCCAAAAAAAAATTTTGAGCTAAGACTCAAACCGTCCTTCATTGTGAGTAGAATTTTATCAAGGAATTTAAAATTTCTTGAGTGTTAAGGTCACTAGATGTAGCACCTTGAGTTCCAAGAAGAACTAAAGAGAGTTCATTCAAGTCATTCCTAAATTCTTCTAAGTTTTGGGTCAACTTTAAACGACCATAACTTTCAGTACAAGATGAGTTAGGTGGTCCATAAGTTATAAAATGAAAGGTCTTTGAATTATATTTCCAACACCACCAAGTTTGATAAGTTTCGAGGTTGGATGAGTGAGTTATGCCCTTTTGAATTCAGGCTGTCCAAATAAGAAAGCTACCCGAAAATAGTGAGGAGTATTTTGATCTTTTCCTTATCCAATTAGACTTAATTCGTTTTTAGCAAGGTTTTAGGGGTATAAACTGATTAGGTTCAGTTTTATAATCCTAATATACTCCTATGGTTTTAGTTGAAAGTTCAGAAAGAGGGAAGAAGATAAAAGAGGAGAAAAGAGGAAAGGGTCAGGGCGTTCGTCGAGATTCTTGAGAATTGTTGCGGATTTTCGTCATGGGTTTGATCCCTAAGAGGTATGTGAGTTCACATAGCATTGGGTTCATTCATCCACGCACAAATCATGTTAATTTCAACGTAATTTTGTTTTAGAAAGTTGAAAGTCTTGATGATCTTGAATTGTGTTCTTGAAATTGGCTTTCGTTCTTGAGTTAGGATGGGATTATTGAGTTCTTGAGGAAATCGTGTTGATTTTAGGGTCGTTTATGAGTATATTCTTGTGTACATGTTTTGGGTATCTTAATCTAGAGATAAATTGAGAAAAAGAATCGAATCTAGGCGAATTGGGGTTAAAAAATGAGGAAGAAAAAGTCAGACAAAAAACAAGTATCATGTCTACATCGCAGACCTATTCCTTCAGAGTGAACTTTCCTCTCTGCGTTGCGGAGATATCGCAGACCCCACTATCTCAAATTTATTTCACGACCAAATATGAAAATGCATCTCCGCGTCGCGGACTTGCTCTTAGACAGTGTTTTCTTGACTGTTTCTCTTGATTAACTATCTAAAAATACTTTTAATCATCACGATATCTTATACCACAAATCATAACCTTGAATTCATAATTCTAATTCAAGGTAGAGTTAAGAGTTAAGTATTGAGAGTTCTCTCGAATATTTTGAGAAAGTCCCTTTCAGTCTTTTTGAAGAGTCTTCTGTAATTTCTAATAACTTGTTTCAAGAGTCGAGCACGTGAGTATGAGAATGAGAATAATGTATTCATGAGTCTACTTTATCATCATGAGATCCTTCGTATCATGAACCATAACACTTGAATTCGTAATTTACATTCAAGAGAGAGTTAAGAGTAGATTTCAAGAAAGTCTTTGAGTTCAATTGTGAATCCTTTGAGATCAACTATCGATTTGAACTAAGTTTTGAGGAACTAAGTATGAGAATGAGAAGATTCGTATACATGAGTTCCATAATGTTCTTTAGACCCTTGAGTCGAGTCGTTCATGCTCATAAATTCCGCATGAACTTCATAAGTTGAGCATCTTTGAGAGGAGTAGTATCTTCAAGTTCTACGTCTTGAGTATTGAGTTCCCAATCCCTTTGAGATTATATTCCTAATCATGAGACTATCATATGTTACCCATGAAAGTCCTTGAGTTGAGTTGTTCATGCCCATAATTCAGCATGAACCCTATGAGCTGAGCATTCTTGAGATGAGGTAGTATCATGAAGTCCTTGAGTTGAGTTGTTCGTGTCCATAATTCCGCATGAACCCTCTGAGTTGAGTATTCTTGAAATAAGTAGTATCATTGAATTTATTGAGTTCTATGTATGGTTATTGAAAACATTGAATTGAGTATTCACGTCCATAATTCGGCATGAACCCTATTCTAAGAAGTCTTTTGTAAACCTTTTTAAATTTGTTTTAAGACTTGAGCATATGAGTTTGAGGAAGATTATAGATGAGTTCATTTTTCTTTAAAATGATATATGAGAACTAAGTAATTCCATGAGTAAATGTTTTTACATTTAAGTACAGAGGAAACACCGATTTCCAAAAGAGTGTTCTTGAGCAGTTCAGAGTACCATCTTAAGAGATAGATTTTGAGTAATTATCTCAAACCACATAAAACTTATGTTTTTAAACATATGATCTAGTTATATTTTTGGAGTAGTATTGAGCACCAATATGGGGACGAGTTTGAGTTCAGATAATTCAAAGTCTCCATAAACCGTATAGCCAGCATGGGTAGAAAAGGGTCATACTTTTTAGATGATTCCTTAATGATTTAGCATAGACTAGTGGATCCACTTAGTAGTAGGTTCTATACCCACCAAAAAGGTATAGAACGGCCCTGACAGCGTGAGGCAAGATGATGTATCATCACAAAACTCATAGTGATGGTTGTCAGTTAGAGAAACTCCCACAGAGATATTTTGTATTCTTATATACAGAGAGTTTATTTTGTCTTTTCATATACAAACAAAGTTTATTTTGTATCCTTGCATACAAACTGAGTATAATTTATTCTTAAATACATTGAGTTGCTTTCTACTGTTTTAAGAGCTTTCTATATATTGCATCTCTTATTGTTGTTTTATATTGAGTTGAGTATCCAGAGTTTGATTACTTAGAGTCGAGTGTCCTATTATTGAGTTGAGACTTCTTTTACTAAGTTGGATATCTTATTATTGAGTTGAGACTTATTTCACTGAGTTGAATATCATATTATTGAGTTGAGCCTTATTTCACTAAGTTGAATATCTTACCATTGAGTTGAGCCTATTTTCTATGAGTTGAGTTGGACTATGTTTCTTTGAGTTGGGTTGAGTTAAGTTGAGTTAGTTGAGAAGAGGTAAGTATGTTTCTTTTCCATTAGTTCAAGCTCATGTTTGTGCTTTAGAATTACCCTTACATACTTGTACATTCCATGTACTGAGCCGTTTGGCCTGTATCATTTCATGATGCAGATAAAGGTACTCAGGATCATCAACTGGCATTTTGTTGATACCACATGCAGTTCGAGTTAACTATGATGAGCCTCCTTATTTCTGGAGGGTTCCACTTGTACTTTCAGTTATATCAGTTGTTAGGATGTCATGGGTCTTGTCCCGACTTCAATCTTTGTCAGTTAGAGGCTTCATAGATAGATAGTAGAGTTTTAGAAGTGTGTTCATTTATTTTGTTAAATGTTTTAAAGACTTAAGTTGCCTATTTATAGCGAGTTGAATATATTATTTTTATTAAGAGTTATCTATTCAATATCGTTCAGATTATTTTAAAGTTGAGTATTTGAATTGAATTCAGTTTTTAAGCGTTTGTATCTTTGAGTTAGTCTTTTGCTTATAGTCAGCCCTGGATGAGGGTTTGCTTGGGCACCAACAATGATTCTCGAGTACTGGCCACGTCCAGGGTGTAGACTCAGATCGTGACAAACTTGGTATCAGAGCACAGAGTTCAAGTATCCTAGGGTGTCTATGAAGCCGTGTCAAGTAGTATCTTATTTATGGCTGTGAGGGACCGACTTCTATAAATGAAGGACTACATACATTTATGAAATGTTTCATTTCTTTCATACACTTAATCGTGCAATAGAGCTAAGTCATAGAGATTCATTCATACTCATGCATTTCGCAGATTCATTCGACTACCCCTCATACAAGAGATGGTTGAACATTAAAGTCAGTCCTTTATCGATAAGTTGTTCTTAGCAAGAGTCTTGAAGAAGTCATGAGACTCCAGAGGGGCTTGAAAGGAGCCCATGAGTGAGTTAAGTGTTGATTTTCAAAGGAATGCACTCATAATTATATGAATCGTGCATTTGAGCTAAAAACGAGTTGTACTCTCTTCCTTAAGCCTTGTTTCAACTAAGATCCTTATGAGGAAGTATGATTAGAGATTGGGTAGTATATTCACCCAAAAAGGTAACATGAGTTATGAGATCATGAGCAGTAGTAGTAAAAGTGCCCAGAATTAGAGGAAAGTATGTAGAGGTTTAGTAATCTAAGAAAGGGAGATGGTGTTTTGACAAGCTATGTTACTATAGTCAAACACCTAGTAAGTTATTAATGAGGAGTTTTCCCTTATGTGTAGACTAAGAAGTGATGAGTTGTGAAGATTCCATCATAGGAGGTAGAGTGTGTTTCAGCTAGAAAGGAGTTTGTGATGAAGTGTAATTGTGTAAGTAATGATCAAGTGTAAGTGTCTAATAGAAGAGAAAAAGTATTCATGAAGTGATAGATCTAAGCTAGGCTTATGAATTGTTTGAGAGGGTCATGATGTTCCAAAGGTTATAGAACCAATTAAGTAATGATGTATAATAAGTCACCAAATAGTACTTAAGTTGTGAAGTGGAATGCGATGGTAATTTGTGAGTGTAGAGACTTAGAGGTAAGGATTGACTACTTGTCATAAGGTCTTAGTGGACGATGAGTGTCATGATAAAAAAAAAATGACAACATGAGGGTGATGATGTCAGTATTGAGATTTGATCTAGAAGACTTGACATTGAGTAGGTGAGGAATTTAGGTGATTAGATGCAATAAATATGAGTGGTGCAAGTGAGAGACAACCTTTAGATAAGGGTAGAGAAGTGTGGCTAAGTCACAAGAGTAGTAAGAGCATTAAGAGGTTAAGAGAAACGCCTTAGAAAGAGGTCTTAGTACCTACTTATGGAGAGTTCGGTAGTCAAGAGATAAAGTTTTCCCAGTATTAGAGTAAAATAGGATGTAGACCTGTTAGAGATAATGAAATAGGTCCATAACTTTCAAGTGTCAACTCTATACCTTAGGGGTAGATGACGAGATGAGAAATCAAGTCAAGTGTTTGAGAATAAGATAGTAATGAGTTCCAAAGAGTATGGGAGATATCGTTTCAGAGATCCTTTTTGTAATGGAGTTGTTAGAGCACTAAGCTTGAGTATAGTAAGAGCATACCATTATACTCAGACCTTAGTAAGAGTAACCCCATTTCATACCCAGTTCGGTCGTCATTCGAGGACGAATGATCCCAAGGGGGACATATTGTAACACCACAGAAATTTATTTTGAGCTAAGACTCGAACCATCCTTCATTGTGAGTAGGATTTTACCGAGGCATTTAAAATTTTATGAGTGTTAAGGTCACTGGATGTAGCACCTTGAGTTCCAAGAAGAACTAAAGAGAGTTCATTCAAGTCATTCCTAAATTCTTCTAAGTTTTGGGTCAACTTCAAATGACCATAACTTTCAATCACAGATGAGTTAGGTGGCTCACAAGATATCAAATGAAAGGTGTTTGAATTATCTTTCCAACGCCACCAAGTTTGCTAAGTTTTGATATCGGATGACTGAGATATGCCTTTTTGAAATCAGGTAGTTCAATTAGGAAAGTTACTCGAAAATAGTGAGGGGTGTTTTGGTCTTTTCCTTACCCAATCAGATTTCATTCATTTTTAGTAAGGTTTTAGGGGTCTAAATGATTAGGTTCAGTTTCATAATCCTAATATACACGTAGGGTTTTAGTTGAAAGTTCAAGAAGAAGAAAGAAGAGAAAAGAGGAAAGGATCAAGGCGTTCGTCGAGATTTTTGAGAATTATTGCGGATTTTCGCCATGGATTTGATCCTTAAGAGGTATGTGAGTTGACATAGCGTTGGGTTCTTTCACCCATGCAGCAATCATGTTAATTTTATCATAATTTGGTCCTAGAAACTTGAAAGTTTTGATGATCTTGAAATTGGCTTTCGTTCTTGAGTTAGGATGGGATTGTTGAGTTCTTGAGGAAATTGTGTCAATTTTAGGGTCATTTATGAGTAGATTCTTGTGTACATGTGTTGGGTATCTGAATCTAAAGAGAAATTGAGAAAACAGAATCAAATCTAGGTGAACTGGGTTAGAAAACGAGAAAAAATAAGTATCAGGTATGCGTTACGGACCTGTTCCTTCAAAGTAAACTTTTCCGCGCTGCAACACGGAGAGATCGCAGACCCTGCTATATCAAATTTATTTCGCGACCAAATATTAAAATGCATGTCCGCGTCGCGGACTTGCTCCAGACAGTGTTTTCTTAATCATTTCTCATTATTAACTATCTAAAAAATCTTTTAATCATCACGATATATTTCCTACCACAAATCATAACCTTGAATTCATAATTATAATTCAAGATAGAGTTAAGAGTTAAGTATTGAGTGTTCTTTCGAACAATTTGAGAAAGTCTCTTTGAGTCTTTTTGAGGAGTCTTCTACAATTTCTAATAACTGTTTCAAGACTCGAGCAAGTGAATATGAGAATGAGGATAATGTATTCATGAGTCTACTTTATCATCATGAGATCCTTCGTATCAAGAACCATAATACTTGAATTCATAATTTACATTCAAGAGAGAGTTAAGAGTTGGGTTCAAGAAAGTCTTTGAGTTCAATTGTTAGTCCTTTGAGATCAACTATCGATTTAAACTAAGTTTTGAGGAACTAAGTATGAGAATGAGAAGAGTCGTATACATGAGTTCCATAATGTTCTTTATAACCTTGAGTATCTAGTCATCATGCTCATAAATTCCGCATGAACTTCATAAATTGAATATATTTGTGAGGAGTAGTATCTTCAAGTTCTAGGTTGAGTATTGAGTTCCCAATCCTTTGAGATTATATTCCTAATCATGATACTATCATATGTTACGCATAAAGGTCCTTGAGTTGAGATTTTCATGCCCATAATTCCGCATGAACCCTATGAGTGAGCATTCTTGAGATGAGGTAGTATCATGAAGTCCTTGAGTTGAGTTGTTCGTGTCTATAATTTTCCATGAACCCTCTGGGTTGAGTATTCTTGAAATGAGTAGTATTATTGAAGTTCTTGAGTTTTATGTATGGTTATTGAAAATCTTGAATTGAGTCGTTCATGTCCATAATTCGTCATGAACCCTATTTTAAGAAGTCTTTTGCAAACCTTTTTTAATTTGTTTTAAGACTTGAGCATATGAGTTTGAGGAAGAGTAAAGCTGAGTTCATTTTTCTTTAAAATGATAAATAGGAACTAAGTAATTCCAAGAGTAAATATTTTTACATTTAAGTACAGAGGAAACATCGATTTCTAAAAGAGTTTTCATGAGCAGTTAAGAGTACCATCTCTTTTAAGAGATAGATTTTGAGTAATAATCTCAAACCACAAAATAGTTATGTTTATAAACATATGAGCTAGTTACAATTTGGGATCATTATTGAGCACTGATATCAGGACGAGTTTGAGTTCAGATAATTCAAAGTCTCCATAAACCATGTAGCCAGCATGGGTAGAAAAGGGTCATACATTTTAGATGATTCCTTAATGTTTTTAGCATAGACTAGTGGATCCACTTAGAAGTAGGTTCTATACCCCGACAAGGTATACAACAACCCGGGCAGTGTGAGGCAAGACGTTGTATCATCACCTAGCTCATAGTGATGGTTGTCGGTTAGAGAAACTCCCACAGAGATATTTTGTATTTCTTATACACACAAAGTTTATTTTGCATTTTCATATACAAAAATGTATTTTTTGTATCCTTGCATACAAACTGAGTATATTGTATTCTTAAATATATTGAGTTGCTTTCTACTGTTTTAAAAACTTTTTTTATATTGCATCTCTTATTGTTGCTTTATATTGAGTTGAGTATCCAGAGTTTGATTACCCAGAGTGGAGTGTACTATTATTAAGTTGAGCCTTCTTTCACTGAGTTGAATATCTTATTATTGAGTTAAGTCTTATTTCACTGAGTTGAATATCCTATTATTGAGTTGAGCCTTGTTTCACTAAGTTGAATATCTTACCATTGAGTTGACCCCTATTTTCTCTGAGTTGAGTTGGACTATGTTTCTTTGAGTTGGGTTAAGTTGAGTTGAGTTAGTTGAGAAGAGGTAAGTATATTTCTTTTCCATCAATTCAAGCTTATGTTTATGCTTTAGAATTTCCCTTACATGCTCGTACATTCCATGTACTGAGCCATTTGGCCTGCATCGCTTCATGATGCAGATACAGGTACTCAGGATCATCAACAGACATTTCGTTGATACCATATATAGTTCGAGTTAGCTATGGTGAGCCTCCTTATTTCCAGAGGGTTCCACTTGTACTTTCAATTATATCAATTCTTAGGATGTCGTGGGTCTTGTCACAACTTCCATATTTATCAGTTAGAGTCTTCATAAATTGACAGTAGAGTTTTAGAAGGCAGTTCATTTATTTTGTTAAATGTTTTAAAGACTCAAGTTGCCTATTTATGGTGAGTTGAATATATTATTTTTATTTAGAGTTATCTATTCAGTATTATTCAGATTATTTTAAAGTTGAGTAATTGAATTAAATTTAGTTTTTAAGCTTTTGTATGCTTGAGTTAGTCTTTTGCTTGTAGTTAGCCAGGATAAGGGTTTGCTTAGGGACCATCAATGGTTCTCGAGTGCCGGCCACGTCCAGGGTGTAGACTCGAGTTATAACAGGCATACATGGTTTAAGAGGACTTTGAGTTGTCTGAAATCATTTTCATATCGGTGCTCAATACTTCTCCCAATAATATATACTCATGCTCATATGTTTAAAAACATAAATTTTCCTCTAGTTTGAGATGATTGCTCAAACTACCCTCTTAAAAGAGATAACAACTCTTGAAGTGTCTTTTGAACTTATAACTCATTTAGAAATATCAGTTTCTCTTTTATCAATGTAAAAATAGATAACTCTGGGAATACATAGTCCCCTTATACTTTTACTCAATTCATACTTGAAAACTCTTTATTAAAAACATATCAAAATCATATTTTAATATGAATATTGATGACTCAGGAAGTCATACTGCATAAATATTGATGGTATATCTAGATACCATACTGCTCATACATTGATGGCATACTCGATTGTCACACTAATAATGTTTTAGAAACTCTTTTCTCAAAACTCAGTTTAAGAACTCAAGTGTTGTCTTTAAAAAACTTTTAAAAATTTATAACTCAAATCATAGGGTTCATGTGGAATTATGGATATGAACGACTCAACTTAGGGATCTTAATAGCAATATGGAAACTTAGTACTCAGAACTCAAGAACTCAGATGTAGACGATACTACTCTTCTAAAAAATACTTAATTCATAGGGTTTATGTTGAAATATAAACATGAACGAATCAACTCAAGAATCTCAATGCATAACATATTGCAATTCAATAATTAAGAATAGAATTTCAAAAAGAATATGGAACTCAAGAACTCAAAATCAACTCATCTCAAGAATACTCAAATCTAGGGATAGAGTCCAAGATTACTCTTTTACTCATTTGAAAGTAGATGTAGGGCGTGCAGCCGAACTAGTCCAACACTATGATAGCCTTACCTACCTAGAAGAACAATGTTCCTAAAGAATCTTGAAGAAGAACTTGAATTAGAAGCATTGAAACCCTAGTTTGAAGGTAAACATTCAAGAAAACCTTTTCTTGAGATTCTTGAATTAGTTTCTTGAAATCTCTATGACCAAGAATTATGATTTTCATTAGTGATTCATAATTGTATGGAGGAATTTGAGTTGGAAAGAATGGAATTCTTGGAGAAAGACTTACCTTGAAGAAAAATCTTGAAAAAAGACTGACAGAATCTTAAATGAAGTCTTCTACTTTGATTTTTCCTTAGGGTTTTGCCTTAGCGTTTGAGAGAGAAAAGAATGATGGATTAAGAGATGAAAAAACTGATTGTTTTGGGTCTCTAATTATTCAAGAAATTCGTTTAGGGTTTTCCTAGAGGTAAAAAGACAAAAATGACCATTTTTAATGTTTTCTCATCGGCTAATTCATCACTGCACTATATTAGGTTACTAAAATGGTCATAACTTTTTTAATCAAAGCTTGAATTGTTGCAAAAATTGGTGACGTTGGAAAGAAGATTCAAATACCTTTCATTTGATAGGTTATCGGCCACGTAACTCTTGATATTCTAAGAGATATGGTCGTTTGAAGTTGACCCAAAGAGAATCTTACATCAAAACTTAATCAGTAAGGAAACTTTCAACTAAACTTTCTGCAAGGAGTTTCTAGTGATTTTAATTGATATCCAAAATCATTCTCACACTAAATAATTTACCTTTACACATATGAGCATTTTAAGAACCACCCGACATGACCTTTTACATAAATGATGAATAGTTTGAGTCTTAGCTTAGAAATTATTAGGGTGTTAGACGATAGTTTTTACTGATTGTTGAATGATACACATGTCAGCTCAATTGAACTTGTTTCATCAGTAACGATAGCTAGAGTAGCATTTACATTAAATTCTTTTAGAAAATAAGATGCCATTTTTAGGCCAAGATTTATTGGTAAATTTGAAAATGCACTAGATATATTATTTGGCATTGGAATATATGATAAATTAGATGCCAATTTAGCAAGATGGCTTATTGAGACTTATGTTAGACTTCCATTTTGTCAAACTCTTTTATGATATAAAACTATGATTTTGAACTCTTTACTTCTATTCTCTTGTATAATGTATGTCAAGTGGCTTGCGTAGGGCCTCTTGGGGTCATATACATCATGTTACACCTAGGGTATACTTTTAGGTCGTGACACCAGTAACTAGGTCTATAATTGACCAGGATGAGTCGTAGAAGGGACTACGGACCGTGGAAGGGTTTTGTAGGAGAAATCTAGACTTGGTGGATTTTGGCCTAAAGTGAGGTCTACAGATGGGGTCTACGGATTGTAGAAAGGTCGACGGTATATAGGATGGTGTCTTAGGAAGATGGCCAATTTTTGGGTTCCATTACTTGGTCCGACGGTTGGTCAGTATGGTCCATAGAAAGTCTTAAGTCCGAACCATGGAACCAGGTCAGTAGTTTTAATGAAAAGTGTTTTAGTCTTTTCCTACCGACCCAACCCTTAAATGATGTCATTTTGACCCTATTTCTAACTACCTTTCAACTCCTAAAACTACCCAAACTCTCTAATTCTCTCAAATTTCCATTTCTCATCCAAGTTCATCCTCTCTAATTATCTCTCAAGCTCAAGGGAGAAAGCTAGGGTTCCAAGCTTCAAGTGTCTCTTTCTCTCTTTCTTTGATAGACTTCGATTATCAAGGTATGTGGGAATTCACCAATGGATTCCATTCATCCATTGAGTTCCAAAAGAATCTCAATCTTCAATTCAGTTTTCACCCAATTTGGTTAAGGTTTCATACAATTCTCCATGGATCCAATTTATTATGATTCAATGGTTTGGTTTTAATCTTATTATGCATGATTTGATTCAATTACATGGCATTCAATTGATTTCGTTAGGACCCATGATTTTTACTTAATTATGATGATGAATTTATGAAGAACACTTATGAACTTATGAATTACAGTTTGTGAAAGTTATGCATGTCTTATGAAAATGATGTTTCATGAATTAAGGGTTCTTTTGAGATAAGTGTCAATGAATTATGAAAGATTTTCTCACATATGTATGAATCATGATTTAAAGGAGTTACTCTATGAGGACTTATGATTGGATTAGTAGTTTTATTGTGTTTTTCCAAGTATGATGATATGAATATGAATATGACTATGACTAATTCCACTGGGATTTTAACTTAGCACCAAGAGGACTATGAGATAGAGGCTCTCCCGTTATTAGAGGTTGGGTCTCTATAAGCAATATCCTTGTCCCTAACTACATGGCCCCATAGGATTTTTTTAAGTGACTAAGTTAGCAGATCCACCTAAGCTAGAAGTTATGGTCCCTTTGGCCAATAGGACATCTCTTTTCAGTATGGGAGTAAGACACTGAATTCCATTTTATAGCTCACGTGGTCTATGTCTGTTAATGGTAAATATTCCACAAAAAGAACTAAGTTGCGTTCAAAGGTTTTTATGAAAGCTTTCATTATGCTTTAAGAATGCATTGACCTTGTTCATGACTTATGATTCTTTAATACGTTGGTCATGCATATCATAATTAAATCCTCATATGATCATGTTTATGTCTTTTTATGCATTTCCCTCATGCTTAGTACATTTCATGTACTATGCATACTTGTGACTATATTGTTTTATAATATATGGTCCGACGCTTCTCCTCCCGGACATTCTTAGATTGGGATTGCTCAACTTGATCGTGGATTGGTGAGTCCTCATGCTTCGAGGACCCTACCTTTGATGTTTTAGTATTTTAGTTGTCTTTTAAGTTTCAGACTTGTACGTGGTGTATGGGTTATATCCCGATCACTCTTGTGTTGGTTTTAGATGGGCTTGTCAAGACATAGTTATGCTTCCGCGGTTATCTCCAAAAAATTTCTTTTATAATATGAGACATCTTACTTAAATTCTCGTGTTTTCTATTATATTGTGTTGTATGCATGTCAAGTTGCTTGTGTAGGGCCTCTCAGGGACTTATACGACATGTCACGTCTAGGATATACTAACTTGATATTTAGAGAACAAGGTTTTAGAAAAAAAGTCATAGGATGTATGACTAGCTGCGTTGGGTAGAGTCTTGTTCATGAATGTGAAGTGCGCCACATTTATGAATAGGAGGCATCAAGGTATTTAGGAAACTTCACTTATTTCACTACTCTAAAGGCATGCCATAGAGTTATTCTCTTTAAGGGTCCTTCTAACTCTTATTTGATGTTTTTCAGGATATGTCTCCCCAAAGAGCTTATGTGAGAAGGAATGTCAGTTATAATGTGGAGCTTGAGGTTCTCCAAGTTTCGATTGATCCTTTAGCCGAAGAAAAGACTCATGCCCAATTTTGAGTCTCTTTCCAAGTCTTGGCTTAAGCTATGATGGCCCAAGCTAATAGAGAAGTAGTTGCTCCCATGAACCTAAATGTGGATACGGAGGCTACAAGGATAAGAGGCTTCACTAGGATGATTCCCCAGAGTTTTTTGGGTCGAAAGTTGATGAGGATCCTTAAGAGTTCATTCATGAGATGTATAAAATAATGGATATTATAGGAGTGTCACCAGTCAAAAAGGTGAAATTGGCCGCTTATCAATTTAAGGGTGTTGCTCAAGTTTAGTTCAAACAATGGATGGAGAAGAGGGTTGTTGATACGAGTCCATTTGATTGGGAAAAGTTCAAAAGGGCTTTCCTTGATCATTTCTTTCCTTTTGAGATGAGAGAAATTAAGGTTCTTGAGTTCATTAATCTTCGCCAAGGAAATATGAGTGTGAAAGAGTATGCTTTGAAGCATACTCAATTGACTATGTGTGCTCCAACTTTGGTTGCCGACTCTAGGGCAGGGATGAGTAAGTTTGTGTCAGTGTGTCCGAAATGGTGGTCAAGGAGTGTCGTACCACCTTGTTGATTAAGGAAATGCTTATATCTTGTTTAATGATACATGCCCAACAAATTGAAGAGGAAAATATAAAAGAGAAATCTAGGGAGTCAAAGAGGGAAAGGACTGGTGATGGTGACTTTTCTCATTCTAGGTCTAGTGGACATGGTCGTCCATAATTCTGGCAAAAGTTTTCTGGTCAAGGTTCTTCTAATGATTCGACTCATAAGTTCAACAAGGATAGGGTGTCTAACCCCCAAGCCTCAAGGAAGTTCTGGTAATGGATCTTTTACTCCCTCTTGTCAAAGGTGTGGCAAAAGTCACTTAGGAATAATTTTACCTATATATCATGAAAAAATGTCTTTATGAGATGAAATAGTTCACACACTCAAATCATAGAATCATATATAATTTGAGGATATAGCATGAAATAATAACTCTCACCCTCACAGATAAATTCATATGCATGCACAAAGAAGAATAGATTTGCTCATTATGTACATCTCTACTAATGTAAGTATGCTCGAATATAATCAAATAGGACTTTAACAACATCTAATATATTCTAGGAGATAGGTAAGATAACTATATGATAGCTTAAACTTTCCTTAACAATTTTTCACTCTAAGACTTCATATCTATTATTTTCACTTCACTTTATTTTAGTCTCTCTTCATCGATTATTTCACAAATCTTTTCCTTTGTTATTTTTTCATATCAACAGCATTACATCATTTTCTTCTTCTTCTTTTTTATGTACATTATTTTTAGGAGGAAATTTTTATCACAAGTATCTATCATTGGCTACCTTTAACACTCATCTTCAACTTTAATAAGTTTTATCCACTCGTTCTTTTTTTTCTCAGATTTAACAATTTTTATCTTAGTCTATGCTACAATGTCCAAGGAAGCAAGATTCAAAAATTAGGGATTCAAACAAATAGGTCAAGGCAAATATTTGACTATCAAATGAAAAGCTACAAATAAAGGGCCAACTAATAGTAACAGTGTCTTAACAAACAAAATTTCAAGATATATTAAACAAAGTCTATCATCATCTTCTAAATTACACAATACTTTTTATTTTTTTCAATAACATTCATGTCAAGTTCTAGACTAAGATGACAAAATCGTTCTATTCTAAAATAGATAGGGTGATCATAAACTATAAAATACGAAAAATCTACGTATAGAGTCATTATCAAGAACCTCAGTGTTAGAACATCCGAAATTTTATTTTATACTCAATCGTTAACATGAAGGGTATCTGTAAAGTTTAGTCATAAATATGTTGATATCAAATCTATCGACCAATATGACTTTTATGAGGTTGGAATTATCAATCACTAATGCCAGGTCATCTTGACAGAAACTTGACCTTGGTTAAACGTAGCTTCTTTAAAATTCAAAAATCCAACAAAAGGATTAAATTATTCCCGAGCACCTCTAAACATGTACCTACCATTTATTCAAGTCACAAATCTCCATTCAAATCTAACGAAATTGTCAAAATTGGAACTCAAGCTCGTTAACCTAGAATGCTGACTTGGTCAAAGCTCTCAAATTTCAAACCTTCAAAACTATAAAATCTCAACTAATCATCATCCGATCACCTAAGAAATCATGTCACCTATTCTCGCAAATCATAAACAACTATGATTACACTAAAAAATAGATTCAAAAGAATAAAATAATCATGTGGATCGTTACAAGAAGACACGTGTCTGATGAAAACATGCATGTGTTGGTAGAAGACGTAAGTTCTTTGATACTTTATAATTGTTTCTTTGCATGTAAGATTTTGAGTTCTATATAAGATCTTCTTACTGAAAAAATACTACACTCAAGTATGAGATACAAGATACTCTCTCTATAGCTTAGTCATAGTAGTGAAAGAAATATATCCAAATAATATTGGTAGAGTTGTTTGAAGGGAGGACACTTGAACTCTTTTGAGATAAGGAAAATTTTTTCATCAACAAATTTAAGGAGAAAAGGAATTGTTGGGTTCATCTCTCCTCTTCTTTATCATTTACATGTAGAAATATATTTTGTTTTGTCCGACATTGCTGTTCTTCAATAATTGTGTTTATATCCTACATATTTAATATTATAAAATTACTTGAATGGGTGTCTTTTAACAAATAATTAATTCTTTTAAATATATTTTTATTTATTTTCATCTATAGTTATGCTTGGGGTATTAGAGGTAAAAAAAATTGTGGAATCAAACAAATTGCAAAAATCAAATAAGAGATTTGTAGAGGCCGAATCTAGCTCTAAAAAAGTTGTTACTATAGTAATGATGATTTTGAGGAATAACCGCCAATAATTAAGTCAAATAATTGAAAAAATAAGGTTGTTCTAGATATTGAAAAGAAAATCAATTTTTAATGTAACATTTACAATATAATTTTTAATACGTAAAAAATATTATAATAGTGAATGTTAGATATTTTTGATATGTATAACGAGGTCTCAAGAGTTATTTTATTTATATGCATATTGTAATTTTTGGTGTAACACCTCGAATTTGGAAAATGCAGTTCTGGGCTGGTGTCTGTACCAACGAATCCCATCTACGGACCGTAATCATTTCGACAGACCGTAGATGGTAACCGTAGGTACTAGGAAAATAAAATTTTCAAAACAACTCCCAGCAGTACCCTTTTGATGGTTCAACAGGATAGCCTATCGTTCCTCTTACGGGTCGTAGGTAGGTCTCGTAGGTTACCCCAGACTTAGTGAAATTTTGAAGCTTAAAGTTGGTTTCAACGGTTGGCATGTTCAAACCGTAGGTAGACCTAAGAGCCGTAGATGAATTTCGTCGATTGTTGGCCAAATTTAGAGTAACTGATCACTTTCTACGATTGACCAGTACGGTACGATGG
The DNA here is from genome assembly GCA_035578085.1 of Solanum pinnatisectum. Classification (NCBI taxonomy): domain Eukaryota; kingdom Viridiplantae; phylum Streptophyta; class Magnoliopsida; order Solanales; family Solanaceae; genus Solanum; species Solanum pinnatisectum. Next base: position 36,124,350 of record CM069087.1, read on the forward strand.
ACCTATGGATCGTAAGTCCAATCGTATATGGTGGTCGGCAGTTATTTTTAAAGGGCTTGTTATTTTCCCTAATTGATTAGTGTCTAAACTATGTTGTTTTAAACCTAATCCTAGACCCTATATAAGTCTTTTAAGCCTAAAATATAACTACTCTAAATCATTCTTCAAATTCCTCAAATCCCTCCAAAGTTCTTCCCCAAAATTTCTCTCTCTAAAGCTTGAAGAAGAAGTCTAGGGTTTCCAGATCAAGTCTCCAAATTCACCATTGATTGTGAGCTTTTAACATCAAATTATGATATTACACACCTATGGAGTCCTTTTGTGCCACCCCGAAAGGAGCTATATTAAATTTCATGGTTCCGGTAGCAGGGCAGATTTATATTACGATTTAACGAGTCTCAAATGGCGTGTCAATTATATTCCAGCTTTGGGAGATAACTTGAAGACCTTTGGTGAGCATTTAATGGCCTTAACTTTCAGCCAAGACGGGCCCCAAGAGAAGGGGACAAGGCTGACTTGTGATAGAAACATTCCACTTTCTCCTACCTAATCTTTGACTTTTGTAAAGGCACCCTTTTAGTCTTTTCTCTTGGGAATTTTCCCGTTACGCTTTTAGTCTTATTTTTACAGCTTGTATAAGCTATGTTGTGGTGGTGGAGGAAAAAGGTGGACATGGAGAGAGGGGTTTGCTCCATCGATGATTGGGGGCAGTTCAAGGAGGAGCTAAAGCAATAATTTTATCCTCAAAATGTAGTACATGAGGCTCGTCGAAAATTGAGGGAATTGAAGCAAATATCCTTTTATTCGTGACTATGTGAAAGATTTCATGAAACTCACTCTTCAAATTCTGAGTTTGACCAGCGAGGACTTTATATTTTACTTCTTGGATAGTCTCCAAAATTGGGCCAAACAAGAGCTCCAAAGGCGGTAAGTCAATGACGTTGATGAAGCGATCGTAGTGGCTGAATCGCTTACTAATTTTCGGGCAGATGCAGCAAAGGGGAGGGACAATCAGAGAAAAAATATTCCACCCAAGGTGGATAACAACCGGAACAAAGGCAAGCCTGTTCCTAACCGAGGCAACAACACGAGAGGTAACAATCGTGATAAGCCTTCTAATTTCCACAAAAATTATGAGAAATATAAGAAAGGCGTTCTACATCGTGAGGGTTGTTATATTTGTGGTAAGACTACTCACACTGCCTGTTATTGTCCGTCGTTGAGTAAGTTAAATGCTATAGTTGCTGCTCAAAAAAAGCAAGAGTAGACTGCAATGCAAACTGGAGGACCATCTAGGGAGCAAGGTAGACAGGCTGGTGGGGCGGACAAGGGAAAGAATGTGGCTGTTGGTTTGTTTAATCATATGGTGTTATTTAATCACATGACGCTTACTACGTTGGCTGCCCAGCCGGCTAGTGCAAGGCCGTGCGAATCACTGTTCGTCAATGCCAAGTTGAATCGCAAAGACGTTCAAATTATGGTGGACACCAGGGCAACACATAACTTTCTAATGGAGGAAACGGCTAAGGACCTTTGTTTCAACTATGTTGCCAGTGATACGATGTTGAAATCCATCAATGCCTTCCCCACTACTGTCCATGGTTTTGCTCCTAAAGTCCCCATTGGTTTAGGAGGATGGAAGGGGTTGACAGACTTCACTATTGTGCCCATGGATGTGTTTGACATTATTTTGGGGCTGGATTTTTGGTATGAGGTTAACGTGTTTATTTCGCTACGCCTCAACCAACTTCACATCAACGATGCCGGAGGTTCCTGCGATGTACCCCTTATTCGGGTACCACAAAATGGGATGCACTTGTCCGTCATGCATAGTGTTAAGGGCTTTAAGAGAGGGGAACCAACCTTTCTTGCTGCCCTTATCGGAGGCGTCGAAAACTCAATTGAGGCAGTAGTTTTACCTCCTTGTATTGAGAAGATCCTTTTTTATAATAGGGACGTGATGCCGGAAGAACTTCCCCAACCATTGCCACTATGAAGGGAAGTTGATCACCAAATTGAATTAGTTCTTAGGGCAAAGCCACCTGCCATAACGCCTTATCGTATGGCGCCCCCAGAATTGGAGGAATTTAAAAATCAACTCAAGGAGCTGCTTGATGCTAGACATATTAGGCCTTCTAAGGCACCATTTGGTGCGCCTGTTTTGTTCCAAAATAAGAATGAAGGGACGCTGCGTTTGTGTATTGATTACCGGGCCCTCAACAAGGTCACAGTGAAAAACAAATATCCTATTCCTTTGATCGTCGATTTATTTGATCGTTTGGGGCAGGCTAAAGTGTTCACGAAGATGGACTTGAGGAAGGGTTATTACCAAGTTCGGATTGCCGAAGGTGATGAGCCAAAAACGACTTGTGTCACTCGTTATGGAGCTTTTGAGTGATTGGTCATGCCTTTCAGCTTGACAAACGCTCCAGCGACATTTTGTATGTTGATGAACAAGTTGTTCCATCCCTTTTTAGATCAGTTTATAGTTATTTATTTGGATGACATTATCATTTATAGCAACAACATGGAGGAGCGTGTTGAGCACTTGTGCAAAGTGTTCAATGTCTTGCGTGATAATGCTTTGTGCGTGAAGCGAGAAAAATGCAGCTTCGCACAACCCACTGTCCAGTTCCTTGGACACACTATTAGCCATGGTGAAATAAGGATGGACAACGATAAGGTGGAGGTGATTCGGGATTGGGAGGCTCCAACAAAGGTACCCGAATTGTGGTTCTTTCTTGGCCTCGCCAATTATTATCGATGCTTCATAGCTGGATATTTGGCTATTACTGCTCCACTCACTGACTTGCTGAAAAAGAGTCATGAGTGGGAGTGGACTGATTTGTGTCAAGATGCCTTCAAAAAGCTCAAGGCAGCCATTACCGATGAGCCAATTTTGGCGCTGCCCGATTTCACTAAGGCTTTCAAAATTCATACCGATGTATCTGATTTTGCTATTGGTGGTGTCCTTATGCAAGAGGGCCACCCAATAGCATTTGAGAGAAGAAAATTAAATGATGCAGAAAGACTCTATTATGCTCATGAGAGGGAGATGACGGCTGTAGTCCATTGTCTAAGGACTTGGTGTCATTATGTATTAGGTGCTCACTTTGTTGTTAAGACGGACAACATCGCGACAACTTATTTTTAGTCCCTACAGAAGTTGACTGCCAAGCAAGCCCGTTGGCAAGACTTCTTGGCTGAATTTAATTTCACGTTTGAGTATAAGCCAGGGAAGGCTAATGTTGTAGTCGACGCGCTTAGTCGCAAGGCTGCCTTAGCTGCGATTATTAGCTCAACTTGCAGCAGTGTTATTGATGATATTAAGAAAGGTGTGCAGCATGATCCCGTGGCAAAGAAGCTTATCATTTTGGCCCAACAAGGTAAGATGAAGAAGTTTTGAGAGGAGAATGGTTTGTTGTACACTACGGGGAGACGTGTGTACGTTTCAAGGTGGGCTAACCTTAGGCATACATTGATCAAGGAGGATCACGATTCTGCATGGGCTGGTTACCCGGGGTAGAAAAGGACTTTAGCTTATTAGAATCCTCTTATTATTGGCCTCGAATGCGAGATAACATTGAGGTCTATGTATGTACTTGCCTCATGTGTCAACAAGATAAAGTTGAAACGAAGGCACCGGGTAGACTGCTTGAGCCGCTGCCTATTGCTAAAAAACCATGGGACAGCGTCATCATGGATTTCATCACATGCTTGCCAAATTCGAAAGGGTTCGGGACTAATTCTTGCCAAAAGGATTAGGGGAAGTTGCTGGACACTGCCCAATTCTCATATAATTTGCAGCGGAGTAAGGCGATGGGAAGGAGTCCATTTGAGTTGGCTACCAGCCAACAGCCCAATACGCCCTAATCCTTGCTCGTCGATGCCAGTTTGAAGAGTGTGGGTGCTTATCACATGGCGAAAGCCTGGGAGGAACAAGTTGATCTTGCACGATCTTATCTTGATAAGGCAGCCCGAAAAATGAAGAAGTTTGCTGATTGAAAGTGGCGACCAGTCGACTATCGAATTGGGGATCTAGTTATGATAAAACTCAACCCTAGACAATTCAAGTCGCTACGAGGTGCAAGTCAAAGTATGATATGCACCTACAAGGGTCCTTTCGAGATTATTGCTAAGACAGGCAGAATCTCGTATCGGATTGAGATGCCCCATCACTTGAAGATACATCCAGTCTTCTATGCAAGTCAATTAAAATCATATTTTGAAGATGTGAAAGAAAAAGATCGGGGGCAGTCCAGTAGAGCTCAAATATTCATTACTCCACCAGCAGTGGACAAACAGATCAAGGCAATTATAGATCATCAATTGGTTCGCGGCAAGGGCTGGAATAATTCGAGCTCACAATTCCTTATCCATTGAAAAGGAACTATACCGGAGGAGGCAACGTGGGAGAAGTACGAGGACTTGTGGCAGTTCCGTGACAAAGTCCATACTTATTTGCAATTGTGTGGCACTGGGGTCATCGCCAAATCAGGTGGCGGAGCGTGTGCAGCCCCGAAAGGAGCTACATTAAATTTCAGCGGTTCCGAGAGCGGGGCAGATTCATATTGCGATTCAAAGGGTCTCAAACGGTGTGCCAATTATATTCCAGCTTTGGGAGATAACTTGAAGACCCTTGGTGAGCATTTAATGGCCTTGACTTTCAGCCAAGACGGGCCCCAAGAGAAGGAGACAAGGCTAACTTGTGATAGAAACATTCCACCTTCTCCACCTAACCTTTGACTTTTGTTAAGGCACCTTTTAGTCTTTTCTCTTGGGAATTTTCCCATTACGTTTTTAGTCTTATTTTTACAGCTTGTATAAGCTAATGTAAAGTGGTCACTTGTGTAAAAAAGGAAATACAAAGAAAATTGGCACTTGCCTCCCAAACTTGCTCTCTTATTAGCCTTCTTGTTGGTTGTTTGTGTGTCGACTATTTTAGACGATTTTGCTGCTGCACTTTAGTGCATATTTGTGTTAGGATTGAGCTTACGAGGAACTATGTAATCCCTCCTTCGCTGTCTTACGAGACCTAAGAAAATAGGCCCGTGACACCTTTCCTCCATAGGATTCCTAACTTCTCCATCTTTACAAGTTAAAATCTCCAATTGAAGTTAGGGTTTTATTCATATTAATGGGTTCTTTTCAATTATGATCTAATTGATTGTTTTATGGCTTTTTATGCATGAATTGAGATAGTTACATGTTTTTAAGCTGAATTCACTTGAACCCATGCATGATCCATAATTTCTAGATTTTGATCATATATAAAGCTTTTGAATTATGAAAGATGAATTTATGAAGATATGCATGATGAAAATGATTAAGGTAGTTTTGAGAGTAAAGCCTCGATGTTGTTGTTGTTGTGAAAGTGTTTCTCACATACTATTCAAAACATGAATATGAAAGAGTTTTCTCACATAAAGGATTCATAAGGTTGAACGATTTTCACACCTAAGTTGAATCAAGATTAAGGAGTTATTCTAATGAATTCTAGCATGGATTGGCTACTTAATTGTGCCTTTCCATGGATAATAAGACAAGATAATATTAATAACTATTTCGTGAGATTTATGCTTAGAACCAAGTGGATAAGAGGCAATTGCCCATATCTCATAACTATATGCCCCATAGATTTGTCTTAGATAGACATTAGCTAGTGGATCCACCTAAGCTAGAAGTTTATGGTTCTTACCTTGGCAAGTAAGGACATCTCTTTTTAGTGTGGGATAGACATCGGATTCCATGTTATAGCTCACATGATCTATGTCGGTTAAAGGTAAATCTCCCACAATAATGAACTAAGGTTACTTTCTAAAAGTAACTCGAATGTGTTTTAAAGATGTTTAACTTGCATTGACCATGGTTATTACTTATGTTTTCTAACATGTTATTTTATGATTTAGCTTGGCCATTGCATGTCAAGTAAAGTTCTTTTAGCATGATTTCATAACTCTTGTGCATTGCTATCATACTTGGTACGTTCCATGTACTAACACATACTTGTGCCTACATTGTCTCACTAATATAGGATCTGATGCTCCTACCTCCCATACTTGAGGCTGGTGATCCCTTATAGACACTGAAGACTAGCAAGTCCTCATGTCCGTGGACCTAGAATCTTTTATTGCTTTTATGTCTTTTCATTTTGGATGTTGTATGTGATTGTATTCATGTCATTCAACCTACATATTTTAATGATGCGGATACAGATTTTTAGGATCCTCAACAAGAGTCCGTTGAGATCACTTCATCTACTTGTCAGCTTTCAAGTAAGATCTCCTTGCTTCTGGAGGACTCCAGTTTTATGAGTTGTTAGTAGTAGTTCCCTTGAGGAATCGTGGGTCTTGTCCCGACACTCATCTTTGTATAGTAGAGGCTTCATAGATAGACAGTTTTGGAGAGTCTTTTAGTTTCAGATGTTTTATTTAAAAATTATGTTTAATACCCAGTATATTCAGAGAGTTTTAAGATGTATTACACTGTTGATTAAGCACTTCTTTTAGTTTGAAGCTGGAGTATGCATGAGTTAGTCTTCCACTTGTATTCAGCCAATATGAGGATTTGTTTGGGGGTCAACAACGGTTTTCGAGTGTCGGTCACATCCAGTGTGTACGCTCGGGGCATGACACTTGCTTCCAACTTTAGTGAGACCTCCTTACTTTTAGAGGGCTCTAACTTATCTAGAGTATAAATACTTATCAGATGTTGTTAGTAACGTATTAAGATAGCTTTTGGTCTTGTCCTTGTAACCTATCTTCAGTACATTAGAGGCTTCATAGACGAGTAAGATGAGTTTAAGTTTAAGTTTGTTTTGAAAACATCTAAATTATTCGTATTTCAGATTTCTAAAAATAGATTTATCGATTTTGTAGTTTTAAAATTTCTACTTGCTTAACTTTTAAAATTATTCGCATGATTGTTATATCATTTAGTATAGTAGTAGGCTAGACCAATGGTTTTCTTGGAACCAGAAATGGTTCTGAGTGTTGGCCACGTCAGATTGTAGGCTCGAGGTATGACACTAAACATCATATCCTTCTTCTCTTCTAGGCTTATCCTTTAAATTGTGTATATGTGACATTATGTAATGACGGAAAATAATACAATCTACCCAAAAATTGTATTCATTAAAATAATATAGTAAAATACAATACAACACAATAGATTACAATATGATACATAATGAATAGCATTATACAGGTAAAAGCGACTCAAATTTTTTATAACAACATATTTGAATTTCATATGTGATGTTCTTCCTATTAACTTTTAAGGAAACATAATAAATTTATCTTTCTAATTTCATAAATAATTTGTATTTCATCCTTTTATACTTTCCGTATACATTTTCCTTGTTGTCTAACTTTTATTCAAATATATCTTGTCCTAACAAAGCCAGGAATACAAATAAAATATATGAATAAATTTGATTATTTCAAAGTACAGGGTTAAATTTTCTATAATTATTTCATATATTTCTTCGATTACATATTCTTTTTTCATGTATAATTCTTGCAATGACTTAATTTTAAAGTGGTGAAATGTAGTTAAACTTCAACTCCATATAAAAATAATAATTGTTAAATATTAATCTTTTTTTAAAATATAAATTAAAAATAATTAATAAGCTTGTGATGTTAATATTGATGTATTAAGTAAAAGTAGTATCATTTAATATTTTAATAATAGTAAAGGGTCATATTTATCATTCCTTATACTTTTTTGATATACTAGTTTTCTCACACATGTGTCGCACGTGATTATCAATTTCAAAAATATATGTTATAGTAAATAGTATTTGCTTATATAAGCAAAGATTTGAATAATAAGCTTAGCAAAAAATAATATTGCAGATTCTTTTGTGAATGTTCAATGTGGATTGTCATATATATTTCTTATTCACGCAAACCTATGAAGATGGTCAATGAACAATTTTATTAGTTAAATGCAATTATGCATATATTTATTTCAATTTGATGAAGTTCAATCATGTAATTAGTCTTTATCTCACTAAAATTACCTTATAGGCAATATTTGTTTTGTATTTTTCTTGTCATCTAACCAGATGTGTTTTGCATGTGTATTATACGTTAAATTGTTTAGATGTCATATGAACATGTGAAGAGAACATCTACATTTTATATATTCACAAATTTTTACATTTTTTGTGAGTTTTTTTTTTTAAAAAAAAAAAGAACTCAGAATATTTTAAAATAATATATTTTCAAATTAGAACTCGTTAACTTGATAATACATTTGTGAAATATATAATACTTTAATTTAAATACCAATACCTACCCAAATATAAATATATATTTGCATTAATGAAAATATTTATCTCATAAAATTAGCTATTAAATAAATAATAAATATTAAACAAATACAAACTTCAACTGGCGTTGTTACAAGTCATATGAATTTTTCTTCATTTAAAATAACTATTTTGAAGAAAACTACTTGGAAGTCTAAATCACATAAGTAACATTGATAAATAAAGTCATTCTTTTGTCTTGAGCATCAAAAACAAATCGTGACAATTCTCTAAATTTTGGAAAAAGATATTCAGAAGCATATATCTACAATACAAGAGAAATTGTTGACAAAGCAAATGAATTTAGACTACATCATGTTAACTTCATATATTGGAACATTACATACTGATGTGTATATTAAGAAAAAAAATAATAATTATACCATCAAAATTATATTATTTACCTCAAGTACTCGAGGTTATGGAATATACCCTCTTAGGATAGAACGGCTTACTTCATCAGAATAGTGGTACCTCATATTCCGGTAAACTTCGAACTCACTCAACGATAATAAATTACACAAAAAAATTTTAAATGCAAGAAGAAGAAGAGTAGAAGATTAGAAAAAAATTTGATTGCAAAATGAGAGGAAGTATCTCTATTTATAGTCAACAAAGGGTAGTATGAACAAATGTTTTTTGTGTCTTATCTGAAAAATCATGACCTTTCCGAGAAGTCACAACACTTTGGAAAAGCACAGCTAATTGAAAAAATCACAACTCTTAGAAAAAGTCACAACTTATTGAAAAACTCACAACTCTTTGGAAAAGTCACAACTCACTGGAAAAGTCACAACTCATCGAAAAATCACAATCCTCTGAAAAAGGTTGCAACTTATTGAAAAAGTCACAATTCATCGAAAAAGTCACAACCTAATTAAGGGATATTATAGTAATTTAACATTCAAGTTCGGAGTTCATGCTTTTAAGGTAATATAGATTTGCACTAGTCATCTAAAGAAGCTTTCCATAATGTCCACAATAATTTGTATGTTTGCTACGCGTCAATCCTCACTCTAGGAGATTCTAGTTTTTCCCAAGTCCCATGCCGAAGTTCAAATCAAGAATTAAAAGATATCAATCCTATAAATAACTCTCTCCTTCTCACTATTTGAACAACGATTTTCAAAGTTGAAAGGGGTAAAATTTATTTGCTTGAATAGGATGTTGGACTCACTGTCCCCAACCTAGAACTTCCAAGCTCCAATTCCAATTTTTTTCTTTCTTTTTTTGAGTTAATTTAGAGAGAGGTGGAAGCTTATTCATTAATCTCATCGCCTGCCTAGAGAAAGGTAACAAGCCCTTCCCTTTTAATTTTTTTTGTTCGCTTTGTTTGTTATTTTTAGATATAATTCTTATTTGTTTTCCTTAAATCAAATATTAAGTAGTCAAGTTATTAGCCTAGTGAATCAATATTTTCATGCAATTATTTGTTTAAGTTCAAATTAAAGCAATTATCGACTCCAATCAATTTGTATGATATATGTTAGAAGTACATTGAAGTTTCATATATTTCATGACTTGATTTCTCAGGTCATGATGACACTTACCCCACTAGTAGGTAAGCCTAACCCTTAGCCCGGATCCATAAGCAACATACTATCAAGCGGAGATCAACAAAAAAGCATAAAGCATACAATAAGAAAAGAAGGGTAATCAACTGAAATACACAATGGATCATCCCAAGACCTGACATTAATTGGTAGTAGAGCATCTAATCCAAAATGAGAGTACAAAGCTTTACAAAAAAACAAAATAAATACATGTTGTCTCTAAAAATAATATAAGGACTAATCCTAGCCAAAACAGACGAAAAATGGTAGCTTCGGATGCCAGGAGCTCACCTAGTCTCCAAAACTCCAAGCTGCTTTGCATGTCTCCAAATCAACGGCGATAACTGAAACTGTAATCTCAAAGCCAATCATGAGTGCTCCTAATCCACCGCACATCTGCTACCCACTTCTGAAATGCCTCCAAATACCTCCACGCTCAAAATGACGCTTTCCGAACTTCCATGAACAATCCCACATATAGACACGATCACCACAAACCTCAAGCACTTCGAACCACTCAAAACATATACCCCTAGCTCCAAAAAATTCCAAAACAACCATTCGGATAAGGATGGTTGTATGAATAGTCTTATTTAAAAGACCAGTCCCAAAAACTCTTCGCGGTCATAGAGACCAAGGCTAGAGATCACGGCCCACTCACGCGCACAACATTGCGAACACACTTGTTGACCATTCACAAGTACTCTGAATACCAAAGCGACCTGAACATTTCACCAGATCAGAGCACAAGGTTTAGAATAGTTCTAGGATGTATAAACAACGTCTAGTAGAGTCTTGTTCATAAATGTGAAGCGCGCCACATTTATGAATGAGAGGCTATTGGATGCTTAGGAAATCTCACTTCTTCATTCTCGAAGTCGTGCCATAGAATTTAACTCTATAAGATCTCTCTCTCCTACTCCTTATGCAATGGTCTTTAGGATATGACTACTCGAAATGCTCATGTGACAAGAACAAGGGAGAAAAGGTTTGTTGTGATGCCAATTATGTTTATGTGACTAGATAGACTTGATATGATAGACTTTGATGTTGTATTTAGTATAAATGGGTTGCATTATGGTTATGTGTATTTGATGGTAGAACCCGACTTAGTCATGTCGAGGTTCCCCCGAACATGTCGGCTCTCGGTGAACTGCTCAAGCTGCTCCAGCAATGAGAGTGGGTCACTGCGTGCTGCTCGGGGGACGGACTGGGAACGGTTCCTTCTGGGGCCTTCCCCAGGCATCGAACAACCAACTCAAAACTGGGTTACATTATGGTTATGTGTATTTGATGGTCCCAAAGGATGTTTACGCAATGTGATTTCTGCCCAGTGCTCTGAATGTCAAAGTCAAGAAATTCAACCAAGCGCGGGTAAACGGCAGGAGTAACTATGACTCTCTTGAGGTATACAAATGCCTTGTCATCTAATTAGTGACGCACATGAATGGATTGACTAGATTCCCACTGTCCTTGTCTACTATCCAGCGAAACTGCAGCGAAGGGAATGGGCTTGGCAGAATCAGCGGGGAAAGAAGACCCTGTTGAGCTTGACTCTAGTCTAACTTGGTGAAATTACTTGAGAGGTGTAGTATATGTGGGAGCCAAAAGGCGAAAGTGAAATACCACTACTTTTAACATTATTTTACTTATTCCGTGAATCGAAAGTAGGGCATTTCCCCTCTTTTTGGACCCAAGGCTTGCTTTGCAGGCCAGTCCAGGCAGAAGACATTGTCAGGTGGGCAATTTGGCTAGGGTGACACATCTATTAAAATATAATGCATGTGTCCTAAGATGAGCTCAACGAGAACAAAAATCTCGTATGGAACCGAAGGGTAAAAACTCATTTGATTCTGATTTCCAGTACGAATACAAACCGTGAAAGCGTAGCCTAACAATCCTTTGGACCTTCAAAATTTGAAGCTAGAGGTGTCAGAAAAGTTACCATAGGGATAACTGTCTTGTGGCAGCCAAGCATTCACAGCGACGTTGTTTTTTTATCTTTCAGTGTTGGCTCTTCCTATCATTGTCAAGCAAAATTCACCAAGTGTTGGATTGTTCACCCACCAATAGGGAACGTGAACTGGGTTTAGACCATCGTAAGATAGGTTAGTTTTACCCTACTGATAATAGTGTCGCAATAGTAATTCAACCTAGTACGAGAGGAACCATTGATTCACACAATTGGTCATCGCGCTTAGTTGAGAAGTCAATGGCGTGAAGCTACCATGTGCTGGATTATGATTGAACGCCTCTAAGTCAGAATTCAATCTAGAAGCGACGCATGCACCCGCCGTCCACTTGCCGACCCGCAGTAGGGGCCTTTGGCCCCCAAGGGCATGTGTCATTGGCTAAGTCGCCATGACGGAATCATCGCAGTGACCTCCTTGAAGTACAATTTCCATCGAGCGGCGGGTAGAATCCTTTGCAGACGACTTAAATACGCGATGGGGTATTGTAAGTGGAAGAGTGGACTTGCTGCCATGATCCACTAAGATTCATCCCTTTGTCGCTTCGATTCGTCCCCCCTACCTTCCCCCTCCCCCAACCTCAAATCCAATCATTTCTAACTTTTCAAATGGGAGGTTTATATGATGGGAGTTCAAGTCTCACGTGAGTAAAAAAATGTAGAAAAGAATCAATATACTATTAATCTAACATAAAATAAAGAGTTGACCTCATATAAGAATATGATTGTAGACATAATCAAGTAAAGTACAAATAACTTTAAATGAAAGGGTCCAGGTAGAATGGAATGAATACAAATTATAATTCTTTTATTATTTTGAGACTGTGTCATATTGTTTCTTTGGAGTATTTGTCCTTAAGGTTCTTCTCATTCTCTTTAAATTACTAAAATCTAATGGCATTAGTGAAAATTTAGCTAAAAACATAACACAATAAAAGAAAATTATTCATAGAGATGATATCAACTAGACAAGATAAGTGTTGCATTTAAAAAGTCTTTAATTTTCATTAGAAGGCAATAATTAGTAGGGATAGTGGCAACCCTCTAATTACCCTTTTTAGTGATAGTCTTAAGAATATTACCAAACATCATCCCACGACTACGACGAACCACCAAGATCACAAACTCCAACACAAGGAGTATAAGCCAATACAAGCCCTATAGGGAGCAGATCATAATTACGAGGGCGGTAAAACATAACCTAAAGCATCTAAGGACCAACCTAGTCTAAGGCCACAAGTACCAATTCTAACAAGGATAAAGAAGATTATCTACACCAAAAGAAAAGCTAGAAGCCTAAACTAAGGATCACAACACGCACATTAAGCCCAAGGCTCCTATGGAATAACAAGAGGAAAGTTAAATACCTGGAAAATGCAATCCAAATTTACATGAAATCTATACTAGGAATTATCTAAGAAGCTCATAATGAAGCTCAATCAAGAAAATAGACTAAAGCCTACCTCAAAGACGATCATGAGCTCTCTGAATCTATCACACACGAGATATCCACTTTATAAATACCTCCAAACACCTTCATGCTATCAAATTATCAATTACAACATCACTACGAACGTTTACACACTAAATCACAATAATTGAAAATAAACCAAAAAATCAAGTCAAAACAGGAATGTGGGACCCGCAACAGGAATCCCAAAAATAACTCTGTCAAAAAGTCTAAACAACTAACCGATCTTATGCCCCAAAACGGGGCTCAATTCCATGCCTGTAACAGCCCAAATCACCATATGCATCAAAGTCACCAATTAAAGAAGACAAAAGAGAGGTGAAGCCCTTTTAGGGCAGAATATACCTCAAACAGATAGCCCCAACACTTCCCGCACTGTACCTCTGTATTTGAAAGAGATAAAATTAGAAAGAACTAAATTGGAAATAGCAAAATCTGAAATTTTTGCAAGTTATGCATAAGTTATGAGTCTAGGGTCAATTTCAAATAACCATAACTTTTAGTATAGGATGAGTTAAGTGGCCATAAGATATTAAATGAAAGGTCTTGGAATCTTCTTTCCAACGCTGCCGAGTTTGCAAATTTTTGAGCTTGTATGAGGGAGATATTCCCGTTTGAAGTTGAGTTGTCCATTTAAGAAAAGTTACCCAGATTTACGAGGGGTATTTTGGTCTTTTCCTTACCCTATGTTGACACCCAATTTTGATCGACCTTTAACTATTTCAGAAATGCTATTCGATAAAATAGGTATCTTTAAAATACATTCCGAGTTTAGAATTGTAATCTATTTTGCATAAAAAATTATAGTTTTAGTATGCATTCTTTATAAAAATTATTGTAAATATTATTAATTTATTCTCTTAAATTATTTTAATTGATATTTAGACTCGAAATAATTATTATACTCAAATGTTTTAAAATTTAAGTGATTTTAATTATATAAAAAAATATTATAATATTAGTAGTATTTAATTGAATAGCATTTCTATAATATTCCCCAAAATCATTTAAATCTTAGTCTATTCTATTCTAATTCTAGCCACTCCAATTCCAATTGTATTTCAATTAGGGTCATCCTTTCATTTCAATTCTAGCCAATTTATTTCAATGTTGGCCATTCTAAATCCAATTCAATCTGATTTTTTAGAATTCATCTTTTAATCTCGGCTGTCCTTACTCCAAGATCGAATCCTAGCCCTCCATCTCTTATAAGATCAACAGATGAGATCAAATTTCCATCTTTCTTATTTTAACACTAAAAGACCAAGAACCCTAAAAGTTTGTTCATTCTCTTTCTCTCTCAATCAGCCGCCTCTCTCTCTCCATCTCCGTTTCTTTCTCGATGAGAAGCACCGAAGCAGCAACAGTCGCTAGGACCAGCACCCTCGACGCCGTCCTCTCGCCTCCTTGCTCCTCCTGCCTCTTCTCCCCAACGAGACCCAGGCGAGTGCGAGCTCCAGCGAGCAAAACAGCAGCAGCCGCTGGTGAGAACACCAACAGCAACCAGCAGCTTCAGCGAACACCTGCGAACGAGAGCCAGCTCTGACTCTGGCGAGCAATCAGGCGAACTCCAACGGTCGGCGAACAACATCTCCAGTTGGCGAAGGCAGGGGGAACCCCGGTTAAGTTAAAGTCTTCCACTTTTTGAAAAAAGGGATCTTTTCAGATCCGTCCGAGTTCGTTTTCTTGTTCAGTTCATTACTTAAGTTATTTTCGCTTGATTATTGAAATGATGATTTTATGCTTGTGAGGTTGATGCGATTCTTTAGTAATTTTCTGATCTGATGGACTATTTCAAAAGGGACTCCCCCTTCTCCTCCTCTTCAAAGAACAAACTACAGAGACAAGAGTAAAATAGTTGACAATAACAACAGCAACGAAAGGGTAGAAACTTTTGAGGGAGGGCAACTTCCAAGTGACCTTGTCCTTAGACTTGAGCGCAAGATTTCAGAGTTGGAAGAAGAAGTAGCGCATATGCGTGATTTGGCCAAGTTGTTATTTCTCTCGGAACCAGATTTGGCAAAAATATAGACAATCCTCCTCACTTTAACCAAACAACCATGATAAACAATCCTCCAACCAATATATCCCGACATAAACCCACTCATCCAAATATCTTCACACCCAAAATACCCAAATCCCATTTTACCACTACCACCAACAAACTAAGCCAACCATTCCAAAACCAATTCCAAATGTATACTCTTCATATACTCCCGGAAATAACAACCTCAACCCCATATATGTGGAAACCGCTCCCGTGAACCATAACTACCATGAATCAGAGTCCTCCCAAAAGGACATTCTCATAAAAACCTTGATCGATTAGATAACTTGGCTAACAGGGTGCAACATGTGGAAAGAAGCAAGAGGTTGGGAGGATTGAGCTACAAGGATTTGTGTATGCACCCCGACGTAAAACTGCCTGAAGGATACAAGCTTCCAAAGTTTGAAATGTTTAATGGCATTAGAGATCCCAAAGCCCACCTGCAAATGTACTGTGACAAGCTTGTAGGGGTGGAGAGAGATGAGAAGATACTTATGAAGTTGTTTATGAGAAGTCTCACTGGGGAGGCTCTATCATGGTATATTGAATAAGACCCTCAAAAATGGGTTGAGTGAGTGGACATGGCAACAGACTTCATGAACATGTTTGGATTTAATGTAGAAAATGCACCTGATTGGTTCTACATCCAAAACTTGAATAAAAAGCCCAGTGAATCCTTCAGGGATTATGCCATAAGATGAAGGTTGAGGCGGCCAGGGCCAGACCTCCCATGGAAGAATCTCAGATGAAAGACTACTTCATCCGTGCTCAAGAGCCACAACATTATGATAGGATGATGCTTGTAGCTGAGAAGAGTTTCGCTAAAATTATCAAATTAGGCGAAAGAATTGAAGAAGGCATAAAAATGGGACTATCATCAACCTAGAGGCCCTACAATCCACCAACAAAGCTATCCAATCTGGTGGAATGGTAGAAAATCGAAAGAAAACAAGTTCGATCATGATGGCTCAGGGAACCAAAAGCCCTTATAAGTACCGAGCAACAACCCCACCTCCATCTCCATATCCTCAAACTCCATATCCCTCAGCTTCACCACCTATATCTCCCCATCCCATGCCAGTATATTACCAAAATGCTCTTCCTCAAAATCAGCAAGCTTCATATCCTGTCTATACTACCCAGCTAACATACTTCCAAACTCCACCATCCACTCAAACACCAAACTACCGAAACAGACCTCCATATGAAAGAAGACCCGTAAAAAACTATACCCCTCTGGCTGAGCCCATAGCCCAACTTTATGAGAGGCTGAAAGAGGTTGGCTATGTCACCCCAATTCCTACATTAACTGCGAATGTCCGTGCAAAATGGTATGACCCTAACAAGGTTTTTGCCTACCATTTTGGGATGAAAGGCCACACTACCAAAGTTGGAAGAGCCGTGAAAGATAAGGTTCAAATGTTGATTGATAAAAAGGCCATCCAGCTCAAGAATCCGGCACCAAATATTGCAAACAACCCTTTGCCTAACCATCAGGTCAACATGGTAGAAGTTGATGATACCTCAGACTGGGAGAAATCCATTTGGGTCCTTGAGCCAGAAGAAATGATGACTATTACCACCCAAACGCCAGTTGTAGTGCAAATGCGTATTCCTTTTGAGGTTGAGGTTGCCATGCCCAAGCCCCCATTCACCATTTGTAGGGCACCTCCTCCTGTCCAATATGATACCTATGCTATCCCATGGGACTACAGAAAAGGAAAAGCAAAAGTGGAAGAAGCAAACACTGCAGCAGGAGTGACTAGTTTCGGAACAATTTACACTTTCAAAAATTTGGTTCAGGGTAGCTCCAGCAAATCCAAGGCACCAATTGTAGAGCTTGAAGATCAAGGTATCTGGAAAAAGATGCAAGCTAAAGAGTACTCTATTGTTAAGCACTTGAGTAAAACCCCGTCCCAAATATCAACCACGTTATTATTGTAATCTTCTAAAACTCATCGGAATGCTCTTTTGAAGGTCCAAGTTGAAACCTATGTCCTATCTAGCATCACTCATAAAGAGGTAGCCCAAATGGTCGAGCAGAGTTTTTTAGGCATACAAAATATCTTTTCATGAAGACGAGTTGCCACTTGAAGGAAAAACCCATAATAAGGCTTTGTACATTTCAGCTCAATATCAGGACAAGATAATCACCAAAGCCTTGGTTGATTCAGGTTCTGGTTTGAATATCTACCCTTTGAGCACATTAACAAGGCTAGGCATGGATAGTGCAAAGATCCAAACCTGGAAGATGAATGTCAGAGTTTTTGATGGCTCTCAGAGAGGTACTATTGGGGAAATAACTTTGGACATGCTCACTGGTCCTGCTACCTTCCCAATAGCTTTCTAGGTCTTGGACATTCCATCCTCATATAACCTATTGTTGGGTCGCCCTTGGATTCATATGTCTAGAGCGGTTCCCTCTACTCTTCATCAATGCTTAATGGGATCATAAAGAGGTTGTAGTCCATGGGGAAAGAGGACACCCTATATATGCGATAGAAGGAAGAGATCATTCAGATGGTGAGATGTACCATACAGTGGAGCTTGTCAGCAATATTGAAGTGCAACCTTGGTTTAGCCAGAAGATCATAGATATAATGGCCTGGTTTGGTTTCGAGCTTGCGAAAGGTTTGGGAGCTAGATTACAAGGAATAGTCAAACCCATACAACTCGTTCCTCATTCAACTACTTTTGGCCTGGGATATAAATATACTACTGAGGAGTGGATTGATTTGCAACCACCTAGAGATAGGTACTACTATCCGTTGAAGAAACCCATACCACCAATGTACCAGTCAATTCGATTGGCCAGATTCATAGGGGTATCACTAATGAGATTCTAGAAAATATAAAAGGTTTGTCTCTGACGAAGGAGGAAGGAAAAGTTTGCAACGTCGTGATCAACGAGGAGGAGAAAGGGGACCCTAGAAAAAGCAATGAAGTGAAGATCAGCATCAGCATTTGGACCTCAACTCCATCCAAACCTCGTCAGGCATCTGGGTAGCTTTGGAAGATGTTTTTCTATCAAGTTTTAAAATGTTTTCAATAAATAGTTTAAAATTCTAATTCTCTCTTATTGTTTTCAAATGCTCATATTATGCAACTCTTGAGTTTTTAATCAATAAAGTTTTTTCCCATCCATTTAATATCTTATATTTATTTGTGCGTTATTCTTTCTTCCAGCAAAATCTATTATAAAAATGTTGAATCTGAGACTATGGCATATAATGAGACTGTGCATTTTAACATTAATGATTTAGAAGAGGTCGAGGAGAAACCCAATCCAAACTTAGTGGAAACAGAGGTAGTAAATCTAGGAAATTCAAAAGTGACACAAGAGACCTGAGTAAGCTTCCATATGACGAAAAATGACAAGAACTTCAATAGTAGCTCACCGGTTACCCACTGATCCAGCCTTACCTCCAGTGAAGCAGAAGCTCCGCAAATACAAACCTGAGTTGAGTTTGAAGATCAAGGAAGAAGTATCGAAGAAACTGGAGGCCAAAATTCTTCAAGTGACAGAGTATCCAACCTGGCTTGCAAATGTTGTTCCAGTGCCCAAGAAAGATGGAAAGGTCAGAGTTTGTGTGAATTATCGGGATCTCAACAAGGCTACTCCCAAAGATAATTTTCCATTGCCCAACATACACATCTTGATTGACAACTGTGCTAAGCATGAAACACAATCATTCGTGGATTGCTTTGTGCCTATCATCAAATAGAGATGCATAAGGACGATGCTGAGAAGTCTGCTTTCATCACACCGTGGGGTGTCTACAACTACAAGTTAATGCCTTTCAGGTTAAAGAATGATAGGGATACATACATGAAGGCAATGACCACCTTTTTTCACAACATGATCCACAAGGAAATTAAAGTTTATGTGGATGATGTCATCATCAAATCAAAGAAGGGTTCAAATCATCTAGATGATCTACGAAAGTCTTTTGCCAGACTACGCAAGTATAACTTGAAGTTGAATCTTGAAAGTGTGTATTTAGGGTTCCTACTACAAAGATTTTGGGTTTCATTATCAGCCGTCGGGGTATAAAAGTGGATCTATCAAAAATCAAAGTCATTCGTGATCTAACTCTACCGAAGACTAAGAAGGAGGTAATGAGTTTCTTGGGACGACTCAAGTACATCAGTCATTTCATAGCCCAATATACCATTATTTGCGAGCCTATTTTCAAGCTGTTGAAGAGGGATGATGCAGTGAAATGGACAGACGAATGTCAACAAGCATTTGACAAGATTAAAGATTACTTGTCCAATCCTTCTATGTTGGTTCCACCAGAATCTAGTAGACCACTGTTGTTATATATATCAGTGTTGGATAATTCTTTTAGCTGCATTTTGGGACAGCGTGATGAAACAGGAAAGAAGGAGCAGGTGATTTATTACATGAGCAAGAAGTTTACATCATATGAAGCTGGATACTCTCTATTGGAGCATACCTGTTGTGCCTTAACTTGGGTCTCCTAGAAGCTGCGACACAACCTCTCCTCGCGCACTACTTATCGCATTTCAAGGATGGATCCTCTGAAGTATATCTTTCAAAATCCCATGCCCACAGGTAAACTGGCTAAATGGAAGATTCTATTGAGCGAGTTTGACATAGTGTATGTTACACAAAAAGCAGTGAAGGCACAGGCATTAGCAAATCATATGGCGGAAAACCCTGTAGATGACTATTATAGACCATTGAAAACTTACTTTTCGGACGAGGAAGTAGCTTTTATGGGGGAGGACATCCTTGAAGAATATGATTATTTGAGGATGTTCTTTGATGGAGCTAAGAATTTGAACGGATCCAACATCGGAGCTATTTTGATCTCGCTAACTGGGCAACATTATTCGGTATCGGCGAAACTCAAATTCCTTTGCTCAAATAATATGGCTAAATATGAAGCTTGCATATTGGGGCTCCGACATGCTATCGACTTGGATGTCCAAGAAATGCTAATAATAGGAGGTTCAAACCTATTGATTCATCAGGTTCGAGGCAAATGGGCTACCAAGAATCAGAAGTTGTTACCATACTTGGAGTGCGTGCATAGGTTGTGCAAAAGGTTCATCAAGGTAGAATTCAAACATGTGCCAAGGATCCAGAATGAATTCGCAGATGCCTTAGCCACTTTGTCTTCCATGATTCAACATCCTGATCATAATCATACTGATCCTATTTACATCCACATATATGAGCAACCAGCATACTACTTCCATGTCGAGGAAGAGCCTGATGGAAAGCCTTGGTACAATGACATTCGAGGATATTTAAAGAGCGGAGAGTATACGAAAGATGCAACAAGTGTACGAAAGCATACCACTCGGAGGTTAGCGAGTCAATGCTTTCTAAATGGAGAAATCCTTTATAAGAGGACTCCCGATTTGGGGTTGCTAAGGTACGTCAAAGCTGGATAAGCTAGTAGATTGATTGAAGAGAGACATGCGGGAACATGTGGTCCTCACATGAACGGTTTTACATTGGCAAAGAAGATTATGAGATCGGGATATTTTTGGCTAACTATGGAGACAGACTGTATTCGCTATGTTCAAAATGTCATCAATGTCAGACTCATGCAGATATGATCTGAGTTCCTCCCAATGAACTCAATGTTACTAGTTCATCTTGGCCATTATCAGCTTGGGGCATGGACATCATTGGTCCAATCGAGCCAGCAGCATCCAATGAACACAGATTCATTCTTGTTGCAATTGATTACTTCACCAAGTGGGTCGAAGCCACCTCTCACAAATCGGTAACAAAGAAGGTTATGGATGACTTTGTCAAAAATAACATTATTTGTAGGTTTGGGATTCCTGAGTCAATCATCACTGATAACGGAACCAACCTAAATAGTGATTTGATGAGATCATTGTGTGAGAAATTCAAGATCAGTCATCGAAATTCTACAGCATATACCACAAATGAATGGAGCGGTCAAGGTTGCAAATAAGAACATCAAAAGGATACTGCACAAGATGATCGACAATCACAGACACTGGCATGAAAAGCTACCATTTGCATTATTGGGATATCGCACTACTATGAGAACTTTTATTGGGGCCACACCTTATTTTCTGGTATATGGTAATGAAGTTGTGATACATGCTGAGGTAGAGATACAATCTCTAAGGATTATTCAGGAAGCGGAGTTGAGTGATGCTAAATGGATACAAGTGCATTTGGAGAATTTGGCATTAATAGACTGAAGAAGGATTAACGTTGTGTGTCATGGCCAACTCTATCAGAATAGAATGGCCAAAGCTTTCAACAAGAAGGTTAGACTCGAACATTTCTCACCTGGGCAACTGGTTTTAAAGCGGATTTTCCCAAATCAAGATGAAGCAAAGGGTAAATTCTCACCAAACTGGCAAGGTCCATACATAGTCTCTCGGGTATTGACAAGCGGAGCCCTCATACTTGCAGAAATGGACAGAGAAGTGTGGCCAAACCTATCAACTCAGATGCTGTAAAGAGATATTACATCTAAGTTTGTTTCATCCTCTTTTACTCTGTATTTGGAACTACGTCAGACTTGATTCCCGTTTAAGAGAGAATACGTAGGCGCTTCTATGGAGTTTGGTCTTTATCTTAATAAAATTTTCATTTTCCCCCATTTCATTATGTAACTGGGGCAAAATTTTTGAGATGGTCTTAAAAATTCCATCAAAGCATTCTCTTTGCGAGTCTCGATACTGGGACAGAATTTTTGAAAGGAACTTAAAAATTCTATCAAAAGCATTTCTTCTCACAAATCAGTAACTAGGGCAGAATTTTTGAGAGTGTCTCAAAAATTCCTTCAAACAAGCATTTTCTGCACAAATTAAGATTGGGGCAGAATTTTTGAGAGGGTCTTAAAAATTCACAGCAATCAAACTACAATCTTCAGCAAAGATCAAAATAACATATTTGCTACTGAGTCAGATATTTTAAAGTCTCAAACTGTGCCATGGTTAAATATTCAACATTACTTTTTACAAACTAATATTTTCAAAGGCTTTTTCAAAAAAGTCTCTCTCCTATTTTACATTTTTCTTCAAAGCAAATGCCCGAAAAGGTCTGGATGGCAAGCCAAAGGAGCACACCAGTCGGAGCAGATCAACCGCCCCCATTTTTAAACTCATAATTTTTCTTTGAATACAAGAAAGACAGTACATATACGAGAAGCAACTTCAACAACGTACCACTATATTGAGCCCGAAAAATCGCAAATCAATGGCACCCCATCCTTCCAATCAGACGGAAGGATCAAGATATGTTATATCAATCCCGAACAATCATCATTCAATGGCAACCTCTCCTTACTATAGGATGGAGGGTCAATCCACAATACTCCGAACTCAAAATTTTTCAATCAATGACACTAAATCCTTCCAATAAGGCAAAGGTCTATGCCCTTAATTAACTATTGCGTGAGCCCGAGAACTATATTGTGCCTGAAGATTACATGTGTCTGAATATTGCATTGTGCTCGAGATTGCATGAGCTCAAGAACTATATTGTACCCGATGACTGCATGTGCCCGAAGACTGCATTGAGCCTGAGATTGCATTGTGCTCGATATTGCATGTGCCCACGATTGCATGAGCTCGAGAACTATATTGTGCCCGATGAATGGATGTGCCCGATGACTGGATGTGCCCGAAAACTGCATTGAGCCCAAGATTGCATTATGCCCAAAGATTTGCATTATGCCCAAAGATTTGCATTGTGCCCGAAGACAACATTGTGCCCGATATTGCATGTGCTCGAGAATTGCATTATTGCATGTGCTCGAGATTACATTGTACCCGAGATTGCACTTGTGCCCAAATTGCATGTGCCCGAGATTGCATGAGCCTGAGAACTATATTGTGCCTGATGACTGCATGTGCCCGAAGACTGCATTGTGCCCAAAGATTGCATTGTACCCGATATTGCATGTGCCCGAGATTGCATAGTGCTTGAGATTGCATTTGTGCCCGAAGATTGCACGTGCCCAAATTGCATTTGTGCCCGAAGGTCGCATGTGCCCGAGGATTGCATTATTGCATGTGCCCGAGATTGCATTGTGCCTGAAGACTGTATGTGCCCGATATTGCATTATGCCTGAAGATTGCGTTGTGCCCGAGATTGCATTATGCCCGAATATTGCATGTGCCCGAATAAATTCATATCAAGTCACAAGTATCAACAGATGCCCAAATTACAGATACACTTTCTTTACTCATTACTTTATATTTCTAAGGCGTCATGGTCTAAAGGCATCATTTTTTCATGGCCTGCAGACATCATATCATGGCCTAAGGATTTACTTTCTGCTTATCATGATCCGAAAGAGTCATAGTCTAGGGGCATCATTTATTCATGGCCCACAGACAACATTTGCATGACTTGAGGAATTAATTTTGTGTATCATGGCCCTAGACATCGTAGCCTAAGACATCATTTTTCATAGTCTTAAGGCAAATATCATGGTCGATATGGGAAATTGCATCATGTATACCTTTATCGTTTGTTTGATATATTTGCTCTAATCATATTACAAGCTATAGATTTGCAGAGACTGACATTTTACAGGCTAGATCAATCGCCCCCTCATCTATAATTATCGTGTCTATATCTATCGCAACAAAGGCCCTACCAATTCTTTGCAACTCATATTGCTCCTCTTCATCCGAACGTTGCTTAAAGCTGGAAACCTCGTTGTCATGCTCCTCTCGCTTCTCTAAATCTTATCCATTCAAGCCGATATCATTCCCGTTCGAATATCACACTACTCTTTCATTTTTAGGAGTTTCGTTTGCTCCTAAATCTAGAACTACACACAACATGATTCTCCTATAACCAAAGATATGTAGGCAGCTTAATACCAAAGTCTCGGTCGTACCCCTTTCCAAATCTATATTGTTTCAACTGATCCCACTGACATCTCTCATTGGTCGGACAAAATCGACTACTAAGTCAACGTTGGTTGCCCGACAATTTATCCTTCATTTCCAAGCAACCAAGGGGCAGCTGTTGACACCCAATTTTGACCAACCTTTAACAATTTCAAAAATGTTATTCGATTAAATACATATCTTTAAAATACATTTCGGGTTTAGAATTGTACTCGATTTTGTATAAAAAAAAATTGTAATTTTAGTATGCATGCTTTATAAAAATTATTGTAAATATTATTAATTTATTCTCTTAAATTATTTTTATTGATATTCAGACTTGAAATAATTATTATACTCAAATGTTTTAAAATTTAAGTGATTTTAATTATATAAAAATATTATAATATTTGTAGTATTTAATTGAATAGCGTTTCTTTAATTTTCCCCAAAATCATTTAAATCTTAGCCTATTCTATTCTAATTCTAGTGTTCCAATTCCAATTGTATTTCAATTATAGCTATCCTTTCATTTCAATTCTAGCCAATTTATTTCAACGTTAGCCATTCTAAATCCAATTCAATCTAATTTTTTTAGAATTCATCTTTTAATCTCGGTCGTCCTTACTCCAAGATCGAATCCTAACCCTCCATCTCTTATAAGATCAACGGATGAGATAAAATTTCCATCTTTCCTATTTTAACACTAAAGACCAGGAACCCTAAAAGTTTGTTCATTCTTTTTCTCTCTCAATCAGCCGCCTCTCTCTCCCCATCTCCGTTTCTTTCTTGTCGAGAAGCACCAAAGCAGCAACAGTCATGAGGACCAGCGAGTGTGAGCTCCAGCCACTGGCGAGAGCACCAATAGCAACCAGCTGCGAACGAGAGCCAGCTCTGACTCCAGAAAGAAACTAGGCAAATGGCAATGGCCGGCAAAGCAGAAGCTCCGGTGAACAACATCTCCGATCAGCGAAGGCGGGGGGAACCCCGGTTAAGTTAAGTCTTCCAGTCTTTGAAAAAATGGATCTTTTCAAATCCGTCCGGGTTCATTTTCTTATTCAATTCAGTACTGAAGTTATTTTCGCTTGGTTATTGAAATGATGATTTTATGCTTGTGAGGTTGATGCGATTCCTTAGTAATTTTCTGATCTTATGGACTATTTCTTAGTCATTTTCTGAACGCCGAAAGCATGTATATTTTAGCTTTGTTAAAATGTCATTATATTCTATTGAGATTTAAGATATCTCGGGTTCTCAGAATCTCTGGTTCGATCAGGACCAGGACCCCATTCATTCGTTTATGAGAGCGACTCTTTGTTCCCATTCTCCACCGGGTCATCAAGTGATTAGCTAGCTTAATCCATTTACAAGAAGATTGTATCATGGGTTCGAATCCTATTTCCTCCGGTATAGAAATGAACCGGGCAGGCAAAATTACGTGAGAGAAAGAACCTCTTGGTGGAGTCCAGTCCCCCGGATGACAGAATAGCACTTCTTAGTGACTAGGAGCGGAGAGCCCGTTGCACCTAGTTTTTCTGGCCTATCTACTTGTTTAGTTACCTGTTGTTGATTACTAAACAGATTTAGTAAGATATCCTATAAATGGGTTGATTTGCCAAAAAAATTTGATTAAGGATTAATTCAAGCAACTCTCCGGTGATAATTTTTCTTAGCTTAATAATTGACTGTTGATCTCATATTGATCTATTGATTGCCATTAATTGATTTGTTCTTCCTTTTTAGCTTTAATTAGGATCTGCTAGGTCATATATGTTTGTCTAATTGCTGGAAATCAACCTTGAAATGTGTATTGGTACTTGACTTTTGGATAGTGTATTTAATTATGGAAATGACTCTGTGTTTTACTTGTTTTAATTATAGTAAGAAATTCCAACGAGGTAATTTGTTTGGACTAATTTTATTCCTTTCCTTTAAATTATGTGCTTTGATGGATATCCTGTAATTTTTATAAATTTGCTAACTTGTGTTAATTGATTTTTCTACCTTAATTAATTTAACTAGTAAGATGCAGTTGTTTATTTTGATGAAATCATGTCCAGCTATAGTAAAGGTATATTGATATATTTTTGAGCTATAATTATCACCCTTTTTGTATTAATTATTACGTGTATTACCTGATTTTTTTTTGCATATTATTGTCTGTTAATTGACTCATTTTACCTCAATTAAAAGTTGATAGATTTCTTACTTGTTTATAATTGGTAAAAAGAATAAATAAATACAGGACTGATTTTATACTCCTTTTGTTTAAGGAAAGGATGTTATAATTGGCTCCTTGATTATTTCTTCCCTTATTACCGTGCCCCTCTCACTTAGTATATAAACAAGGCTCCCTTTCATTGTTTAGACATCCAGACATTGGCTTACACTCGAAAAATACTAAAAGATACCACTCTCTACTCTTTAACAGAATTAAGTTTTCCGGTAAACAAAAAGCTCCCTTCTACCTGCTACTTTGTTGTGTTCGGGTGGGTTACTGGATTAAGTGTGGATCTTCATTGCTGATTTCTTTTACTGCATAACTGGTTAGTATCCTTTATACATTTTTAATTTTTGTTCTGCATCATCTTAGCTATCTTAAGTCCAACTTTGGGTATTAATAAATAAAAGGAAGCATCCGAGTCAGTTTTCTTCTCCCTCTATTATGTGTGATCTTATATTTTTTTTTGAATGAATTGCTTGTTCGAATCTAGTGTGTATTCTCTGAGCTATTTTATAATCAATTTGTTGTACATATGTGATTTTATATGTTATATCCACCTACTCTTCCACTTTGATTTAGCAGGTTGAATTTAGTTCCGGGAGTTCGAAGAGTTGCCTGGGATGGATCATTGGAACAAGATTTATTTTTAGCCATATTATTTGTATTGGCTATTAAGTTTCTGTAATAATTTTGTTGTGTAACTCTAACTCTCTCTCTATATATATGCAAAATTACTTGGGGGACCATCTAAGTGGAGGGGGAATTAAGTGCTAACTGTTCTTTTACTTATTTATTTCAGTACGAGTGATTGCTATAAAATCTGCCCATGTTGCTTGAAACACGTGAAGCATGCTAATATGGCCGAATTCCTTAGATAATCTGCCTAAAACCAACCTTTATTAAAATTGACCATTATGTAATAAAGCTTGTTTCATAATTTGAACATTTATTTAGAAAACCAATCTAGTCGTTTAGATTTGGACTTCTTACCTTAGCATGTTAATAAAATGGGCCCTTGAGAATTTGTCTAAGTGTTTAATGAATTTTATTATGTTAACAATTAACAGGGTAATCTCAATTATTTGATAACATGTTTAGAAAACTTAAATCTACAATATGTCTAGAAATAATCTCAATCCATTTCAACATGTAAGTTAATTAAATTTTTAATGATTGTAGAATTCATGCATATAGGTTTTCTTGAATATCATAAATTTTCAGCATGTTCGCATATAGAAAATCATGCCTATAGGTTTTTTGAATGTTACCATAATTTTCAATGTGTTTGCATTTAGAAATCATGCTCATAAAGATTTGTTTTATTTTATATGTCATTTGGGGTTTAGACAATCATGCCTATAGGTTTCTGGATTATTACATCTTCATATAGGAAGTACGCTTAGGATCAATAATTAATCTCAGCATTTCACTTAGAAACCATGCATAAAACTAAATAAATAACTTTCCAGCATATTAAATAATATGAATAAGTCTGTTGCATGTTTCTGCTTATTGTCAAATGATTTTTGCAAAATAATCATTTTCTACCACTTAAAATCAATCAACAATTTCCAGCATGCTAAACTACCTAAATAATTTGCTTGGTTAGATATTTGCTCAAAAGTTGTTTTCTGCATTTCGAACACTACCCTATCAATTAAATTTAATTCATAATAACTACATGCATGCAACTTTAATATATGTTGCCCTGACTAAGTTCTGCCCCCCAAAATAAGTAATTTTCTGCTTTGAAATAAGCTCTATTTGGCTACTTAAATAAATTGATGTCTTTCTCAGCATGTTAATTAGCAATAACTAGATTTGTTTCTACAACTAATAGACTATTTTCTGCTATGTATTGTTTTACTGCCCTCCTTAAAATTAAATAAATTCTGCAACCTGTCATAACTTCATGCCCTATTAATATTGACCAATTACTGTTATAATATCTGTTTGTATGCCACACACTTAGCATGCGACCTTTTCACTCTATTTTTGTTGGCCAGCATGTTTAATTAAAATCTAGAGGCAAATATGAGATTTATGTGCTAATGCTCGTCCTATTTGTTTGACTTGGTGTCTAAGGGGCCTATTTTGAAGCATATATTTTATTTTGGTCTAAATCCACCCTAATAGTAGTCAAATGCCTCTTGGACCTTAAGCGGGGACTCTAGACACCTTTTAGAGACGAAATGCATGTGGAAGGTGGGGTAGGGGAAGTTTAGGCCCAACAGAGATGATGACATTGCCTCGAGCCGTAAACGACAAATATTTGTTTTGTCTGTCCCTATATAGAAGCCGAATGTTGATCCGTAAAGTTGTCGTTTTTAGAGTCTCCCTTTCCTTTTCCCTTTACTTTCTTTAATTATAATTGTTTGGGGTAGTTTAATAAAATAAAAATTGTTTCGCCTATTTATTTGTGTATATTATGTCTTCTCGCTTATCTATAGCTATTTGTGTTTATATATTTAATATTAAGTCATCCCCTAGTTCGCATGCTTAAATAAAGAATAAATGAAGCAACTTTAATTGCTAAATGTTAGTTATCATCTAGCAAGCATGCTTAAATTAATTAACCAATAAATGCAGTGACCTTAATTGCTACGTGTAACCCCCACATAAATTGCATGAGATACGGTCGAGACCCACATTTGTGGACCTCGAGGGATGTCTAACACCTTCCCCTCGAGGTAACTTGAACCCTTACCAGATCTCTGGTCCATTGACCCTTAGTTAAAATTATTTAGGTTAGATAGGTGCCCTAAAAATAATTACGCGACCAAAAATTTAATTCTATAGCTGCGTCACGGAGGTGATACGGAGTCCTCTGCCTCAAAAATATTTGTTCGACCAAAAAAATGAAATTCTATATCTATGTCGCGCCAGTGTTCTTTAACTTGAGTCTTAGCTCATTCTAATGAACAACTCTCTTAACCTTCCTAAATCATTGAGAGGTCCTACATTCCAAAGCATAACCCTTGAATTCATAATTCAAAATCAAGATAGAGTTAAGAGTCAAGTATTGAGAGTTCTTCAAGGCATTTCAAAAAGTCTTTTTACAAATTATTTTTAAACTTGTTTTAAGACTTGAGCATTGAGTTTGAGGAAGAGTAGAGCTGAGTTCATTTTCTTAAAATGATATATGGGAACTAAGTATTCCCAAGAGTAAATGTTTTCACATTTAAGATGAGAGGAAATACCGATTTCCAAAAGAGTTTTCATGAGCAGTTTTAGTACCATCTTCTTTAAGAGATAGATCTTTTGAGTAATAATATCAAACACAGAAAAAGTAATGTTTCTAAACATATGAGCTAGTTAAATTTTGGGAGTACTATTGAGCACCGATATGGGGATGAGTTCAGATAACTCAAAGTCTCCATAAACCATGTTGCCAACGTGGGTAGAAATGGGTCATACTTTTTAGATGATTCCTTAATGCTTTTAAGAATAGACTAGTGGATCCACTTGTAGTAGGTTCTACACCCTGGCAAAGTATAGGACAGTTCTGGCAGCGTGGGATAGACGTTGTATCATCACATTGCTCACAGTAATGGTTGTCGGTTAGAGAAACTCTCACAGACTTCTTTTGTATCTTTATATATACAAACAAAGTTTACATTGTATTTTCTAATACACTGAGTTTTTATCTACTGTTTAAAGCTTTTCTTTATATTGCATATTTATTATTGCTTTATATTTAAATGAGTTGAGTTGAGACGAGGTGGTGTTTCTTTTAGTTCCAGTTCAAGCTTATGTCTTGTTTAGATTTCCCCTCACATGCTCGTACATTCAATGTACCGACGCCATTTGGTCTGCATCATTTTATGATGTAGATACAGGTAATATGTTATAGTGACATAGGCCCATCCGGTCGAGAGAAGAGACTTGAGATTAGCTACTAGGTGAAGTACCAAGGAGAGGATCGGCTTCATCCATAGCCAATACGGAGGGATTGACATAGTAAAGGAGGCTAAACAAAGCTATCAAAGGGATGTGCCCAGGCTCGGAATATCCTTCTTTCGTACCCAAGAGTAGCCCTATTTCTAATAGGAGCAATTCAAGCATTAATTAGTAATACCCCATAATAGGATTAGCATCCAGTGCTTCGTTGATCCAGTTGAGCTTCGAAGGTTTTGGTGAGTCTTTTTGCTTCCACAGGATCCCTTTTATCATCGTTTTTTCATTTCAGTTTGTTACGACAATCGAGGGTCTTGTCCCGACATCCCTCATAGTATTAGAGGCTTCATAGATAGATAGACGTTAGTTCATGAGTCTTTCAATTTTCATTCCGTTTATGTTGAGACTTGAGTTGTCACTTGGCTAGTTGAATGTTTATTTCTAAAACATTCTAAAGTATGAGTTGTCACTTGGCTAGTTGAATGTTTATTTCTAAAACATTCTAAAGTATTAGTGGAGTTATAGTTACTTTTAACGTGATTTTACTATGAGTAAGTCTTCCGCTAAGAATTAAGCCAGACCAAGGGTTCTCTTGGGGCCAACAATGGTTCTCGAGTGCCAATCGCATCCAGGGTGTAGGCTCAGGGCGTGACAAACTCCAACGCGTATCCACAAAGATTTCAGACATCCATAACTTTGAATCACCTCAATCACAACTTCAAAGTGCAAGATATCGCGTTTTGAAGTAGGGGATGAAAGTTGAAAATCGCAGGGGATTGATGTTAGAAGGTCTGAAAATTATTCATTGTTATCGCGAGCCTCTTAGGTCGCGATCGCAATGGAGAAAAGTCAATTTTTAGAATTTGTTCATCACTATTGCGAGGACAAGGGTAACAATCACAATGAACAAAAAGCTAGGCACTAGAAAAGCCAATCTAAAAACCGAGCTATAAACGAGAGGGTGCAATCAATAAACAAGCATACCGGTGATAGGCGATGCACATAAATGAATAGGATGCAATAGAACTATCATCAACCATATGTAACCAAGTGCATAGACCTACCTCCTTGTTGTGCGGGTAAGGTAAGACCCATGCAGCTCCAAAACATACAAACCTCCATAAAACCCAAACGAACGACGACCTAGTGACCGAATTGTCAGTCCCAACAACTCATAACTGACTTGGGGTCACTACAGAAATGTTCTAAATGCTGAAGAGATCAGAGAACAACGAAAATGACCTAAAGGGTCATTACAATTTCTACTACTTAAAGGACTTTCATTTGCAAAAGTAGATTGATAGACACAGCCTGAAGGCACAAGAGTATGAGGATACTGGTTAGTAACATAAATGATCTACATGTTATATATTCTCCAGCACCTCAAAACACATTCATGTATATGCGACGATCAAGAAATAATATATCCTCATTTTCCTCATCCATACCTACAACTATGGCCTCTACATCTCATCGTAGTATTGGTTTCCCATATACACTTCCTTCTTTCTTATCCATACCGCTTGTTCAATCCAATCCTAGGCAATTTTCTAAATTTGTATCTACTTTATCATCCTTTTCCTTGCCAAACAATGTATCTACTTTGGTTTCATATGTTCCAATGGATTCTGGCCAAATAATGGCATCTTCTTTGCTAGAAGTACTTAGTATGAATGTTACTCCGTCTCTAGTTATTGATAAAACAAATTCAATTGAACCGATAGGTGTATCATTCACCAAGTAGTCGTATCTCCCATGATGATTGAGAAACAGTCAAGATCGAGGCAGTTCTCTCTATCTCTGTGACTTCAGACCACAAATATCAATGCCAAGTTTTTTCTAGCACCAATACTGGAACATATGCCGTTACATAGTACTGAAGAAACCCCAGAGTCATTTTTGATACCCACAACTAAAACTTTGCAGGTATCTATATTCTCTAATTATTAGGTGCATCGAGGCTCTCATAGGTACATAGGTCATTCACTAGGAAGAGCAAATGTGGAAAATGGAGTTGCTTAATATACACATAAAATCTCAAGATATTATGTGGTGAGAAGAGGAGATGGGAATCCCCATGTCATAAGAAAATTTAAGGAGGATTTTGATTTCAAGGAAATAAATGAATAGTTCAATAAGAAAGATGTTTGGGACTTTATTTGAAATAATAGCAAATTCAAAGTGAATAATGAAAATTGGGATAACAAAGAGATGAATGATGATGATATTAAAGTTGAATCCAGAGAACTACATGTAAAATATAATAGGAACCATGTTTACTGTAAGGATGAATTCTTTGATTCTCTTTCTTATGGTGCACCAGATCATGAATATGCAAAAGTGTCGTTCTCTGAATAAAGGAAAAAGATGATGAGACATTCAGAGTTGAGAAACATAACTCATTCAGAGAGAATCTCATCATTTTTTTCCTTTGTCACAACTCAAAATGTCTCATCATCTTCTCTCCTTTGTTCAGAGAGCACCACTTTTCCAGGTTTATGATCAGGTGAACCATAAGAAAGAAAATCAAAGAAGTCATCATTATAGTAAACATGTTTCCTATTATCTTTTACATGTATTTCTCCGGACTCACCTTTAAGATCATCATAATCCATCTCTTTTTCATCTTCATTTCCATCATCCTCTTTGGCCTTGTTATTTTTGCCGAAAAAATCTCAAACATTTTTCTTATTGAACTATTCATTTATTTCTTCAAAATCAAAATCCTCCTTAAATCTTCTTATGATAGGGGAATTTCAATTTTCTTTTCCCACTACGTGATTTCTATAGCTTTGATGTGTATATAAAGCAACTTTATTTTCCACATTTTCCCTCCCTAGTAAATGGCCTATGTGCCGATAAGGGCCTTGATGCTCCTAATCTCTTCCTCGAGCAGACTAGCCTTAATAATTATGAGATGATATAGATACCTACAAATTTTTAGTTGTGGATTTTAGCGATGACTCTAAGGTTTCTTAAGTGTTATCTAATGGAACATGTTCCATTACCGGTGCTAGAGCAGTCTTTGCATTGATATTTATGATCTGCAGTGATGAGAGGATTGCATCGGTCCTGAGAGATCCTCAATTCTGGGCGATACTATTTACTGATTGTTGAATGATATATGATAAACGCTCAACTACAGCTTATCCAATACTAGGTGTAGGCGATTGAAATCTAGTATAAAACTTAACAAAGAGGAGCGGTACAAGTTCGACTTTAGTTACGAAGTTACAAATGTAGTCTAATCG
This sequence comes from Solanum pinnatisectum, assembly GCA_035578085.1. Taxonomy (NCBI): domain Eukaryota; kingdom Viridiplantae; phylum Streptophyta; class Magnoliopsida; order Solanales; family Solanaceae; genus Solanum; species Solanum pinnatisectum. The sequence continues at coordinate 36,157,950 of CM069087.1, forward strand.
GTTATACGAATAGAAACCATCGCAAAAATTTAGCTATATCGAAAGGGTGACAATAAATGTTAGATGGGGGGATTGGTTTGTCAATTAGAAACTAAAACAAACATGAAAGGAGGGGAATCAACAATGTAGAGAGGAATTTTAGGGATGTGATCAATTATAGGCTAATTTCGCTATATAGGTAATTGAAATTTACTAACGATTGCTAAATCTCAATAGGTAGGCTAGACTATAGATACAATTGCTTTCTCTCGAACAACTATTATGATTCAAATGAGTTCTATCGAACCTCGACAAGCTTAACAATATAAACAGCCCAAAACCTTAATTTATCTACTCGCTCGAGCTAGATAGGTAGGATCGAGTTTAGGATTCACTCTCTCGAGATGAATCCACATCAACTCAATAACTACAATCATTAATCGAAAACCTTGGTTCTAAAACTTATTTCTCAAGCAACCCCAAAACTCTTAGTTAGAATTGCATTTGCAACTACAATTCATAGATTAATACACAGCTATCGATTAAACTCACTTCAATTAAGCATTTAAAATAGTAAAAAACAATACCCATAATCTAATTAAGCCAATAATCACACGATCACACCCAAGAATTGGGGTTTTAGCTACACATCATAAAAAGATAGAAACAATTACCAACTATATTTGCCATGAGCTGGGCAATAGTTTCCAAGTCTCTACAATGCTTCAAATTGAATTAATTCAAAAACCCAATTGCAATTTCTAAAAACCAAGTCTCAAAAGCTTCAAAGTCTACAATGGAAACTCAAAAACTCAGAGAAAACTAAAACTCTCAAAACTTTCAGAATCAGAAATGTTCGCTCTTCTTTTTAAATTTCAATTTATAGTTTCCCAAATTTTGGCCTTTAAGGCCATTACGCAAAGTAAGTCGGGCATCGCCAACCCGGTCGACATCTTCCCTTTGCTCCATTCCATCGCAGGGTTGCATTGGCTATTAGTCCTTAGGGTTCTGTGACTTTAGGCGATCGAGGTCGATGTCACCGAGTCATTCGGCGGTCCACTGACTCTATTTCTGTGGCCAAGTAGGTTCTTCCTAGGGCTGGCATGCTGAAACTTTAGGCAAGCTAAAGAGCCACTCAACGGCTCACTGAGTGATCTTGGCAATCACCAAGATTGCCTTCTTTCAACTTCTTCAACATGTTCACTCATTTTTGCCCGGTAATGTCTTTGCCTTGCTCTTTAGCCTTTATATTAGGCATTTCAGGACACTTAAACTATGAAAACAAAGCCCTAAATGAGTCAAAATCTCGAACTCATCAACAGCCCTAACTTAAACTTTTGTTTGTCATCAAGTAAATCTCAAGATCAATTAGTTCAACAAGGATGTCTACAAACAGTGTTGCTCAAGACTCAACACAAATGCACATAAAAGGTTCAAACTGTACATACAATGCTCAATTGTGCACTCTAAGTTTAAAATTGTGACTCACCGTTATCAAGTATACTCAAGCTCACAATGCTTGCTTCAAATGCAAGTTCAAGCTCAACAAAAGTATTCAAATGCCCTTACAACAAAGATCATTCCATACTCACAAAAAATTCCTCATCAATTTAAGATACCGGAATCAAATACAACTCTCACACTCACAAAGATGAACACATGCATGACTCCACCCATAGTCTTGCCCTTATTTTCCAATCAACCTTCTATTCAGCTTACTCAAGATCATGAAGGTCTTTTTAAGGCATGTAATGGGGCTGAGTATAAAGGTATGACATTTGGGTTTAGTGGCTTTTACCTTCATAAAGCATGGCCTAAAAAACATTGTTTCTCCTTCTCTTTCACGTTCAAATATGTTGACATCCACCCCATTATTCAACTAAACATGTCTCATCGGATACCTCATTTCTTCTGCTTCTTTCACAACACTTCTTTTTTATTCTTTTCCATTTTCACCCTTTTTTTTCTCTCTTTTCTCTCTTTTTTTATATATGGAGGGGTTCCATCTTTTTTTCAAAACAATCCATCAATGGGGAATTTTTCACACTTCTTGACTTTCCTCCTTTTTCACTACACCCCCAACTTAGGCTTTTGTTGGCTATTCAAACTAACCAAGACTTCATGAAGGTTATGGGTAAAGGGATAAAGAGGTCAAAGTTGTTCAAGTTTCTTCCAAAGAAAATGATAGGCTCAAAAGGTGTCATGACAGGTTCACACTTCTCACAAGGTGGCCACAAAGTGGTATCTTATCAATTTGGTTCACTCTTCAAAACTTTTGCCTAAGATCAATTCAATCGCTTGCTTCAATCAATCAATCAGACCAACGTGGCAAATTCTAGGTGTCATCAAGCACAATATTTAAGACAACCTCACCACACAAGGAATTTGATACAATTATCAAACAAGACTCCACACTTTCTAGCTAGCGTGCAATCTTCATCACAGGAGACTTAATCGACAACCGGCTAGTCACATCGAGATGCTAAAAGTTCACATATGGCCTATGTAACTCAATTTGCTTCATTGTAGCCGCACATTCATGTCGTTCAATTTAGAGCACATTCATGTCGTTCAATTTAGAGCACTATTCAAGTCATCGATATTGACCACAACCGACACTCAAATTTACAAGAGAAAAATCACAATCACACATAAAAGAGGTGGCAAATTTTTTTTTTAAAATCGGTTCAAAACTATTTTCATATTAAAAACAATGGACCAAGATGGATCATCAACCAAGATATATATAAACACAAATAAGATCCAATCATACACAGAACCAAAAAAAAACAACAAACCAATATTCACAAAAACAACCCAATAGAGGTAGGTATGGAAACACCTCACCCCGCCAATAAAAATAAGTAGTTGTCCTCAAATACAAATAAAAACAAAAACAGTCTAAAAAGTAACAGAAAAGGAGGCAAAAAGTCACCCTGCCAGGCTAAGCCTGGGTAAAGTATGCATGTTGGCAACTCCCTCTATCTGGGCATCAGTACCCGGTATATCAGCATCCTTGGCTCCACCAGAGCCCACCATAGAAGTGTCCCGGAGTGATCCCTGCCTAGCTGTCTCGAACATGGCACCCTCCAAGTCTGTCAAATCCTCATACACAGTCTCCTAATACTGAGATGCTCCACATTTGTCTCTGCCTTGGACTTTGAGTCAACATCATCAGCCCTAGTATCAGCTCCGATCGTAGCAGCCAGAGGAATATCAGAACTGGCTGAAACATCAGCACTCAGCATCTCAGGAATCTCCACAGTACCAAAGAACATGGATAAATCAATGGACTTTAGCTCGTCCACATCTCTAGCAGCCCAACAACATCGGCCTTCAAGGTCGTCACAGCAACAATAGCCCCCTAGCTTTTCTCACACTTCTCAACACTCACTGTAAGGGCATTCAACGCCAGATTATGGCCCTCAATCATCGATCTATGATCCTTCAACTCGGTTGTAATAGAAGATAGGGCGGTAGCAATCACCCGCCCTATCAACCCAGGCATGGCGGCCTCTACTCGGGAGGCACACACATTAGTAGATTGGGCCAGATAGCCTATCTTATAGGGCATGACCTGGGTGACAGGGGTCGGGAGGCAGTAGCAGAAGCAGCAGAACTAGTGGGAGGGCTGTAGCAGAAGTACTAGGAGTCTTAGAAATAGAAGGGTCAGATGGACCGAAGGGCCCACTGGCCTGAGGAGGCATGATTGCCTCAGTTGGCAACATATCCACGTCGATCTCCGGGGATGTATCCACTAGTGTTTCCCTCTTTCTGTCGGCCTCAGCTCAGGAATCTCCACGTCGATCTCAGGAATCTCCACAGTACCAAAGAACATGGATAAATTAGTGGACTTCAGCTTGTCCACATCTCTGCACAGCCCAACAACATCAGCCTTAAAGGCCATCACAACAACAGTAGCCCCTTAGCTCTTCTCACACTCCTCAACCCTCACCATAAGGACATCCAATGCCAAATTATGGCCCTCAATCATCGATCTATGATCCCTCAACTCAGTTGTAATAGGAGTTAGGGCAGCAACAATCACCCGCTCTATGAACCCAGTCATGGCGCACGCACATCAGCAGATTGGGCCAGATAGCCCATCTTATAAAGCATGACCTGGGTGATAGGGGATAGAGGCAACAGTAAAACTAGTGGGAGGGGTGTAGCAGAAGTACTAGGAGTCTCAGAAATAGAAGGGTCGGATGGACCTGAGGGCTCACTGGCCTGAGGAGGCATGATTGCCTCAGTCGGCAACATATCCACGTCGACCTCCGGGGATGTATCTACTGGTGTTTCCCTCCTCCTTTCGGCCTCATCTCGTATGTACTCGGCCTCAATACGTCGGATGTCAGTATAAGATGTGGGTATCACCTCCACATCTGTCTTCTCATCTCTTGGAACACTAGCCCATCTGCACAACTCGGTGATCAGTAGCAGAATGGGAGTAAGGTATGGCTCTGTTTGACCCTCATGTCCATCTCTTACTCAATCAGTAGCCCTAGGTTCAGTCTCTGGCGATCTATGATTGACCCTAGACAGGTTGTCTTTTAGTGTCGGATGATAGACTCGTTTTGGAAAGGCATGATGATGCTACTTATAAACTCGAACCAGTACCAAGCAACTACATTCATGTCCTTCTTCTCGATCTGTGCACCAGCCTCAATCCACCTCGAAGTGGCATCGAAAAGTAGGGGTGCCAACCAACCCTCTAAAGTCTTCTTTTTTACCAAGTTTGGGTAGTTATGCATGAAATCTAATGAACACCCCAGTACTCATTTATATCATAGCATCGACAATTGACTTTCTTGCCTCAAACCACTACGAACTCAATCGGCAAGGAACTTTCCTTCTTTTTCCCCTTCTGCACCAACTCACCGTAGTTCGAATAGAACTCCTGGACCCAAGTAGGGATGTATGGGCCTCGGGGTTTAGTGTAAACCTCAAACTTGTGGAACCGCAAGGTGTTCCATTCCTCTGGGTATCTGTCCACCATATCATCGGTAGACAATCTCTTTTCCTCTAAAATGGTCATCCAACCCTCGGGCTTTAGTAGATAGAGTGATCAGGGAGAAGAACCCTACACAAGTGGTATCGGTACCACTATCTGTGCTAGAGTTAGAGGAGCTGGAGTTGGAGCTGGAGGAGTAGGCATCACAGGCATCGGGATCCTAGACGGATCATTCAAAGATTTAGAGCGTAGCTCTACTCTCCTGGCTTGTAATAACTAATCATCTTCCGTCTTGGAGATGGAAGCCGTGGAACTATCTTGAGAACCACCCTCACTGTCAGATGTAGTGAGGCGTGTGGCGTTTACCCCCTCACTATCGAGGGTCCCCTCCGTTGGTGTCAAATCAACGAGCGCATTGCCCTTGCCATTACCTCTCTTTGGAGGGAGTTTTGTAGCCGGGGCCTGGGAAGCAGTCTCTTCCTCATTTATAATAATCCCATATGCCCACTTCCGGATTAGTTGATTCGTACCAGCTACTTTGGGTCTAGCCATGCCCGCAAAACAATGTGAAAAACATTAGATGAAGTTACAAAAAATTGCAGGAAGAATCTCCGAACCGATCAGCAAGTCGCAGAACCACTTTGACGAGCCAGGTCGGGCTCGCCGAAAGTCCTAGAACAAAATATTCGAGAATCAAAGCTGGTAGGAGATGTCCAGGGCCATTCAGCAAATTGCCAACACCAATCGGCGAATTAGAAGTGGCTCGCCAAATGTTACACAACAAATATGGAAATTAAGGATGCAGAAGGGACTTTTGGCGAGTCGCCGAGTTCACGTAAACCGCTCTATCATCAGGCAAAATTTGACAAATAGCACAATTCGGGGTTACTCAGACTTCACCCCGCTAAACCCATAACATTCTCAACACAACCCAACAATTTTATCAGTTAACGACACGGGAATTAACCATTTACGACCAATTAATTATGATTTCACTTAAGAACGGGCAAACCAACTATCACACAATAAACCAAACAACATTACACACAAATATCAACCAAAAAATAACAATTGCATTTGATTTCAACCAACTATTTATTTTGGGGTTTAGAAACTAACCATGTATGCCGAAATTTAAAAAGCTAGGAAGCAATGGAATCCCCAAAGTCCGCCCCGAGCAAAAAATCCCAAGAAAAATGAGAATATAAGTGCAAGAATACGAAAAATATAATATCGGTTGTGAGAGTACGGAAGTTAACAAGTATGAAAGTGAAGAGATTTTTGAATTTAAAACTGTTTGGCCTTTTAAAACTCTTCAGTTTGCACGCCAATCAGTGAAGTAAGTCGAGTTCGCCAACCCAGTCGGCGATGCAACGAGTGGTACTTTAGCCCGCTGAGTTTTACATAACCTCTAGCAAGCCAGGTGGTTCCAACGGTGGTCCAAGTCGGGCTCGCCGACCTATTCGGCGAGTCACCGACTTGACTTTTGGCTCGCCTAGTTGCCACTTTCCTAAAATTTCAACTTTTCAACCTGCACATTCAACACCCATTATTCAAACAACAAAAATAAAAGCATTAAACCTTGGGCTGCCTCCCATGAAGCACCTTATTTAACATCATGGCACGACGTGGATACACTTTCAAGGTTCATTTTTTGGGTTAGCCAAGGTATCACTTGGTAGACCCCCTTTTGGCCTTTGGTTCAGATAAGATGAAATTTGACCCATTTGCGTTTCCAATTGCTTGATGGACACTGAGTTTGAAGTGACCGTCTGATTGAGTGTGGAGAAGTCCTCTTTCATTTCTTTCAAAACTTTGTCCTACCATTCCACCTTATTGAGAATACGTGCTAGCATTTCTTCCGTACAGAAGTGCTCTTGGTCATCCCTTTGCTCCTTAGGCTTTTAGCGTTCATGGGGTGGGACATATCTTTCCTTATCACCATCCATTTCCTTCCCAGTAGCATTACGCTCACGCCATTCTCTGTCACAGTCTCTCCATCCATCATCTCTATTCCAACCCGAATTTCCACCCGGGCTTGGATAGCTCGGACAAAAATCTCCTCTTTGATTTGCAAGGATGTTTACTTCCTCATTATATAGTGCCTCAAAGTGTGCTTCCTCGGGGTTTGCTCCACCAATACCAACAGCATTTACACTCTTTAACCCACTATCCATCACATTTTTCGACAAGATATCCAGTTGGGTCATTATTTTGGCCATATTTTGGTCTCTCTCTTGGTCCTTCTCGATCTTTTCTTTTGTCATTCTAAAAGAGAGAGGAGACATTTGGTCCTCACAAGTGTACCATGCTCTGTTGATCTTGGTCATGCCATCGAGGAGATTAGATTAGATGTTATCTTATAAGGTTGTTGCATTACACCCCCTGGAACAAGTTGATCAGCAACATCTTTGTTCACCGAGTCAAGACTCCTGTAGAAATGTTGTAACAACACATCATTTGAAAGTCCGTGAGTCGGATTGAATTACCAACTTCTGAAATTTCAACCACGTCTTGTGGATTGGTTCACCCTCCAAGCGTTTGAAACATTGAATATTATCCCTTAATGCTATAATCTTTTAAGAAGGAAAGAACCTTACAAAGAACGATGTGGTAAGTTCATGCCAAGTAGTGATGGAGTTCCTCAGTAGATCAGCTAACCACTTGGTAGCTTCCCCCATCAAAGAGAATGGGAACAATCGGAGACGGACTGATTCTTGTCAAATGTTTTTGAACGAGAACGGACCACATACATCCACAAAATTATGAATATGCTCATTGCGATCCTCATGGGCTAGCCCTCCATATAATCCTTTCATTTGCAAGAGTTGTAGAATTGTGCTAGTGACATGGAAGACAGTATTCCCCTCAACATGAGGTAGACGGATAGCACCAACACCACCCAATTGAATCGGGTCATTAACATCATTCAAATTCTTGATATCATCTTGGTGTCGAACTTGGCTACCACTACTCCTGTTCACGCTCATTTCTTCTTCTGTTCAAACACAACCAACACAAACACAAAACAAAGTAAATTGATTTAACTACAACACAGGAAGATCACAATTTAAACTTCAATAATAAAATTATAAACACCACTCCCCAGAAGCGGCGCTATTTTTGATAAACACTCAACGACACCTCTTCCAATACTAGGTGTAGGTGATCGTAATCTAGTATAAAATCCAATGAAGAGTTAGAGTCGAACCCACAGGTAGCGGTACAAGTTTAAATTCAGGTATGAAGTTACAAATGTGGTCTAATTGGTTACAGGAATAGAAATTATCGCAAACATTTAACTAAATCGAAAGGGTGACAACAAATATGAGATGGGGGATTGGTTTGTCAATTAGAAACTAAAACAAATATGAAAACAGGGGAATCAACAATGTAGAAAGGAAATCTCGGGATGTGATCGATTATAGGCAAATTTCGCTATATGGGTAATTGAACTTTACTAACGATTGCTAAATCTCAATAGGTAGGCTAGACTATAGATGAAATAGTTTTCTCTCGAACAACTATTACAATTCAAGCAAGTTCTGTAGAACCTCGACAAGCTTAACAATATAAACAGCCCAAAACCTTAATTTATCTACTCTTTCGAGCTACATAGGTAGAATCGAGTTTAGGATTTACTCTCTCGAGTTGAACCCACATCAACCCAATAACTACAATCATTAATCGAAAACCTTGGTTCTAAAATCTCTTTCTCAAGCAAGCCCAGAACTCTAAGTTACAATTGCATTTGCAACTATAATTCATAGATTAATACATAGCTATCGATTAAACCCACTTCAATTAAGCATTTAAATCAGTAAACAACAATACTCATAAGCTAATTAAGCCAATAACCACATGATCACACCTCAAAAATTGGGGTTTTAGCTACACATTATAAAAAGAGAAACAATTACCACTATATTATCCATGAGCTGGGTAATAGTTTCCAAGTCTCTACAATGCTTCAAATTTAATTAATTCAAAAACCCAGTTGTAATCCCACAAAACCAAGTCTCAAAAGCTTCAAAGTCTACAATGGAAACTCAAAAACTCAAAGAAAACTAAAACTCTCAAAACTTTTCGGAATCAGAACTGCTCACTCTTCTTTTTAAATTGCAATTTATAGTTTCCCAAATTTTGGCCTTCAGGGCCATTAGGCGAACTAAGTCGGGCATCACCAACCCAGTCGGCGATCCTCCCTTTGCTCCAGTCCATCACCGGTTTGCATTGGCTATTAGTCCTCAGGGTTCTATGACTTTAGGCGATCGAGATCGATGTCGCCGAGTCGTTCAGTAGTCCGCCAACTGCCCATTTCTGTCACCAAGTAGGTTCCTTCCAATGGCTGGTACGCTGGAACTTTAGGCGAGCTAAAGAGCCACTTGGCGGCTCGTCGAGTGGTCTTGGCGATCACCAGGATTGCCTTCCTTCAATTTCTTCAGCTTGTTTGCTCCTTTTTGCCCGATAATATCCTTGCCTTGCTCCTTAGCCTTCATAGCTGCAAATCAACACTTTAACATCAATTTAGAATATAAATTAGGCATTTGAGGACACTTTAAAACTAAGAAAACAAATCCCCAAATGAGTCGAAATCTTGGACTCATCAATATACATGTCAGCTCAATTAAATTTGTTTCATCAGTAACTATAGCTGGAGCAGCATTTACATTAAATTCTTCTGGCAAATTAGATGTCATTTTTGGGCCAAGATTTATTGGTACATTTAAAAAAGCACTAGATATATTATTTGGCATTAGAATATATGATAAACTAGATACCAATTTTGCAAGATGGCTTATTGAGACTTACGTTAGACTTCCGCTTTTTCAAACTCTTTATGATATAAAACTATGATTTTGAACTCTTTACTTCTATTCTCTTGTATAATGTATGCTAAGTGGCTTGTGTAGGGACTCTTGGGTCCTATACATCATGTTACACCTAGGGTATACTTTGTGTCATTACATCAGTAACTAGGTCTACAATTGACCAGGATGAGCCGTACAGGGGACTACTAGCCGTGCAAGGGTTTCGTAGGAAAGATCCAAACTTGGTGGAATTTTGGCCTAAAGTGAGGTCTATGGATGGGGTCTATGGACTGTTGAAAGGTCGACGGTCCGTAGGAAGATGGCCAATTTTTGGGTTCCATTAATTGGTCCTACAGTTGGTCAGTACGATCCGTAAAACGTCCTAGGTCTAAACCATGGAACCAGGTAGTGTTTTAGCCTTTTTTAACCAACCCAACCCTTAAATGTCGTCATTTTGATTTTAAGTCCTTTAACTACCTTTCAACTCCTAAAACAACTCAAACTCTCTCATTCTCTCAAATTCTCATTTCTCATCCAAGTTCATCCTCTCTAATTATCTCTCAAGCTCAAGGAAGAAAGCTAGGGTTTCAAGCTTCAAGTCTCCCTTTATCTCTTTCTTTGCTAGGCTTTGATTATCAAGATATATGAGAATTCACCAAAGGATTCCATTCATCCATTGAGTTCCCAAAAGAATCTCACTCTCCAATTCAAATTTCACCCAATTTGGTTAGGGTTTCATGCAATTATTAATGGGTCCAATTTTTATGATTCAATGGTTTGAATTTAATCTTATTGTGCATGATTTGATTCAATTACATGGTTTTCAATTGATTTCAGTAGGACCCATGCTTTTTACTTAATTATGATGATGAATTTATGAAGAATGAACTTATGAATTACAATTTTGAAAGTTATGCATGTCTTATGAAAATGATGTTTTATGAATTAGGGTTCTTTTGAGATAAGTGTCAATGAATTATGAAAGGTTTTCTCACATATGTATGAATCATGATTTAAAGGAGTTACTCTATGAGGACTTATGATTGGATTAACAGTTTAGTTATGTTTTTCCAAGTATGATGATATGAATATGAATATGAATATGAATATGAATATGAATATGACTAATTCCTTTGGAATTTTAACTTAGCACCGAGAGGACTATGAGATAGAGGCTCTCCTGTTAGTAGAGGTCGGGTCTCTATAAGCAATCTCATTGTCCCTTACTACGTGTCCCCATAGGATTATATTAAGTGACTGAGTTAGTGGATCCACCTAAGCTAGAAGTTATGGTCCTTACTTTGGCAAGTAGGACATTTCTTTTCGGTATGGAAGTAAGACATCGAATTTCACGTTATAGCTCACGTGGTCTATGTCGGTTAATGGTAAATTTTCCACAAAAAGAACTAAGTTATGTTCAAAGGTTTTTATGAAAGCTTTCATTATGCTTTAAGAATGCATTGACCTTGTTCATGACTTATGATTCTTTAATATGTTGGTCATGCATATCATGTTTACATCCCCATATGATCATGTTTATATCTTTTTACGCATTTCCCTCATGCTAAGTACATTCCATGTACTAATGCATACTTATGAGTGTATTGTTTTATAATATAGGGTCCGACGTTTCTCCTCCCGGACGTTCTTAGATTGGGATTGTTCAACTTGATCGTGGATTGGTGAGTATCATGCTTCGAGGACCCTACCTTTGATGTTTTAGTATTTTAGTTCTCTTTTAAGTTTCAGACTTGTACATGGTATATGGGTTACCTCCCAATCACTCTTGTGATGGTTTTAGATGGGCTTGTCAAGACATAGTTATGCTTCCGTGGCTATCTCCGAAAACTTTCTTTTATAATATGAGACATCTTACTTAAATTCTCAAATTTTCTATATTATATTGTGTTGTATACATGTCAAGTTGCTTGTGTAGGGCCTCTCGGGGTCTTATATGTCATGTCACGTCTAGGATATACTAACTTGGTATTTAGAGCACAAGGTTTTAGAAAAAAAGTCCTAGGTTGTCTGACAAGCCGCGTTGGGTAAGGTCTTTTTCATAAATGTGAAATGTGCCACATTTATGAATAGGAGGCTACAAAGTGTTTAGGAAACTTCACTTATTTCACTACTCTAAGGTAGTGCCATAGAGTTCTTCTCTTTAAGGGTCCTTCCACCTCTTATCTAATGTTTTTCAGGATATGGCTCCCCAAAGAGCTTATGTGAGAAGGACTGTGGGTTATAATTATGTGGAGCCTGAGGTTCTCCAAGTTCCAGTATATCTTTCAGCCGAATAAAAGACTCATGCCAAATTCTGAATCACTTTCCAAGTCTTCGCTCAAGCTATGATGGCCCAAGCTAATAGAGAAGTAGTTGCTCCCGTGAATCCAAATGTGGGTACGGAGGCATCAAGGATAAGAGACTTCACTAGGATGATTCCCAGAGTTTTTTGGGTTGAAAGTTGATAAGGATCCTCAAGAGTTCATTCACGAGGTGTATAATATAGTGAAAATTATGGGAGTGTCACCGATCGAAAAGGAGGAATTGGTCGCTTATCAACTTAAGAGTGATGCTCAAGTTTGGTTCAAACAATGGATGGAAGAGAGGGTTGTTGATGTAGATCCACTTGATTGGGAGAGGTTCAAAAAGGCTTTCCTTGATCCTTTCTTTCCTCTTGAGATGAGAGAAATAAAGGTGCTTGAGTTCATTAATATTCTCCAAGGAAATATGAGTGTGAAAGAGTGCGCTTTGAAGCTTACTCAATTGACTAAGTAAGCTCCGACTATGGTTGCCGACTCTAGGGCAAGGATGAGTAAGTTTGTGTCAGGTGTATCCGAAATGGTGGTCAAGGAGTGTCGTGCCGCCATGTTGATTAAGGAAATGGATATATCTCGTTTAATGATACATGCCCAACAAATTGAAGAGGAAAAGCTAAAAGAGAAATCTAGGTAGTCAAAGAGGGCAAGGACCAGTGATGATGACTTTTCTCATTCTAGGTCCGGTGGACATGGTCGTCCTCAATGCCGGCAAAAGTTTTCTGGTCAAGGTTCTTCTAATGCTTCGACTCATAAGTTCAAGAAGGATAGGGTGTCTAACCCCCAAGCCTCAATGAAGTTCTGGTAATGGATTTTCTACTCCCGCTTGCCAAAGGTGTGGCAAAAGTCACTCGGGAATAATTTTACCTATATATCATGAAAAAAATGTCTTTAAGAGAAGAAATAGTTCACACACTCAAATTAGAGAATCATATATGATTTGAGGCTATAGCATGAAATAATAACTCTCACCCTTATAAATAAATTCATATGCATGCACAAAGAAGTATAGACTTGCTCATTATGTACATCTCTACTAATGTAGGTATGCTCGAATATAATCAAATAGGACTTTAACAACTTCTAATGTATGCTAGGATCTACTAATGTAGGTATGCTCGAATATAATCAAATAGGAATTTAACAATTTTTAATGTATGCTAGGAGATAGGTAAGACAACTATATGATAGCTTACACTTTCCTAAACACTATTGCATTTTTAAGACTTCATATCTATTATTTTCACTTCACTTCATTTTTAATGTCTCTTCATCGATTATTTTACAAGTCTTTTCCTTTGTTATTTTTTCATATCAACAACATTACATCATTTTCTTCTTTTTTATATATGTTACATTCTTTCTAGGAGGAAATTTTTATCACGAGTATCTATCATTGGCTACCCTTAACACTCATCTTCAGCTTTAACAAGTTTTATCCACTCGTTCTTTTCTTTTTTCAGCTTTAACAAATTTTATCTTAGTCTATGCTACAACGCTCAAGGAAACAAGATTCAAAAAATAGGTATTCAAACAAACAGGTCAAGGCAAATATTTGGATATCAAATGAAAAGCTACAAAGAAAGGACCAATTAGTAGTAACAGAACAAAATTTCAAGATATATTAAAGAAAGTTTATCATCATTTTCTAAATTGCGCAGTATTTTTTATTTTACTTTAATAACATGCATGACAAGTTCTAGACTAAGATGCAATGCATGAAATGCATGCAAGAAATTCTCAATTTACGTGTCATAAGTCTTACTCAAGACAAAATCGTTCTATTCTAAAATAGACATGGGGATCACAAATTATAAAATAAGAAAAATCTACATACATAGTCACTATCATGAGCCTCAATGTTAGAACATCGGATCATGAGCCTCAATGTTAGAACATCGGATATTTTATTTTATACTCAAGCGTTAACATGAAGGGTATCTGTCAAGTTTAGTCCTAACTATGTTGATATCAAATCTATCGACCAATATGAGGTTGAAATTATCAAATCACGGATGCGAGGTCATCTTAACAGAAACTTGATCTTGATTAAACGTAGCTTCTTTAAAATTAAAAAATCCACAAAAGGATCACATCATTCCTGAACAACTTCAAATTTGTACCTGCCATTTATTCAAGTCACAAATCACCATTCAAACCTAACGAAATTGTCAAAATTTTAATTCGAGCTCGTTAACCTGGAACATTGACTTGGTCAAACCTCTCAAATTTCAAACCTTCAAAACTGTAAAATCTCAACCAGTGTTTTAAAAGGCGGGGCGTGAGGCGAGGCATTTTATACAATACGGGGCAAGACGTAAGCCCCAAGACATGGGGTGTAAGTCCCATGAATCTACGGGGCGCAGTCTCATGTATATTCAATTATATAGTTTTATTACTAATAAAATAAGCAAAAGTAAACATTTCAATGATTTTACAATTTTTTTTTATAAATAACCTATAATATATAGAAATTATATTATGATTTTTATTTGAGTAAGTATTAATAATCAATAATAAAAAAAAATATTATAATTACTATTTGAGAAATATCGTTACACAAATAATAAAAAATATAATTTAAAGCAAAAAAGGTTTAAAAAACAAATTAAAAACGCTCGGGCCTACGTTTTTACGCCTGGGACTTACATTTTTATGCTCGAGGCTTATGCCTCAAATTTTAGAACTTACACCTTATGGATCTACGTCTTTAATTTACGCCCCGGAATGTTTTTTATACGCCCCGCCCCGAGACTCGCCCTGGAACTCGCCCAAAAATGTTTTTGCAAACACTGATCTCAACCAATCATCATCCAATCACCTAAGAAATCGTGTAACATATTCTCACAAATCATAAACAACATAATGAAGTTACAAAAAAATTTATACTAAAAAAATGTATTCAAAAGAACAAAATGATCATGTGAATTGTTATAAGATACTTGTCTTGAAGTCTATGAAAACATGTGTTTGTAGAAGACATAAGTTCTTTGATACTTTATAATTGTTTCTTTGCCGGTAAGATTTTGAGCTCTATATAAGAGCATCTTACTAAAAAAAATACTACACAACTCGTTTGAGCTTCTCTTCTCTAATATGAAATATAAGATGCTCTCTATAGCTTAGTCATAATCTTCTTTCGTAGTAGTGCAAGAAATATATCCAAATAATCATTTAATTTTCCTTTTTAGTCAGCTTTAAAAATAATGATATATTATTAATTATTATATTTAATAACAATTTAATTTTTAAAAATATTTATTTTATCGTATTTCTTTCTTTCTTTATCATGTCAAGCCAAACTAACTCATTAAAGAGAAACCTAATTGACTTAAAATAAAAATAAAATCCCCTTAGTTATACGCAAGGATCGATTATAATAAAGAAAACCCTTATTTATAAGGAAAAACTGACTCGGTACCTAGTAAAATGCCTATATATATAGCTCTCACACGGCTTTGGTGAATAATACAAATTGGTATTAGGGTTCTTTTCAAGATTTGGTTTTGGGTATGTGTTGAATGTTTTGAATTAAGTGTTGTTTGAAGGGAGGACACTTGAACTCTTTTGAGATAAGGAAAACATTTTTATCAACACATTTAAGGAGAAAAGAAGTTGTTGGTAGGGATGGCAATGGGGGGCGGCCGGATGCGGGGCGGGATGGGTTTAAGGCTATGCAAAGCGGGATGGGTTGAAGTAATTTTTTAAGAAACTAATGCGGGGCGAGGCGGGTTGCGGGTATATGTGATTTTATGTGAGTTCAAACTTAACTTTAACTTTTTACATGTTATAAGAGTGGTAGAGTATTATATATTAAAATAATTTCTTTAAAGCTACTAAATATTTAAGAGAGTAAATGAAAATGGTTCAATAAAAAATAATACAATTTCTTACATGTCTCCCAATTGACCTTTTAAAAAATACACTTCTAAGTCGTTATCTATTAAATTAATACAACTTAATAAAAAAAAATTATTTTTATAAATTTTATTTTTAGTATCAAACTTAACTAGAAAAAGAAATATCAAAAAAAATTGTGGGGCGGGTTCATGTGGGGTGGGTCTATGCGGGGCGGGATAGGGCGGGTTGAAAAGCAAAAAAATTGTTATGGGGGGAGTGTTGGGCGTACTAATAATTTTACGGGTTAAGCTAAACCCGCCCCGCCCCGGCCCGCACCACCCCATTGTCATCCAAGTTGTTGGGTACACCTCTCCTCTTATTTATCATTTTACATGTATCTTATGAGAAATATCTTTTGTTTTGTCCTACATTGATTTTCTTCGATAATTGTGTTGATATCCTACATATTTAATTTTAAAAATTTACTTGAATGGTTGTCTTTTAACAAATAATTACTGCTTTTAAACATATTTTTTTTTATTTTCATCTATAGCAATACTTATACTTGATAGATATTCATATTCGTATTTTTTTTAAATACTTTTTTAGTCTTGTTCTTTTCTTCTATCCTTTTCTTAGAGTTTTTTAGTCATTGTCTTCTTCATCCTCTATTCTATTCCCCACAATTCCTCTATTTCTGAATCAAATTCAATTTCTACACAGTTATTGTTGAGAATATAATTAACTAATAAAAGTATGTGCTCTCTCTAACAGCTTAAACTTTTAGATGAGATGGTCACAAACTTCAACTTGATAACCGAGCAGACAAAGGTTCTGGGATCAAATCTCACCACCACCCAGATTACAAAGAATTTTCACATACTTGGCCCATGAAAAAAAAATCAGGCTTGCACGCGAGTGGGCGTATTGAGAATGTTCCAAATAAATCAAAAAATAGATTTGTAGAGGCCCAATCTAGCTCTAAGAGGTTGTTACTATAGTCATGATGATTTTGACGAAGAACCTCATGTAATTAAGTAAAATAATCTGAAAAATAAGGTTGTCCTAGAAAGCAAAAAGAAGATCAATTTTTAATGTAACATTTACAATATAACTTTTAATACACCCAAAAATATATTATAATAGTGGATGTCAGATATTTTTGGTATGTATAGAGGTCTGATGAGTTGAGTTTTAAGTTATTTGTTGAATTAAGAAGTTGAAATTTATTTTTTATTTATGTGCATGATTGTAAATTTTGGAAACATACCAATGTTGTTTATCTACAAGTAGGTGACATCATACACCAATTATGACTTTTGAACAAATTAAATATGTCTTATCTAATAAACAACTTGAATAAGGAGTTGAAACACATTCCAAATAATGTGTTTGTTGTTAAGTTAAATGAAAAGATGCTGATTTTTTCATCTTAGAGAAATCCCTCCAGTTATTAGTTTAAATTATTTAAGTGAAAATGAGAGGGAAACTTACGTAAACATACCATATTAAGAAAATATTTACCATTTATAGTAATAACTTTTTTTTTACTGGACACTTCTAATACATTTATAATACAGTTTTAATACATATTACAAAGAACAATTTATTATTCACATATAATACAAGTTTTATTGATGGATAATACATTTATCACATATTTCAATACACTTATAATTCAATGTGTCAATTTCTTATTAAACAAGCATAATATATTTTAAAAACAGTTATAATGAATATATATTGCATACATAATTCACTTTTAATACATATTACAGATTTAACATGGTATAGCTATATATTGCTATAAATGGTAATAAATAAAAAGTATCACTAAAATCGATAATTTTTTATTAAAAGATACCCATCCAAGTAATTTTTCCAAATGATGATATTGATAACGGCTTTGACTATATTGTTTATCATTAATGAGTTTTTGTTCTCTTATGAGAAATATGAACAACAAATCTGTAAGGACAATTTTTATTTTGTTGAAAATGGACAATTCAATTTATATCCTTGGTCTTGGGGATTAGATGTTTTACCATAATAAGTTGCTTTAAAATATTTAAGTCACCTAATAAATATTACTCTCTCTGTCCTAATTTATGTGACACATTTCATTTTTTTTAGAGTTAACAGTTTAAATTTGACCGAAAATTTACTCATAAAATTTTCAAATTTTTTAAACTGAAATTTATATATTTGTAAACTACGTAAAAAGTACTATAAGTCAAGATAAGTGACAATTCAAAATATTTGAAAGATGTATGAAAAAATTACGGTAAAAAATAGTCAAACATGACCCTTAACTTGGCTTCAACAAACAACTATGCCCTCCAACTTTAAGTGTGCACAAGTAGGCACTTAAACTTGTATAAAATTGAACAAATAGACAAACATGTCCTACATGACATAATACACGTAGAACGCCATGTAGAACGCAAAATTGCCATGTAGAGCGTCATGTAGGGCGAATGTGTCTATTTGTTCAATTTTATACAAGTTTAAGTGTCTACTTTTACACACCCAAAATTAAAGGTCATAATTACCAACTGACACCAAGTTAAGGATCATGTTTATGTATTATGGCTTGGAAATTTGTTGCACAAAGATTTCCTAGTCATATTGGTTGTGAAGTTTTTGTCGTTACATATATTAATTTCATGGTATTACTAAAATACCAAACATAGTACTAAATAATATCTCATATAACACATGGATTATTTCTTCTAATACACTTTACCAGACGAGCCCCAAGACACTATAACAAAGAAGTTCCCTTCTTCTTGTGATCCAATGGTGAAACAAGCTTCCTAGAAACTGGGGTAAAAATACATAGGTTGGTGAGTCAAAAAGCTCAAAAACATCAATTATTTCAAAAAGACGAGAGGAAGATCCAGCAACTAACCAGCATCATCTATTTCAGTTATCAGTATTCCAAACTCTGAGAAGACCTAAAGTTGTTTGTAAGATATCCATTTTGTAAGCATGGTTAAACATTCTAATGGTTTCCAAAGAGGAGCCACATGACCTGATCCCTGAAAATGATGGCATACACTACAACTTCACACACTTAATCCATCAAATACCTAAGCTGTGCGGACTCTTCACTTTCGGTGTCGCACCCGTATCAAATTCTCCAAAAATACACTAGTTTTGGAGAATCCAACACGCACCCGTTGACATTTTTGAAGAGTCCAAGCAACATAGCCAAATATCACTAAGGAAATTAAAATATAATTGGAAACATAAAAGAGTGTTTATGAGAAGAATTAAAGTGAAAGTAAAGTCAAGAAACTTACCTTCACAGTGGCAAATGTCAAATTATTAGAGTAAGTCTTCGTGTAGCTACAGAACAATGGAAATAAAAGATGAAACAACTTACACCTCTCCATTTAAGGTCAGAAACAAAGGAAGAAACATTTGGTTACCTACCCAGCAACTTGGTCATTTACAATCCATTTCCGCCAATCATCAATAACTGAGTAGTTTAGTGATCCAATCCATGCTTCAGTTGAAATAAAAGGAATAGTCAAATCATGATCACCACTGCAATTCCATATGTATGCGATTCAGTACATGATAATGACATGGCAATGCCCAGTAATAGATAAGATCATGAGATTTGTTTTTGCAAATATAACATAAAATGTAGTTGTCATACCTATATATAAGTGACCTATAACCTTTGGCGCTAAGATTGGCGTGATATGGTACAACATTGTAGACATTGTATGTGAAAGATAAGTCTCCCCTGCATCGTGTCCAATTTTGAATGGTTCCCTAAAATTGAACTTTTGAATTACTTATCACTTCGTTTAACGTGTATGCTTTTATCAAGACAATTGATAAACCTTTCGAACATGAAGAGCCTCTTGAACACTATCATCATTGGCCCAATGAACAGAAAGCTTGCGCCAGTCCTCCTACATGGACAAATCTGATTCAAGTTATTATTGTAGGAATAAAATATTCATATGGAAGATTTGTATACCTACGCTACACTTGTGTGCAATATTGAATGTCTAAGGAATCAAACCAAAAAAAATTAATATCTAAAACTATAGAAAAGGATTTTAGAATGTAGTTTAATATCTAAATGAAACTATGGATTATGAACACTTACAAGACATTTAACTCCGGGAAGCACCATTGAATTCTCAAGTTTGTGGAGCTTCGCATAAAGAGATGTTCTGCGGCCAACTGATCTGTATCTCTTTAACGAAACACTATCACAAAGAGGCTCTAGAATGTGTTCTTTATTTATTCCCTCGCATAACTATAAGTTCATGGCTTGTATTAATTTTCATTTGAAATGAGGAAAATGGTGGGCTGCATGAAAAATGAAACAGTGTGAACCTTATTAAATGTCTGAACACTACTAGAACAAGCTGAATTGTTCGGAGCTATATTCTGATATTCTCCTCTACAGTTGGACACTAACGCCTACAAAGAACACACAAAATTAAAGAGTTAAATGGAAATGCAATAACAAGAAGGAAAGTGATGAAGAAATTGCAGTGGGAAGATCAAAGCAAAAGCAGGTATAGGTTTACCTTGTACAGGTCATCAGATAAAAGTCCCATACCATGAGCAAATGGGATCCTATAGTTTAATTCATCTGGATTAATTGTCAAAGGATTTCCAAGTATGTAACCCTACAATTTTTTTCAAGTATGAATTGGCATCTATAATATAACTCATCTCATGTTATATGATCTATAAAAATAGCAGATAGTGCAATTTACAAATAACGTGCCCATTGTGGTTAAGTGCAATTCACAAATAACATGTCCATTTGTGGTTAACATAGACAGAGAGTCCTGCACATACAATTCTATCGTCCTTGATATTTTCTTACTTCATTGCCTTATCATATGCACGTAAGCTTGGCTTGGATATAGTCAGTTGTAATGTTGCATGCATGTAAGCGGAGTGGTTTACTTATCTCATGTGAATTTCAGGGCTAAGTTGCTCGGACTCGGGTATGGATCCAAAGGTCGGATCCTCTATGATCTAAATTTTAAGATTCGGGGATACGAATTCATGTATGGATACAGATGCGGGGATTCATCTTAAAATAATTTCAATATCTAAAAATAGAGTTATAAAATCTAACTTATGAGATATAAGATATTATATGAAAAACTTGAGGAGAAATATTGATCAAGAGGAGAACCCCAAAAGGATATAAAAGGAAAGGAAGTGGCAATAGAAATTCATAGATACAAGGTATTTCATTTTCTTCAGTTTCACCTTAGTTTTTGTTTTGATTGTAGAAATCATCGAAACTATCTGAAATTTCTCCATCGAATTCGGTCAAAGTACCCAAAACTAGTCGACCAGATCGGGTACCAAGCAACTTAGTTTCACGGTGCTACATCCAAATCAAATTCAGTAACCACATAACATGAAGATTAGAAAAGTAAGCTCCTTCTCTTACTAATGTGACAACAAAATTAGGAGGCAGAGGTAGGTCAAAGAAGTATTGGGGAGAGGTGATAAGACAGGATATGACACAACTTCAGGTTACTGAGGACATGACCTTGTATAGGAGGATGTGGAGGACATGTATTTGGATAGAAGGTTAGTAGGTAGTGTAGTGTTGTCTTGCTGAAATTGATTGGTGTTTGCCATTGTATTGTAATATTGTAGTTCTTGTTTTGTACATTTATCATTGCTTATTATTTTTTTCAATAATCTATCCTCGTATGTTGTTTATTGATTTCGATTATCGCACTATTTTCTTGCTACTTGCTATATTTTCTTCACTGTCTCCTTCTTTGTACCTGAATTTGCTACACTTGAGCGAAGGGCCTTTTGAAATAGTTTCTCTACCTCCACAAGGTAGTGGTAAGGTTTGCATACATTCTACTCTCCCCAGACCCCACTTATGGAATTTCACTAGGTATGTTGTTGTATAAGAAGAATACACTGAAAACATGCCTAAACAAACTAATGGCTACACACAAATGGCTAAGAAGGCTGCAATCATCAAGGACCTCATAAATGAAAGGTTGAGCTTCCGCTACATGTACTTGAGGCACATATTGCATGTTAGGGATTGCAGGCCGCCGATATATGTTGGCCGTTTGGTATTTTTGGGTAAGCGAGGTGGTTTGGGTTAATGGAGTAGTTTAGTTCAATGAGTTAGTTTGGATGACTGGAGTTTGGGATGCATATGGAGTAGTGAAGGGTAAAGGGTTATCTTGTTGCAAATTGTTTTGTGGAAAGTTAGGTTGTTGAGGGTTGGTGAATTGTTTGGAAGTAGTTGGATTGGTCTTGTGAAGGGAGGGGTTTGATGGAAAGTGTTGAGGCGTAGGAGAGTCAACATGTGGAAAAAGAGGTGGAATAGTTGTGTTTGTTCCATGCTCGAAAAGTGGTGTGTTCAAGTTGATGGACAAATTGGTGAGGTTTCGAAGTCGATCAATCTCACTTTGCATATTGGTCATTTTTTGCATCAAATCGGCAAAAGGTTCATCATAAGGGATTGGATCTCTTCCTTCCAAAGGGTTCATCTCTCGGGACAGTGACAAGTCCCAAACAATTTTGATCAGATGCACCCAAATCATTCATGTCTGTGGATGCACGTGATTTTGATCTCGTAAAGTATGGGTGATCCGCCAATTCATAATCAACGCAAATCAACCTTTGGGAAAAAATAAATCAAAAGGAAGAAAACCTTCAAAAACAGAGAAATATGAGTATAACGTACGTAATTGTTGTTTCAATTAAATTAATAGTTGGGCAAATAAATAAAGAAGAAACATGTATCACGCAGCAAGTAAATCACATAACAAAAGAAAAATTCAAAAGAAAATGCATCATAACATGCAGGACCTCTTTTTTGCCAGAGGTGAGCCTAAATGTCAAACATAACGTGATTATGATAGATTGATATGAGCCATTAATTTGCGACATCTCGAATTTGGGAAACAAAAGGCGAAATTTCATTCAATACCAATAAAAGAGTACAACGAAGAGAGGATAAACTAAAAAAAATGACATAATATAAAAATAAATCTAAGACTTGGCCTAAATCTTGCTCTCAATCACGCTGGTGGAGGAAGTGAAGATGAAGCTCCAACGTTGCTACCTACTCCCGCATTGTTCAAATATTGCATTATATTTTCCATTTGAGCCCACATGTCATGAGTAACTATTTTGGTTCCAAGACGAGAATGTCTTATCCAGATCGTCGTCCCAACATCCTCACAAAATTGCTCACCTTCTGGACTTATGCTATTGCGATCTTCTCGAAGCCATACTTGATATTCTGGAATTTCTCTTTCTGGCCCATTTCCTATATCTATCGTGATGATATTATCCCATTCATGAAGAATCTCTAGCTCTAGGGACTTCAAAGTTTGGTTCAAAAGAAAATTTCAAAAATCCTCATGTTTGCTTGAAGAGGAATTACTTGTGCCTGGCAAAACTGTTGAAGCACGCACATCGAAGCATATGGCTGGAGACCTTTCAACCCAACAAGTTCGATATAGTAAAATCTCCTTCATCTTATATAGGCAGGGGAACATGAGAGTAATGGATATTTACACTGAATTCGATCACCAAGGCCAGAAACTCACGCCAGTCATCAGTACCAACCAAAGACACAAATCGTCTCATCTTGTCGTAAAAAATGTTAATCTGATTTGTAGTACTAAAGCATATGGCATCCATGTTTTTACGTTGGTAAAAATGTTTCATTGCCCACATTTGTAAAAGATGTTTGCTTCCCATCTTTTACATTTTCCAAGAGCTTAAAATATTTCTGCTAAAATCATGGAAACCAAAGTGAGTTCTTCACCATCTACTTCTTCGAAAAGTACTCGACCCACAAAACATATGCAAGGGATAATATATCCATGTTCTCGTGGAAATACCAAAATCCCTAGTAAAGCCACAGCAAATGCAATAGGACGCCTAGCTTGTTAATTCATAAGTGCAAGAGAATTCTTTCCTGAACAATTTATAACTATCCAAGCGTCCATACCTTTCATATATGTAATCCAAAGAAACCCAATTATGTTCGAAGCATCGAAGTTTCTTGTCATTATTCATTCCTAAGTAGCGAAGGAATTTCTTCCCTGATTGACTGTGTAGAATAATTTGACATCTACCTTGATATTTCAAACTGGTGAAATAGTGGATTTCCTCCAATATAGGTGTTAGTTCAAAATCTTTAAATGCGAACACAACACGGTCTAAATCCCAAAACTAAATTAATGCTCTAATCACATATTTGTCGGGGTGATCTTGAATAGCATAGGGAGGAACCCCAACCTTTTTGCAATCGCTAGTTTTTCACTTGGATTGAAATTTTCCCACCATGTCCTCAATTTGTGCGGGAAACCCTCGACCATCCTAATTTTGGGCACTTGGGGACTGAATCTATCCTTCAATACAAATCAAAATAAAATGAACACAATTTAATTTTTTTGAAATAGGTAATTTTTTTTGAAACATAATTTTTCAAACTCACTATGTCAAAATTATGCTTGGATCTGTCTATCATTATCACGTTGCACAAAACATGTTTGTTGGTCATTGGGTCGTGGAACCCGTCGACATAAAGGTGAATTTCTTAAATGTAGAGTCGATACCCAGGATTGATCCACCTAAGGTCAAGTCGGCCTATGCGCGGGGTGTGCGGATCTTTTTTCGTGTTACCGCGTAGCCTTCTCACTCGAGTTGTCCACTCGGCCTAAGATAGAGCTAAGCCACCCCTTTAATTTAAGTCATGCATACACACCTTAGGTGGATCGACCTTGGGTATCGACTCCACATTTAAGAAATCTACCCTTATAACGACGGGTTCCACAACCATCAAGCATATTTTGTGCAACGTGATAATGATAGACAGATCCAAGCCTAATTTTGACATAGTGAGTTTGGAAAATTGTGTGTTCATTTTGTTTTGATTTGTATTGTAGGATAGATTCAGTCCCCCAAGTGCCCAAAATTAGAATTGTCGAGGGTTTCCCGCACAAATTGAGGACATGGTGGGAAAATTTCAATCCAAGTGAAAAACTAGCGATTGCAAGAAGGTTGGGTTTCCCTCCCTATACTATTCAAGATCACCCCCGACAAACATGTGATTAGAACATTAATTCAGTTTTGGAATCCAGACCGTGTTGTGTTCGCATTCAAAGACTTTGAACTAACACCTACATTGGAGGAAATCCGTAATTTCACCAGTTTGAAATATCAAGAAAAATGTCAAATTATTCCACACAGTCAATCGGGGCAGAAATTCCTTCGCTACTTGGGATTGAATAACGACAAGAAGCTTCGATGCTTCAAACATAATTGGATTTCTTTGAATTACTTATATGAAAGGTATGGACACTCGGATAGTTATAAATTGTTCAAGAAAGAATTCTCTTGCACTTATGTCCATTGGCAAGCTAGGCGTCCTATTGCATTTGTTATGGCTTTACTACGGATTTTGGTATTTTCACGAGAACATGGATATATTAGCACTTGCATATGTTCTGTGGCTCGAGTACTTTTCAAAGGAGTAGATGGCAAAGAACTCACTTTGGTTCCCATGATTTTAGCAGAAATATTTCGAGCTCTTGGAAAATGTAAAAGAGGGGAAGAAAACTTCTTTGAACGTTGCAATCTTCTTTTACAAATGAGGGCAATGGAACATTTTTACCAACGTAAAAACATGAATGACATGCTTTATTAAAACAAATCAGATTAACATTTTTTACGACAGGATGAGACAGTTTGTCTCCGATTGGTACTAATGACAGGTGTGAGTTCCTGGCCTCCCGCACTAGTGATCGAATTCAGTGGAAATATCCATAACTCTCACGTTCCCCTGCCTATATAAGATGCAGAAGGTTTTACTATATTGAACTTATTGGGTCGAAAGGTCTCCAACCATATGCTCCGGTGCGCGTGCTTCAACAGTTTTACCAGGCACAAGTAATTCCTCTTCAAGCAAACATGAGGATTTCTGAAATTTTCTTTTGAACAAAACTTTGAAGTCCCTAGAGCTAGAGAGATTCGTCATAAATCGGACAATATCATCACAATAGATATAGGAAATGGGCCAGAAAGAGAAATTTCAGAATATCAAGTATGGCTTCGAGAAGATCGCAATAGCACAAGTCCAAAAGGAGAGCAAGGTTTTGAGGATATTGGGACAACGATCTGGATAAGACATTCTCGTCTTAGAACCAAAATAGTTACTCGTGAAATGTGGGCTCAAATGAAAAATATAATGCAATATTTGAACAATGCGGGAGCAGGGCCTAGCAACGTTGGAGCTTCATCTTCACTTGCTCCACTAGCTTTATTGAGAGCAAGATTTAGGCCAGGGCCTAGCAACGTTGGAGCTTCATCTTCACTTGCTCCACTAGCTTTATTGAGAGCAAGATTTAGGCCAGGGCCTAGCAACGTTGGAGCTTCATCTTCACTTGCTCCACCAGCTTTATTGAGAGCAAGATTTAGGCCAAGTCTTAGATTTATCTTTATATTATGTCATCTTTTTATGTATTTTTAGTTAATTCTCTCTTCGTTGTACTCTTTTATTGGTGTTTAATGAAAACATGGCCTTTTGTTTCCCAAACTCGAGTTGTCACAAATTAATGGCTCGGATCAATCTATCATAATCACGTTATGTTAGACATTTAGGCCCACCTCTGGCAAAAAAGAGGTCTCGTGCATATTAGGATGCATTTTCTTTTGAATTTTTCTTTTGTTATGTGATTTACTTGCTGCGTGATACATGCTTCTTCTTTATTTATTTGCCCGATTATTAATGTTATTGAAACAACAATTACCTACTTTATACTGATATTTCTCTCTTTTTGAAGTTTTTTTCCTTTTAATTTATTTCCCCCCAAAGGTTGATTTGCGTTGACTACGAACTGGCGAATCACCCATACATTACGAGATCAAAAGCACGTGCATCCACAGACAGGAATGATTCGGGTGCATCTAATCAAAATTGTTTAGGACTTGTCATTGTCCTGAGAGATGAACCCGAGGCTTCGAAAGGAAGAGATCCAATCCCTTATGATGAACACATTGCCGATCTGATGCAAAATATGGCCAATATGCAAAGTGAGATTGATCGACTTCGAAACCTCACCAATTTGTCCATCACCCTAAACACACCACTTTCCGAGCATGGAATAAACACAACTATTCCACCTCTTTTTCCACATGTTGACTCTCCTACTTCTCAACACTTTCCACCAAACCCCTCCCTTCACAAGACCAATCCAACTGCTTTCAAACAATCCACCAACCCTCAACAACCTAACTTTCCACAAAACAATCTGCAACAAGCCAACCCTTTACCCTTCACTACTCCATATGCATCCTAAACTTCACTTACCCAAACTCCAGTCAACCAAACTAACTCACTGAACCAAACTACTCCACTAACCCAAACCACCTCGCTTACCCAAAAAAACCAAGCAGCCCAACATATACCAGCGGCACACGCGACAATCCCTAACATGCAATATGTGCCTCAGTATATGTAGCAGAAGCTTAACCTTTCATTAATACTGTACATTTAAAATACTAGATATGATGACCTATTATGTAGTAGGTGATAATGGTAGTTATAAGCAGTCTTAGTGGTAGTTGTTGAAGTGTGTGATCATCTCATCTATAAGTTTAAGTTGTTAGAGAGAACATAGCAATAGTATGGGTTTTCACACTAACATTTCTAGAAACTAAAATTGAGTCAGACAATTTCTATGGTCATCAAAAAATGCATGCTGACAATCTTATCTTCCTCCCTAACGTCTGTGGTGATTGCACAACAAGAGTTTTAACAGAAGGGATCTTACGACATGTGAGTAAATAAGACAGAGGAGAGAAGAGAGAGAAACTAAGCCTATTATACCCTCAATCTACTAGTTTAGATAGTGAATATCCAAGTGCAAAAATAGGAAATAAGTATTTTGACTACACAAGGAATGAATCAATCTAATTAATTCAGACTAATCCTAAATAATAGTCTCATTTACAACATTCTTAACAGGCATATCGGCGAACCACATAAATCTTGTTTTTCTTGTTCATATGATTCAATTTTCATTTGTTCTTCTTTTGCCCCATGATTTGCTCCGTGTATATTTCCTGACTATAACTCTAGTGTCCAAGCTTGTTTGATTGCACAAGTTAAGGGAGAAAATTTTGCAAAAAAAAAGGTTTTTAATCAGCCACATCCATGTGGTAGGAAAATATGCCTATCTAAGTCACTTAGTGGCACCCCCTCGTCAATGTATATGTGTACACACACAACATATGCCTAATGCAGTAGCGAAAGACTTCAAAATCACAAACCTTAAGATTAATCATTGGCTTGGTCTTCGCATCGTTCCCTGCATGATAAAAACTTCTAATGAATGTCAAAAGTAGAATTACGTGTAGAGTAGAAGTGCATTGAAATCCTTCTAATTGACTTCAGACAGAATACTTGCACAGTGAGGAGGGAACATTGAGCTCTTTATAATACATGCATATACATAGACAAACATTTGAAAGGAGCATAATTCTTTATAGAATCCATTGTGCAAAATTTCTGGGATGAACCTACATCAATGTATGATACATAGAATAAACAAAGAGATAACATATTGATTCCACCGCTTACTGTCACTACTATAACTTTTTAAGTTAAATGTTGTAAAAGCTAAAATTCATGAAAGCTATGAAATTAAAGTGTAACACCACAACTGCAAATGTAATGCAGCAACAATAATATTTGTGACAACTCTATGATTTTTGCCATTCCTATTATTTAGCTTAAAACATTTGAAGTAGCAAAATTTACTGATACTGATAAATATCTCAGTCAAGCAATAAATAAAAGATAGTTATGCATTTTGTTAGCCTAAGGGTTCGTAATTTATCTGTTACTTTTGATGATAACAACAAATTGAGAAAATAAATTTTGATTAAATTTTTATCTAATGAAATTTTCTATTACGACAGGAACTAAAACAGGATAAATATCATTATCCATGCATTGATCAAAACTTCTACTTTGTTTCACAATCAATTGACTAGCACATGAATGAAACTACAGTAGATCACACATGCACAAATCACTAACCACATCTTACTTCTTAGCATCAGATATATAAACTCGGGCAATAAAACAATTGATCCAAACTACATAGATCCCTTTTTATATAGGTCCAAACTAGCATACAAATCCTAGAGTAGCATTTAGATAAATTCAGTTCATAACTGTAAGACTTAATTTAGTTTTGAACTTCAAAATTTGAGGAGAAATGTTGTAGCATTTAATTATTATACGAAATCAAATCTAAATTGAAAGTAGATCAATAAAGAAAAGAATAAGATTAAATTAAATTATTGATGGTGAAGTCAAGTTTTCATCCATCAAAACCTTACCATTTGATATTGTTTGAACAACAATTGGAACAGTTGTCCCAGAATACGAGTCACCGCCAATATATATTGGATTTTGAAGGAACTTTGAATGATTAGCCAACCACTACAAAATGTCAATACAAATATTAGCAAATTAATACAAAATGTAGAAAAACACTAACAGTAAAGAAAAGATGGAAATTGTTAAAAAAAAATCAAATGGTGCATGATTAAAGCAAAAGCTATATAATTTCAACTACAATGGAATTTTTTTAAAACCAAATTGTCATTCATCTCCCTGATAGAGAAGTAGGAGAACGACTTAAACTCCAAATAAAAGAGCACAAAGAAACAAAAAGGAAATGAAAGAAACTACCTTTTGAAGAAATCGGTAAGCGTGTTCACCAGTTTGTAAATTATCTGTTTGATTTGCCTTTTCAGTTGTTGCATAAGAGAATCCTGTCTTCACTGGCAAATCTAGAAAGATTATGTTTGCCACCTAAACCATTTCATTTATTGGCATTTCAACAATCTAGAATCATTCAAAATTATATATGTACTTTCTTAAAGAGTAAAGTCAGTGTTCACCTTTGTCCATGAATGGGTATTCAATGATAGAGTAGGTAAACTGCCATTATACTCCATATCATCAAAGTGCAGAGGACCTGGATGGTATAGCAAATTACATTGATTAGTCCTCGGCTCCTCGCAGCTCTAGTTTTTCAATTATTAACATAATAATGAATGTCTCACGCGTAAAAATAAACTCATCTTGTAGTTGTAGAAAGAGACAACAACAACACACCCAGTGTATTTCCACAGAGTGGGGTTTGTGGAGGGAAAAATGCACACAAACCTCATCTTTACCATACAGATGAGGTAGAGAGGCTGTTTTTAATAGACTTTCAGCTAAAGACAAAAAACAAACTAAAAAGTACATAATAAAAGTACAAGAGACAATAGAATAGGTAGTAAACATAACAACAGATAGTAGACTACTAGTAAGAAGCACCAAGACAATACACTCCTACCTACTAGCACGGACACACTCTTACCTACTAATTTTTAATATTAATTTGTGTCCTCCACACCTTCTTATATAAGGATAAAGGATTACAAAATCAAATCTCTCGGACCACACCGAAGAAAAGGGCTAAAAGATAGATTTTCCAAGTAAACATAAAAATTAAGTGAATACTACAACTACTACTACATAATATGATAAAGTATATTACCAAATTCCATCGTCAATCCTTCAAGTGAAGAGCAACCGGGTCCACCGGTTATCCATAGTATAAGCGGGTCGGTTTCAGGATCCGACTCTGACTTCACAAAATAATAGAACAGTTGCACTTCTTCACCTTCACCAACTCCTATATATCTATCATATACACATTAACAACACAACAAATTAGAAATAACATCTTGTACAAAAAGAATCCAAAAAAAAACAACAAAAAAAAACTTCTTACCCAGTATCTAGTTGAAAAGGAAGAAAACCGAAGCCAGGCAAGTACTTGACTGAAGAAGTTGATACATCAAAGTGTGGAGGTGGAGTTCTCTCTAATGGAAGCAAGAAGAGGTAAATGATAAATAGAGGGTATACATATTGTAGATAACTCAACACCAAAATCAGTTTTCGGACTTCCATTTTCCCCAGCGAAACCTTGTGCACTTTCTGTTTTTGAGTACTATACTCTTCTATTTATTACGAGTTCCTCGATTCTAGGAAATTTTGACTTGTGAGGAATTGTACTTTTGGAAAATTACAGAAATATCCTCATAACTTCTATTAAATCTGATCAGGTCCTCTAAGTTTATCACTCTACCACCAGCCGGTCTTACATCATTTTTTTAAGAAAATGATCAAAATGGTCCTCCGAGGGTTGAGATTATTCGATCCTTGATATATTGATTTTTTTTTCTAATTTTGAAAATGTTTTTTTTAACTTAGTTGTTTCTTATCAAACTCTTTAAAGTTATTGTTTTAAGTGATTTAGAAATACAGGTTAATAACAATCATTCCTACGATGACAACAAGCATAGAAGCAAAGAACAAAATCACGAAGAGTAATTGCTTGGGTTGTGGAATTTGTAAATGAAGAGAGTTATGAGATAAAAAGGGGCCATGAAGAAGAAGGAAATCAGTACGAAAGCGTGATGATGACGAGAAAGAGGACATTCAAGGCAACAAGAAAGGGGAAAGGAGTCGCCACTAGCTTCAAGGCCCGGGAAGTAGAGTAGCCCTCTTAACAATTGCTGCGTGGACATATGACTTGACATAAAGATACGCACATGGTAAGAAACAATTAATGCGAATCGAATCATAAGGTTTTTGAAAACGAAAGAAAGCTTAATCAACCTAATTCACTTGCCTTTAGGGCATCTCCAACCCAAACATCAAATTTGGTGTCTATTTTAGTGTAAATCAACTTTAATTCACTATATCAAATTTTACACAAAAAAAAAATCTCTCTTTATTATTATATTATTATTTTTTATTTCATTTATATTTTCTTATTTCATAAAATAAATTTTTTCTAAAGCATTCACCATATAAAATTCATATTATTTTCTTTTGTAGTCGTTTAATATAAAATTATTTTATACCATAATTTTTTAAGGGATAAGGCACAAGTACCCCCTAGACTATGATCGAAATTTCAGAGACACACTTTAACTAAAATAAAGTCCTATTACCCCTGAACTTATTTTTTTTTTTGTAATTTTGTACACTTTTTGTCTTACGTGGCACACTTCGTGACTCCACGCAATTGAGGCGCGTGGGAGATATGTGGATGTCACGTAAGAAAAAAAGGTGCACAAAATTACAAAAAAAAAAGGTTTAGGGGTAATAGGATCTTAGTTTAGTTAAGGTATGTCTCTGGAATTTGGTCATAGTCTAGGGGATACATGTGCATTTTCCCATTTTTTAAATAATATAAATTGCTAGCAAATATTATACATTATACATAATAATAGATAATACAAATAAAAGTGAAATCATTAATGAAATACAATTAAATAAATATTACATAATTGAAAAAATTATTTTAAATTCTACATAAATATTCAACTTTCAAGATCACTATGGTGCTCCCATAAATGTTCTATTAATGCATTACATAGTTTAATTTTTGTGAAGGTTAATTATAATTATATCAAATTATAATTTACAATAGAATTAACATAAATTTAATTTTTAAAAAAAGTCATATATAGAAAAATTAATTTATAAAAAAAAAAAAAAGCTAACTTTTATATCTAAAATTAATATTATAAAAATATTACATAAAAATAATTAAATATATAAGAGATTTAATTAAAACATACAATTTATATAATGTTTAATTAAAAGTTTTGTATAATGAAATAATATTAAAATATTCAATAAAGTGAATTGGTGTGATGAATAGTGTAATACCAAAATGGCGTAAAAATTGGTGTTGGGTTGGAGCTCCAAAACACCAAATTTCACACCAAATAAGGATTTGGTGTTGGGTTGGAGATGGTGTTGGTGTTGGTGTAATATACCACAAATGTAATAAATTACGGTTGAAATAAAATGAACAAAAATGTATAAACAAATCTTTAGGCTAAGGCACGGATATCTCGCTCTCTTTAAGGAGATTCATGTCCACTGCGGCATAATCTACACCGATCTAGCAGTAATACTCTTGACTTGTCCCCTCTAGGATATAACAACCCAACAACATCGTACAACTCAAACAACTCTGGATTAGTTGAAGAGTCCAAAGCTCCACGAAAGAACACCTTCCTTCAACATATAAATATTCTCTTTTGTATATACTGAATATAGTTGAAGACATAGAATATTATTCTTTGTCTCAACTCTCTCTTTCACTACTACACTAATCTCAATATAAACACAATAAAATACTACTCCTCTTTTTCATTCTATATTTTCTTGTACTTTTATTGTTTCTTCTTCTCTCCCAACACAAAGGAAGATCACTCTATTTATAGTTGATGAATTCTTCCTTGCAATGAATAGAAAGATAGTGGGTAGTAAATTTGCCAAATGAATGGCTCAAATGTTACATAAGTTACAAGACATAAATATACAATAATGGATGAAATGAAGAGTTGGTGGTTACATAAGTTACTAAAAATTAATGACCACTTTCTTCCACAAAAGATGAAAGTAAAGAGGCATAAATATAATGTCCATCAATAGACATAATATGATATATAATGTGACATATAATATATTTTTATCAATATTAAAATGTCACACCAACAATCCCCCACTCATTTTAATATTAAGATAAGAGAGTTCTTCACAACTCAGCTGAAGGTAGACTATTATGCATAAGGAAGATGTGATCTGCATTGAACCTTCACTTAGTAAAACAATAACCTTTACTCTAGAGCCAGTAGTGGTCTCAAACTTGAACTATGAATGCTTAAGGGAAATAAAGTAGCATTGCTTACACACAATTGTCAAAGTGTTGACATAAGTTTTAATAGCCAGCACATTACGGCCTTGTGTTATCCTGGTTTCATGAGTGTTTTTTGAGAACAAGCTCATTCTCATAGAAAGCGACCTACTTTCACACTCGCATAGGTGAAACTGTCAAGGGTGCTGCTATAATTTGACACCCCACTCATACGAGATACAGACTTTCATTAAGAGTTCAAGACTCAACCTCCACAAATCATAATAGGATAAATGCACTCATATCATAGGGATTGAATAAAATTAAGAATAGTGCATTTCACAACAAGTCATCATATGATTCGTTCTTCCCATTGAACCTGATTATAGGATCTCTAGTCCCCGGGTTGGGTTTCCGCATATATAACTTAGAATTTTTTAGCTTCAATTACATCCCCCTCGATGTGCTTCAGACTCTTTATCTTGCTAAGGTCTTAGATTATAAATCTGCAAGATTATCACAATTTTAACACAATTAATATTGATGGTATACCAATGATCAATATAATCTCACAATATTGTGTTTTCTTCTCATGAGTTTAAATTTACCATTATAATAACGATTTTGTATTCAACCATTATATTGGTGTTATCACAATTAATCAAAATTAGAAAAAATATTTTCTCAAAACAAAGTGTTTCAATTCACTTTTTCACTAGTTGAAGTTTAATTTTTTTTACTTCAATCTTCATAATAGAGTTAGCAAAAAATGATTTTCTTTTCTCATCCCACCAAATAACACCAAATTTTTCTCATCTAGTTTACTTGTACCTTCAAAGCATTTTTACTGCAAACACAACATCAAGTCAAGTTGTTAGTCACATAGCTCATATTTTTATTAGGCTAGCAAACTCCCCTTTTTTTTATTTGTCACAACTTTCTCACACAATTGAATCAAAAGGAGTTGCAAGACTCACACAACCAACAAAATTGTATTTCACAAACTTTTCAATATTATGTGACTCGACAAGAAAAATACATCACATGTTTAATGGTATTTCTTATTTCAAGAAGGAATTTTTTTTTTCTCACCCAAAACATTTCATGTTAAATGGCTACTCAACATGACTTTCATAATTTATTTATAACTCTCGTGTTAGAGCCAAAAAGTCATCACATTATAGCCCAATAATAACATGTGATTTATTCCACAATAAATATACATGCACTTGTAATACTCTTTTTTTAGAGCATTTCTCAAAGATGCAAAAATCATTTTTTTCACAATGATTTTTTTCCTTATTTCATGAGCCCCACTATTTTAAGAATTTAAATATCATTTTTTTTTCATGAAAAGTAGTATCACTTTATTCATGAAAATACTAGGTAAAAAAGTTTTTCTTCCTTTACCTTTTCTCCACTTGAATTGAGCAAGTAGAAAAACATTTATCGTACACCTTTTCTCTTACATCTCTTGAAGAGAGTGACGTTGAGCGGAATTATGTTGAGATCCCTATCTTGATATCCGCACTTTTTCAAACTATAACAAAAACATGAATCTCCTTAAAATTGCTGGTGTAATATACCACAAATATAATAAATTACAGTTGAAATAAATGAACAAAAATGTATAAACAAAGCTTTAGGCTAAGGCACGGATATCTTGCTCTCTTTAAGGAGATTCAAGCTCACTGCGGCATAATCTACACCGATCCAACAGTAATACTCTTGACTTGTCCCCTCCAAGATACAACAGTCCAACAACGTCGTACAACTCAAACAACTCCGGATTAGTTGAAGAGTCCAAAGCTCCACAAAAGAACACCTTCCTTCAACATATAAATATTCTCTTTTGTATATAGTGAATATAGTTGAAGACATAGAATATTATTCTTTGTCTCAACTCTCTCTTTCACTACTACACTAATCTCAATATAAACACAGTAAAATACTATCACCTTTTTCATTCTATATTTTCTTGTACTTTTCTTGTTTCTTCTTCTCTCCCAACACAAACGAAGACCACTCTATTTATAGTTGATGAATTCTTCCTTGCAATGAATAGAATGATAGTGGGTAGTAAATTTGCCAAATGAATGGCTCAAATGTTACATAAGTTACAAGACATAAAGATAGAATAATGGATTAAATGAAGAGTTGGTGGTTACATAAGTTACTAAAAACTAATGAACACTTTCTTCCACAATTGATGATAGTAAAGAGGCACAAGTGTAATGTCCATCAATAGACATAATATGATATATAATGTGACATATAATATATTTTTATTAATATTAAAATGTCACACCAACAGATGGTCTTAACTAGAGATGTCAAAATGGGATTGGCCCCGTTAAGTCGGCCCACCCTAACTCTTAAATTAAGTAGGGTTGAGCCTAATTTTGTTTTGGCTCATTTAGGAACCAGACTTTTTGATCCAGCCTCATTTGGCCTGCTAGCCTCGTAGGCTCAACCCACGAGGCTTAGAGGTCAGCCCATGGGCTATGAATGTTAAAAAATATTTATTATAAATTTTTTAGTAGTGTTTTATTTGTAAAAATTTTGTCAATAAATATCTAAAAAATATAAAATCAAGTCTAACTCTTTTGTAGATCTTTTACATTTTAGGGCCATTAGCCCACTAAAATCAAGCCTACTTTTGTTTTTATGCCTAATTTTCCATTTTTCCTTTGTTGTCTTGTTTATGAAAAAATTGATCATGTAATATTTTTTGCTCGGATGAATCTTATGATGTTGTATCTTGGCTATTATGTATTTTTATAAGTATTCACTGAAGTATGTAATTTATAAATGAATTTTTATATGTATTGATATCATGTTCATTAGAGATCAACACGTTCGATACTCTTGGATACTTTTTCCTAAGACACCAATGTTGTTCATTTTTTGGTTGAAGGGACGATCCGTCCCAATTCCTTGCCTGCTTAGGACTGGGATGGACTGCTATTTTATAGGTCCTTTAATTAAAAGGGTCAGTCCGTCATAACTCATTTAACTCTCTAGTCCGTTAGAGTTGGATTGGATCAGACCATTTTGACAGCTCTATCTTTAACCCTATTTTTATAGTCTAACTTCATTTGCACCTAGATGATTTTTCCGACAAACAAATGTCGTATGTGACTTGTACATATTCTTCATTTTAAACCTAGAGACTTTTTCCTAAATCAAACACATACTCCCATGTAAGTTCAAAAAAGTATTTAAAAGAATAGCTAATTTTATGATTGGTTTTTCACCATTGATGTCATTTTTTATTGATAGAATTGACTTGTAATATTGCAAACCTTATAACTCAACTATGTAAATTAAAGAGGAGCAAGAGCAATAAATTTTCTTAATATACATAGTCATCGAACAAACTATTCAGATGGTACTTCTTTGACAGGCTTCCCTTTCTCTCTTAGCTTGGTGATGGACTCTTTCATAGCCTCCTTTCTCCTCTTGCTAGCTAATACTTTAGCCAACACACCACTCACATTTGGATCCTTTTTCTCCGTTGGTGGGGGTGGTGGAGGCCTTCTTGCAGCGGCATTTGATTGTTGTTACCTGCATTCAGCGCCACCGCAACTCCGACCAAGCTCAATGCCAAACTCCTGCATCAATCACATATATTGTCAAGAATATCTACGCATATTTCAGCATTCGTAATTAGCAATGTACTGCATGTCAGGTAATTTGTAGTATTAGCTTACCTAATATGAACTTCTCATTTTGCATATTTGTAGACTAGGCTCGAGGAATCGGGTCGTGACATTACTAGGCTCAAAGAAATTATTGTCATTTTTTTATTTTATCAAACAAAAATGAGATTTATTTTACCAATTCGTCATTGTTTTGTTGGATTAGAAAAAAATTGCAATATGTATATGCTTAATTTTGACGTTAACTTTAAGAGCAATAGTATGAGAGACTTGATATGTGCGAATATAAATTCTATATTTTTATTTACTGTAGACTGCAAGTATATTTATGCACAACTACAATCTCATATGATCCCTAAAATCAAGTGATCTAATATATCATAATCAATTACCATCACTATGATTTGACTGTTGCTTTCATGGGATTTTGATTGAGTGAAGATTTGCTACTTGATTTGTTTTGATCTTGTGAATATTATGTATCATTAACACGCCCCGCAAGACGGAGGATCCATTAGATACACGGATCTTGGATCGAAGAAACTCAAGCCTTTGTCTGGACAGTGGTTTAGTTGGTGTATCTGTCAATTGATCTTTTGTGGATACATGAACAATGCGTAGCTGCCCCTTGGGAATCCTGTCATGGAAAAATGAAAATAAATAAAAACACGCTTCATTCGACTATGATAGATGGGATTGGCACAAGCATAACTTGTGCGAATATTATTACATAGGATGGTGTAGGGGTGTGTATTGGTCGATTCGGTTCGGTTTTAAGTATTATCGGTTCGGTTTATCGGTTTTCGGTTTTTAAATATGCTAAACCGATAACCAAACCAATAATATATTTGTTATCGGTTTTCGGTTTATCGGTTTTAGGTTTTTAACGGTTCGGTTTTCGGTTTAACCAATAAGAAAATGCTTTCAAAATAAATATATGACTTATCCAATAATTTGACGCGATACGCATACATCAAAATAATCATACCAAACAGGGGTCATCACAACAAAGTCTTTGGTCAATTTTTGATATTTACAATCGTGCAAAAACTAATATTAGTCAATTATAAACTAAAACTAATTAAAACCAAGTCCAATTGTAAATTGGCAGTTCATCTTGAACTATCTTTAACAGCTGCCAAATTCATTGGATAATCAACAAAATCTTCATTAAGTTCCTAACCAAGATAATCACAAGCCTGGAAGAAAAAGTGGAAGATATCAAGAGATTTGTGAAGTATTTCAACATTTAATACTAACATAATGTTATTTATGGCATAGGATTTTTATATTTTTAGTGTCAATTATTATTTATTGCATAGGATATTTATATTTTTAGTCTAATATACTACTGATTATATTAATATTTTTTGTTTAATATTATATATATATATATATATATATATATATATAACTAAAAATTATTATTATATTCTTAATGAGTTATCGGTTAACCCAATAACCCAATATTAAAAACCAATAACGAACCGATAACCCAATAATTTTTTTTGTAAAACCATTAAATAACCGTTAACCCAATAACCCGGTAACAATAAACCAATAACACTTTTATCGGTTCGGTTTTTGCATACCCCGATGGTGGGATTTGAGGATGGACACTGATGTAGTTCATGAAGCTAAGTAAGGCTTGAACCCAAGTTCAGAAGCACTAAAGGAAACAACTCTGTACTCCACTTCTGTGGATGAACGAGCTATTGTTTGTTTTTTCTTGGAGCTCCAAGAAATAAGATTGCTGCCTAAGTAGACAACATAGGCAGATGTAGAGCTACAATCGTCCAAATTTCCTGCCTAATCCATATCAGAAAAGGCTTGAAGCATCAAAGGAGAGTCACGTTTGAGATGAAGACCATGGTAGATGGTAGCTTTAAGATAGTGTAACACTCGCTTAAGCGCTTGCCGGTGAGTTGTGGTGGGATTTTGCATGAATTGAGACAACTTGTTAACATTGTAAGAAGTATTAGGGCGGGTGAGATTGAGGTATTGTAAGGAGCCAACTAACTGTCCATAAGATTTGACATTGACCAAAGCAGTTCCATCTTTCAATTTTAATTCAACTGAAGTGGACATAGGGGATGCAACAGGTTTAGCACAACTCAAATTGAATATGTCAAAAACATATACTTGTGTTATGACAAAAAGGTGTCCCTTACTTGTTGGGATGAGTTCAACCCCTAAAAAACAATATAAGTTGCCGGATCTTATAAGGAGAACCGTGTAAAGAGAATTGAAACAAGTTGTTTCAGAAACTGATTAGAATTTCATGTACAGTAAGTCAGCAACATACACCCAAAAATAGCAAAGGACAGAACCATGTGCATAAATGAACAAAGATGCATCACTTTGAGACTGAACAAAACCAAGAGAGAGAATAAATTTGCTCAGTTTATGATACCAAGCTCTAGGTGTCTGTTTTAAGCCATAAATTGCTTACTTCATCTTCCAAATGTAAGATGGTCTGGTAGAGTCAACAAACCCAAGTGGTTGACTCATATATACTTCAACATGTTAAGATAAGTGGCAGCTTGAAAAGCATGTGACCAAAAAGATGGAGGTAGCGAAGCTTGGTGAAGAAGAGTTAATCCAGTTTCAACTAGACAGTGTCTTCTTTCGACATAGCCATTGTAGTGGTGATGTTAAATGACTTATTCCATGAGTGGCAAAAAAATCTTTTAGTTTAAGATATTCAGTGCCATCATCAATGAAGAGAGTTTTTATTGATTTTTCAAAGTAATTTTCAACCAACGATTTGAATTCGGGAAACAAGTTGGTGGCATCTGATTTTCTCTTCAACGAGTAAAGCCATAGATACTCAGAATTGTGATCAATAAAATCATATTATAGTTGATACTGTCAATAGACTGGAGAAGGCCCCATACATCACTAAAAAACAACTCTAAAAGAGATGAACTACGAACAGTAGATTGACTAAATGGAAGCCGATGGATTTTATTACAAGCACACGGAACATATGACTTTACTTAAGAGATGATGATGACAGTGGTAGAGATTCGATGTGGATGATTTATGAAAAATCCTATCTGATGGATTTCCAAGACGACGATGCCAATTAGCTATAGGTGCTTTAATGGTGTTGTGAACTGCATGTGGGGATGATGTTGAAAGAACATAGACACCATCTTTATTCTGTCCTATAGCATGAACTCCTCAATGTTGAGATCATTCAGATAAATATTTCGAAAAATTTACAGACACTTTATTAGTTTCACAGAATTTGCCAACAGAAATCAAGTTCGGTTTAATAGTTTGAGGAGTAATGTGTTTGAGGAGGAATTTATGTTGGTTGTACCAACATGTGTAATATACAAACTTGAGTCATCACCTATTTGCACTTAATCAGGGCCATCATAATTTGAAGACATGGATAAGTTTTGAAAGACATTGGTGACATTGTGTGAAACACCCGAATCCGTTAACCATCATTGAGTTGTTGGAGTAGAGACAGTAGTATCGGAGTTCCAAGTAGGATGTCTTTGGCTTTGTAATATTTCTTTGCAACATGTCCAGGCTTTTCACAAAATTGATAGATGACACGAGGCTTGTGGGATCTCTGATTTCCCATGTTGTCCTAAATTTGTGTGATACATGTGCTGACCTTCGACGATGCTAGGTCTCAGAGTAAGCCCTTCGTTGTTGTGTTCCGATCGTTTAAATCCTCCGAGTGACTGACGACTTGTGAGCTCGCTTGCTGATTGTGATTAGAAAAGAACCTCTGTTCTGGTTAGCGTGAATTGGTTTTTGCATTTATTGTTGCAATGGAGAGATCAGAACCCAAAGGTTTGGACTTGGCCAAATAGGATTTAATGTTTGTGAGTTTGTCATGAATATCTTAAAATGAGATGTCGATATCACGGGCCTTAATAGCAACAACTATTTCCTTGTAATCAGGGCTAACTACATTAAGGGTCTAGAGAATGAGATCATCCTGTAAAATAGTTGAACCAACCAGAACAAGGTTGTCTGTCATAGTACAAATTTGCTAAAGATATTCAGATATAGTTTGTTCACCTTGTTGAATCACGGAGGGTTTTCTTTAAGCGACATGATTCGTGATCTAAATTTGTTTGCATATATTTTTTTGGATTATTGTCCATGCCTAGTGAGAAGTCATGGAAGAGGCTATGAATAGTACAATAGCCTCTGAAACTGAGGCCAAGATGGCATGAAGGACCAATTTATCTTGTCTTGTTTGGAAATTGGTTTCATCATCAGAAACTTGCACAGAGCCATTAATATACCCTATGAGATTGTATCCGATGAGCAGAGAGTGTAACTGGACTTTCCACGAAACAAAGTTTGTGGAAATCAATTTCAATGGTAATTTGCGGTAACATTGATGCATACAAGCACCTCACCCGAGTGTGATGTTATGTTGGGAGTGTTGGTGACGGTAACACGAGATGAGCTGTCAGGTGTCTTTGGATCAGTAGCCATGGAGGAAGGAAGAAAAGAGAAAACAAAAAAAAGAGGTTGAGATTGCGGCTAAGCAAAGGCTATGTTTGATATATGAGAGACTTGATATGTGAGAATATGAATTCTATATTTTATTTACCATAGATTACAAGTATATATATACACACAACTACAATCTCATACAATCCCTAAAATCAAGTGATCTCATATATCAAATCAATTAATATCACTAATCTGATTAGACTGCTGCCTTCATGGGATTTTAATTGAGTGAAAATTTGCTACTTGATTTTTTGATATTATGAATATTCTGTATCATTAACAAATAGAAATAAAAAGATATGAAAATGATCCAAAATTTTATATTGTATCTTAGAAGTTTAGATTTATATTAACTACTTTATCTAATTTTCTTTATAAGGAACAAATATTTTCTTTTAATGTTAGATGAACTTTTAGGCAAATTAAAAATGTTTGTTTCAATTAAGAATGCGATTGCACATATATTTTTTAGACACTTCAAAAAAAGCTCAAGAATGCGGTGATATCTTGTCCAAAAATATAATTAACTCTCATTAATTTAAAGTAAGACTTATAGACAAAATTATTAGGTGTGATGGAAAGAAGACATTTATGCCTCTAAATATTAAGACCAAGAATGCAATTACATATCTAGATTGAGACCAATAAAAGTTCAACAATTAAAAATGTGAGCAAAACTATTGCCTGTAAGCCCTGTAACAATATATCCAAAAATAGTTTAAAATAAGTATAAGTTGATAAAAACGATCGTTCTAGAAGCACGGGACTCGAGGGGTGCCTACTACTAATACCTTCCCCTCAGTCAACAAAATTTCTTACCCGATTTTTTATTTTTGCAGACCAAAATGAAAAGTCATTTGCTTTTGATTAGGGATTAAAAAAAAAGTGACTTGAAACATTGTAACTCAATTCCATACCATCACTTAAATTGGAGAAACCCGTGCAAAAAAAGGGGTGCTACACTAAATTTATTCATGATAACTTATTATAATTAATACTTAGGAAACATGTACATGTAGATTTTTATATACTTTTTTTATTCCAATTTACATGACTTACTTTCCTTTCAAGTCAATTAAAAAAAATGACAAATTTGTATATGTAGAAGCTACTGTATTGCGTGGCAAATGAACACATTCTTGTTTTAAGCGTAATATTGTTAAATTTAATATTTTTCTTCCCTACTCAATTAGAAAATATTAGACGTATTTTAATCAATTTATAAAATATTTCCTTAAACATCAAATCCGCAATGATAAAACTTTTTTTGACTTTTCCATTTTTTTTTTAACTTTTGATTTTGCACTCCAATTTTCCTCTTTCTTACCCTCCACGTCTTATTGGCACACAAAGTAGTACAACTCAAGTCTGTTCAAGATTTCTA
Source organism: Solanum pinnatisectum (assembly GCA_035578085.1). Lineage (NCBI taxonomy): Eukaryota > Viridiplantae > Streptophyta > Magnoliopsida > Solanales > Solanaceae > Solanum > Solanum pinnatisectum. The sequence goes on from CM069087.1 coordinate 36,201,166, forward strand.
CGGCAACGTTTTCCAGATTCCAACTTTCCCTTCAAGAACTCCGGCCACTTTCAATCAATGGAAGCTCAAATAGAAGTTAAAGACGAAGGCAATTTGGTGGTAACAACTTCACACCCTTCCCACATCCCCCCAGAATGATGTCTAATATTTTCTCTCGGCTTTCAGTAAGAAGCCTTGCAAGATTCAAGGTTGTTTGCTACTCATGAGTAGGGGCAGCTCACTACTTCTTGTAATCTTTTACTACTTATAGGCAATTAAGTTTAACGCTACTTCTACTTCTTAATTTGTTTAATTCACTTCAATTTGTATCAATCATGTTTTAATATATGTTTTATGAAATTTTCTTCAATTCTTTGAGATGTTTTCTTAGACATTTCAAGATCAAACTAATTAAATTCAAAAAAAATATTGTGGTAACTTTGAATGTCTTCTAAGGGTAACAATCACTACGATGTTAGTGATTTAGACCTATTTTTGTAATTAAAACCAAAATATTATACAAGTAAAAAATGGTACTCTAATTGGCATATTCAATCAAATGTAGTTTTAATTTACTTTTTAATCACTTTTAGAATAATTTTGATAGTTTATGTAACAATTGACTAAATTGTTTTAAAAAAATTCAAAACTATAATCAATAAAAAGTTACCTAAGATTTATACATTTGTGTTGTTATGTAATGTATAATAATTTACATAAATTTATTCATGTCTTACAAAATATTATAAGAAAAAAATTAATTATTAAATTATAATCAATTATTGTATATTTTAAAAAATTATGAGAATATATTTAAAAAATATCAATTAAACTAAAACTTCATTCTAAATTTTTAATTTTAGGCTACCCATTCTATTGTGCCACTCAGGAGGATAATCCATTCCTAATCATTTGCTTAATGGAACTTGCAAGTGTTTCTTTTGTCTCAAAATTTCTGTGGAATCCGATCACAAAGATCTATAATATATGTTACATAGTGGCTGAATGAACGGATGCGTACTAAATTTTTCAACAAATGGAAAACATAATGTATGTTGTGCCAATAATGAGTCCAGCCATGAAGGACACTGTTGAGATACAAGAAGACGTTAGGAACAGTTGAAGTTGGCAACAAGTAAGAAGGGTAGTTTTGTCCTTTTAGTGTGTAATAATTATAACAACTTGTCAGCTTGTTAGTTAGAAAGTTAGTTATAAGAATGTGAAAGAGGAATTATTCATGTATAAATATCCTAGTGATCATGTCTCTACCCACTTTTCCAGTCTCAATATAATAAAGTTTCTTTTCTCTTAGTTTTTTCTCTCATGCTCAAGCTCTCTCAATTCACGTTCATGGTATCAGAACCTCATGTTTCATAGTGAGTACTGCTAAAGCTGGTGAGCTTAGAATCATAGAATCATGGTCTGATTCACGGATTCATGTTTCCTGTTCTTCTTTGTTGAAAGTGATTTGCAGATTAGAGCTTGATTTGATGCCAGAATATGCTTCTAGTCTCAGTTTGTTTTCGCAATTAGAGGATCTAATTCCAGATTTATAATGGAGAATGAAGGTGTTCCTGGATTACAAAATGGTCCACTAGGAGGTGTTCCTCAAAGTAGCAGTTTTATGCAAGGTCAAGATATTGACTATAGTCATCCCCTGTTTCTAGGTCCTATTGATGTCAGTGAACTGAGTCTTATCTACTTTCAATTGCTTGGCATCGAAAATTATACCTCTTTGAGTCGATCTATCAGATTGGCCTTATTAGAAAGGAATAAAATAGATTAATTGATGGATCTGCTAGGAAGGAAGCATTTGGTGTGGAACTATGGGGGCAATAGGAAAGAGTAAATTTTGTGGTGTTGTTCTAGTTGATGAATTCTGTGTCTAAGAGTTTATTAAATGGAATTCTGTTTGCCTCTAGTGCACTAAATGTCTAGATTGATCTCCAAGAAATGTTTGATAGAGTGGACGGATCCAAGACCTACAGTTTACATAAGGATATTGCTTCATTGTAACAAGACACTATCTCTGTGTCTGAGTACTATACAAGGCTCAAAACCTTGTGGGATGAGTACGAAGTTTTAGTGCCTACTCCGTGTTGTAATTGTGAAAAATTCGTAGGTTCTATAGCACATATGAACAAACAAAAATAATATTAGTTTTTGATGGGCTTAAATGACTCCTATCATCACGCAAGGAGTCAAATCCTTATGATGGATCCACTACCAACCATTAATTGTGCCTATGTTATGATAGTTGGGGATGGAAGTCAAAAGGTTGTCATTACTAGCATTAATAGTATGGGGATGACTTCTGTTGGTTTGGATTCCTCTGTTGCTATGTATTCCAAGGCTGGTGGAAGTTCAGAGGTGAGCCAGAGAATTAAGAAGAATTCTTTTTTGGTGTGTGATTTCTACAAGTGCAAAGATCACGACAAAGAGTTTTGTTACAAAGTTGTAGGTTATCCCCAGGACTTCAAGTCTAAAAGGAAGATTTTAAAGGACTTTTCCTTCACATACTGGTAGTTCCTCATTCCAACATTCATCAGTGGCTAACTTCACTAATGACAAGGATATTAGCTTTCCTCCACAAGGATGGGGAAGGTGTATGATCATCAACAACAAGAACATCATCCTAATCCTAATGAAGTAAGTCACACAGTTCCTATCAGGAGTAGATAAGTCAGCCAGGTTGAAAGAGATGTTCAACAACTTCTACAGGGATGCACATTTACTAAAGATCGGTAATGATCATATTCTCAAAATGTTTCAAAAGGACTCAAGTTCCTTATATACTTCAGTGTGCAATACTGCAAACACTACATGTAAGGCTTTCTTTGTCTTTGAAAATAGTCAGGTCTGGATTATAGACACTGGTGCAACTAACCATATGGTCTCTAGTTTGGATATGTTGGTTAGTAACTCAGTTTCTAAACTTGAAAAGCCTAAACCAGTTTATCTTCCAAATGGTGGTACTACACAAGTGTCACATGTTAGTTTTAGTGCATTGTCAACTAGAAGTGTGGTTACAAATGTTTTACATATTCCTGAATTCAAGTATAACCTGATGTCAGTTAGTCAAATCAAAAAGGAGTTAGGATTTTCAGTTACCTTCTTCCCTCACTTCTATGTTTTCACGAGCTTTATAGTAGGAAGGTGAAGGAGGTTGTTATAAGAATAGGGAGGTTTGTACTTGCTGTTACAACATCTCAATACTTGTTTCAAAAAGGAAAATAGGTTGCATTTGCTGTTAATAATGTCAAGGAGTCAGATATGGAACTGTGACATAAAAGACTAGGACATGTATCCTCGGGAGTTCTTAGTAGAATGTTTGCTATTAATAAGCAAAGTATATGTAGAATTTCTCAGTGTTCAGTATGCCCTTATGCTAATCAAACAAGATTAAGGTTTCGTTATAGTAGTATCAAAAGTGTAGCTTGTTTTGATTTGATACATATGGATCTTTGGGACCTTATAATCCACCTTGATGGAAACAAGTATTTTCTTCCAATTGTCGATGATTTTTTCAGGATGACTTGGTTATTTCTACTGAAACATAAATCAAGTGTGTGTGTTTCTCTTAAATTGTTTATACAATTTGTTAAGATTCAATTTGGAAAAACAATCAAGTCACTAAGGTCAGACAATGGTACTGAGTTTGTCACCTCAGTGTATGATGATTTGTTCAAGGAATTAGGGATCATTCATTAGCGGTCTTATCCATATACCCCTCAACAATATGGAGTTGCTGAGAGGCAGGCACCTACGTGAAGTTACAAATCTCTCAGATTTCAAGCCAAAATACCTTTGAGATATTGGGGACAGTGTGTGCTAGCTACAACTTATCTCATTAATAGACTATCTAGTAGTGTGCTGAATAATGTTACACCTTATGAAAGGTTGTATGATTCCAAACCAACACTAACACATCTCAGAACTCTAGGATGCCTATGCTTTGCTAAATGTCTTACTAAGCATGATAAACTCATGCCAAGGTCCAGGGCAATAGGCAACAGTTTACATGGGTTACTCGAAAGTTCAAAAAGGATATCTTTTGCTTGATCTAAGAAATAAGTCATTCTTTACTAATAGGGATGTGGTATTTAAAGAAGATTATTTTTCCTTTTGCTGAATTTGAAAAAGGGCATGTGCTTGAGAGTATGTTTGTAGATACCTTATCTAAAGATGATATTTATCTAAAGATGATATTTTGTTGTCAAGTCTAGATCAAAGTGAACAATTTATTCCTAGTAATATTGTTGAGGATGTATCAGAAGGAAGAATTGAAATGACTCATAGCTCTGAAGTGACATCTTCCTCCAACTCCTCTGAGGTTGTCATTGATGTTATGGAACCAGTCCCATTCCACAGTCTAGAACTCTATCTAAACATAGAAGATCCACTAGAACCAAACAGACTCCAAGCTGGATGAAGGAATGTATCCTTGACTATTAACAAGGATGTTTAGTATCCTATGTGTAATTACATGAACTAAACGCATCTCTCACCAACTTACCAATGCTATATTGTTGCTACCTCTGTCATTAAGGAACATGAGTCTTACTTAGAAGCTGTTAAGGACCCAAGATGGGTGGATGCTATGAAGTATGAAGTCCTGGCTTTAGAAAGTGACACGACTGGGAAATAACTAGTTTACCAAAAGGCAAAAAGCATATAAGGCGTAGATGGATTTACAAAGTAAAGTACAAGTCCACAGGAGAAATGGAGAGATTTAAGGCAAGATTGGTTGCTAATGGGTATAGTCAGGAAGAAGGGATTGATTACACAGAGACATTCTCCCCTGTGGTGAAAAGGGTGACTGTCAGGACTGTGGTATCTCTTGCAACATTTGGCACATACATCAAATGAATGTGTTTAACGCCTTCATGTAGGGTGATCTTGATGATGAAATTTATATGCAACTGCGTCAAGGTTTTGTTAGTCAAGGGGAAAAGGTGTGCAGACCGACTAAATCCATCTATGGTCTTAAGCAGGCCCCAAGACAGTGGAATCACAAGCTAATTGAAGCCTTGGTTAGACTCAAGTTTAAACAAAGTCAACATGATTATTCCCTATTCATAAATGAATTAGAAGAACGGATCACTATAGTACTTGTCTATGTAGATGATATGTTAGTAACTGAAAGCAGTCTGAAGCTGATAGAGGAAACAAAGAAGGCACAAAAACAGGCCTTTAAAATGAAGGATCTAGGGGATTTACAATACTTCCTAGGTATTGAATTCACTAGATCAATAGTTGAAATTTTAATGCACCAAAGAAAGTATACCCTTGAACTTATATCTGAGGTTGGCATGGCATTAGCCAAAACTGCAGGGACCCTATTGACATCAATGTCAAACTAACATCAAAACTATATGATGAGCATATAAACAAGAATCAAGAAAACACAAAGGATCCACTGATAAATCAAGTAATGTACCAAAGACTGATAGGCAAGCTTCTATATTTGAATATGAACAGGCCAGATATAACCTTCCGTACTCAGACACTTAGTAAATTCTTACACCAACCAAAGAACTTTCATCTTGATGCAACTTTTAGGGTAGTTAAATATCTAAAGAGACAACCAGGGCAAGGGCGGTTACTAGCTAGTAACTCAGATAAACCAGTTACTGGCTTCTGTGATGTAGACTGGGCCTCTTGTCCACTCACCAAGAAATCTGTAACTGGACATATGGTTATGATTGGTCACTCATTAGTGTCATGGAAGGCAAAGAAGAAAACGAATGTGTCAAGAAGTTCAACTGAAGCTGAATATAGAAGCCTTGCTTCCACTGTGTCAGAGTTAATTAGTGTGGTTGTTTGGAATGTTGAAAGAGATTGGAGTTAAAGTTCAGTTGTCAGTACAAGTATATAGTGACAGTAAAGCTGCCATTCAGATTGCTGCAAATCCAATGTATCATGAAAGAACAAAACATATTGAGATTGATTGTCACTTCATAAGAGAAAAACTACAACAAAGACTTATCAAAGTAAACTATCTACCTACAAAAGAACAGCCATTTGATGTGCTAAAGTGTTTTCCAGGCTACAACATGAACATTTTCTATCCAAGCTAGGAGTGTTAAACATTTTTGCACCACCTAGCTTGAAGGGGAGTGTTGAGATACAAGAAAATGTTAGGAACGGTTGAAGTTAGCTACAAGTAACAAGGGTAGTTTAGTCCTTTTAGTGTGTGATAGTTATAACAACTTGCCAACTTGTTAGTTAGAAAGTTAGTTATAAGAATGTGAAAGAGAAATTATTCATGTATAAATATCCTAGTGATCATGTATCTACCCACTTTTTGAATCTCAATACAATAAAGTTTCTTCTCTCTTAGTTTTTTTCTCTCATGCTCAAGTTCTCTCAATTTACGTTCGAATGAAACTTTATAATTATTAATTTGTCATTGCGGATAAATTCTTTATTTAACTAATTTAACTCATATTTTTTTTCTGTTGGTACATTGATTAGTGGATTCAATTTTTCTTTCAGTATTGTTATTCTCCTTTAATTCTTTGCTTATGAGTAAAAACTTATATATATATATATATATATATATATATATATATATATATATATATATATATATATATATAAAAGAGTTATTAAGAGTTATAATTGCTCCTAAAGATTTAGATAACATACTCGATCCGGAATTCATAAATAATATAAGGTGGGAAATACAAGGTTACTATAGTGACATAGATTGGTGTAATACGAGGATAAGCTGGATACATAAAAATTTAAAAAAGGAAGCAATTTTGTTAGGATAATTAATGCAAAATCTAATTCGAAGATATAAACAACTAGCGTTGTGGCTTATAGAAGAAAAATATCATAAAACAGAACTTTTAGATAGAGAATTAGAACTAAGACAACAAGCCTTAGAAAAATCCTTAGAAGAATCAAACCAAAATATAACAAACTTTCATAGAGAATTAGACTATATTGAACAACAGATAGAAAATTCTAAGAGAAGAATAAGATATTACGAACAAAAAATTAAATATATACATTTTGGATAAAATACATGCCTTTAGAATATATTAAGAGAATAAGATTAGTTTATAGTTGGTTATACGACGAAATACAATATAGATTTGAACTTAAAAATACTCTTAAAACATTAGTAGAATATTTAGATTGGACAGAAGGACAATTAGCTAAAGAAAAATCCAGACCCTATCTAAGTTATTCATTAATAGAAAATACCTATATTATAGACTCATTAGTAGAGCATAAAGATAATCTTACTAAAGAAATAAATAACATTAAATTAGATATAAAATATACTACGAATAGGATAGAATACTATAAAAGAATTAGTCAAGTTAAAAGTTCACTAGGATAGAAAAATAGATCCGTTAAGACATCTTGAATATTTAGACTTAAAAATACATTCCGAAAAGAAATACATATCGCTATACAAAAATAATATTTTAAAGTGTAATTTTTCTGAAGGAGAACATATACTACACTGTGAAGATAAGCAATATAATACTTTAATAGACTTAACAATAAATCTTAGTGAAAAAATTCAACAACAAGACAAAATTATAATAAAACTTCTAGAAAAAAATAGAGGTAGTGCAAAATAAACAATTTAAAATATTAGATAAATTAGAAAAGAATTTAGACTTCTTAAAAGCACAAGAATTAGAAATAGATAGAAAAATTCAATATCTAAATACAAAATTTAATTTAGAAAAAATACCTACTAAAATAGAAATAGAAAAACTAGTAAAAACTATAATAGAAAAGCCTAAAGAATTAGAAATTAAAAATACTCAAGTAGTAACGAAAATCATAGAACAAGTAGAAAAAATAAATACTGAAATTAGTAATTTAAAAGAAATAATCATAAGACTTGAAAGGATCTCACTCTCATGAGTGAAGAAGACATAAATTATAAAAAAACATTAGAATATACAACCAAATTCCATCAAGAGCCTATAGGATATTCTAGTCATATTCCGTCAAGCCAAACAGACAAAGTAATCCTAAAACAGAATAATACGATAATAGCATTACTAATAGAATTAAACATAAAATTAGATAAAACATTAAAAGAAAAACAACCTGAACAAACTCATAAAAATAATACAGAAATAGATGAATTAATTTCTCAACTCAAGAAAGTAGAAATAACACCTAAACCAGAAAACCATAAAATAACTAGAAAACCTCAACAATGGACTTTCTTTCAAATAGGCGAGCAGTCCAAGACAGCAGACCTAGTTTCTCAGAAAATAGAATAGGCAATAATATAATTTCTAGAATGTTATCTAAAAGGCAATCAAATATAGAAGAAAATCAAGAATTAAATGAGATTATAGACCTAATAGATAGAGATTTGCAGATTTTCCAACAAAATCAACTCAAATTATTAAATCATAAGACATTATATAATGTAAAACATTTCTCTAAATATAATAAATTATACAGACATTATAGAGAAGAACAAATATCAGCAATAGGAGAAGACTTTGCAAAAATAAATTAGTAAACCCAGCTTTCATAAAAACGGTTAAAAATCCTAAACTTATGTTAATGCATATGGGATTAATAATTGTAGGAATAAAAGGATTAACTAGAAAGAATTTAGGATCCAAAGTTTTAATTGTGTTATACGATGATAGATGGTCAGATTTAAAGAAATCAATAATTGGCTTAACCGAAGTAGACATGACAAATAATGGAGAAATTGTTTATATTAGTCCTGACTTTTTAATTAATCTAAAAGAATTTGGAAAACATATTAAAATAGGAATCCAAACTAAAGGATACGAAGAAATGAGTAATAGAAATAATTTATTAATGTGTATAGGTTTTATAGGAAAAATGATTTAAGTAATAACACAAAATTTAAACTCCAAGTAAACGATGTAGTAAAAATAATGGGTAACAAAGGAATAAAACTAATAAAACCAATAAAGATAAATCTAGAAGAATATGCAGGATTAGAGTGAAATCTAGACAAATTAAGTAAACCCAAAGTATTTGCACCAGAACAATACTTAATGTACACTAGCTCAAAAGGAGAGACATTGATTAGGTTTACAGACTATAGTTACACAAGTCAAAAAGAATTAGATGATAATGAAACTGAAAGTACCATAGACAAAGAACAAGAATAATTTATGAATATAGAATTAATACAAGAAGGATACGAGGTAGAAAGAGCTATAGAAGAAGCAAAAAGACAATACCAAGACAATAACTATACGGTTTTTAAATGTAGAGGATGTAAAAAAGGTAAAATGGATATAATGAAAACAATAGAACATTTTAGAATATGTCAGGAAAGAGATGATAATTTAGCATATAGAACAAGCGAATTAGAAAACATAAATGAAGAAAATGAAAAGCAAGAAACCTTATCCATAACTAGTTACAAAGAATTAATGGAAGAAGCAACTAGCTCTCATAGTGCAAGTCTGTTCCAAAGAACAACAGCAGCACCAAATATTAACTATAGTACAGGTAATTTACCCAGAAAACCATGGGTTAGACATGATCAAGAAATAAAAGATAATATAAGACCAGCAAGGAAAAGAATGCCTATAGAAGAACCTATTAAACTACAAGAAGGGGGAAATAAAGGGAAAATATTAAACATAGCAGCACATGATCCACAAATGTGGAATACGGTAATAGACTTATGGAAAGGAATAGTGGTAGCAGATTTCATTAAAAATTATCAAGAAACTGATGCTGAGACTATGTATAGATATTTGGAGACATTTTTAGGATAATCTTGTAAAGCAGTATGGGAATCTTATAAACAAACTTTTCCACAAGAATTCCAAGCACTAATAGAAATAGGACCAAACCCATATAATTTCACTAATAAAATACATGTGTTATTAACAGGAGAAGACCCAAATAGTGGATTAGTGACATTACAAAGAAATGCTATAATAAAATTAGAACAGTTAAGTATATCTAATTGAATACATATAAAGAGTTTTCTTAAAGACTATTTTTACTATTGTACTATTAGTGGAAATACATTTAATGAAGAATTAGGAAAAAAAGTTATTTAATAAGTTGCCAGGAGCATTATGACGAGAAATAGAAGAAAGATGGTATAAAAGAGAAGGAGTGGTGCAAGACCCTACACTTTTATGGTCTATAGGACAGAAAATAAACCACATAATGAAAATACTAACAGAAAAATGTACAAATATACAAATACAAAAACAATTAAAACAAAATGAAATGGGCTTTTGCAAGGCAATGATATACACTACCCAAAGTTATGATAAAAAACCTAGTAAAACAAGAAAATATAAAAGAAGAATTGGATATAACCAAAGACCCTATAGACATAAAAAATATTTCTTAAGAAAATCTTCAACTAGAAAGTCATATTTAAATAGAGATAGACATGTTAGAAAATATAGAAATGATATGAATTATAAAAATAAATTAGAATGTTATACTTGTGGAAGTATAGAACACTTAGCAAATACATGTCCTAAAAGGAATAACATAAAGACTAGAAATTCTCAATTAATAGAAGATTTTCAAGAAACATTATTAAATGTAGATGAATACATGTCAGACACAGAAAATACATACTCAGTAGTAAGCATAGATATAGAAGAAATAAATACTCAAACAGACACATCTGATTCAGAAGATGATAATTTAATTAATGAAATATGATTAGAAAAATTAAAACTAAAAGAAGAAGATTTCAATTATACAATGATGAACATATATCAAGATTGTAATCATGAATTTGAAAGACAAAAAGGAATAGATATCAATCAATGTAGTATATGTAAATGGTATCCTAGTAAAATAAATAGAGCTAAATATAAAAATTGTTATATGGAAGCATGTATAAGTTGTTATATTATTTATGAATTTCGTATCTAGTATGTTATCTAAATCTTTAGTAGTCTTAATATTATATTTATTTTCTATCTGTTTCTTCCTTGCTACAACTACTCCTTTTAGATTATATTCTCTATATAAATTTCAATATATAAATCTTATATTTCTAAATGAAGGGTGTCTTTTCATATAGGTATTTGTTCCCAAAAACTTCTCGCTCTGATACCAATTATAACTCTTAGATCAGTTAAATTATAAGGACTTAAATATAAAAATAGTAAATATTTGTAAAATATAGTAAAAACAGTAAAAACAGTAAATACAGAAAACACAGTAAATACAGTAAATAGTAAAAATAGTAAACACAGTAAATATGGTAAAAACAGTAAATACAGTAAAAATATATAAATACTACTACAAATTTATATAATTATACTACTACTAAATAGTACTACTACTAAATACTTAAAATATATAATACTTAATATAGTAATATAGTAATATTTGTCTATCTTATCTTATGACTTATGACTTATGACCTTTGACCAATATATTAATATAGTAACAAATATAATATATATTGTAAGTGGAAGAGTATATATTTAAAGAGTTGGTTTCAAATATATTGTAAATCCTACTCAGTACTCCCTCTCTCATTTAGTTAAATCATGCTAATTTATGACTTAATTTCCTATTTTCCCCATGTTTTATTTTTATTTTTATTTTTTATTTTTGTTTTTGTTTTTTATTTTACCCAGTTCATCTCTTCTTCTTAACCTGTGTTCTTAACAATTTCATCTTTAACCACACCCCGGATATAAAAACTGGCAACAAATTCATCCTTTCATCAAACGGATTGTAAAAGCCAAGAATCCTAGGAATTTACAGGTTAATCCATAGTCGTTATTAAGAAGTTAAGAAGCTAACCATATACTAAGGGTAATTTTTTAACACATGTACAATAATTACATTAAAACTATCAACTTAAAAAATTAATATAAAATAACATATTTTTTAGGAGAATTTTGGGAAGTAAACATCGTAAAACTTACATGATAAACTGAGAGAGGTTTCCCTTTCGGGAACCCCTGAAGGACTTTGAAAAAACTTCCAAAACTTTAAAACACAAACACACTTATTTTATTTCACAAGCTTTAATATACAAAAGAGGATTTTTGGTACATAAAGGAGTACGGAGGGAGGAAAGGATGGAAAGTTTCTCTTTTTCCGCTCGTGGTTTTTTCTTCTGCTTTTTTCATTCTGTCTTTCTAACTCTTACTATTGCCTTTTATAGACACAAGAGAACCAAAGGAACGGTCCTCAATTTACTACGTGGCCTCTATTATTTTTTGGTCCACACTTTTGATAAGATTCCCTTAATAATACTAGTCTGGTGCTCATTGGGCCCCATCGTCACATGCATTATTAATTTCATCTTTTGACTTATATTACAGACTCAATTATTATACATATGCGTGCTATGTCAACAGTTTTTCCCTCTTTTGGAGGGTAGTGATAAAGTGACCACACACTCATTTTTACATGACACGTACTGGGCATCCCCACCTAATACTCCTATATACTAATATTACAAGACACGTAGTGGGCATCCCCACCTACTAATATTAATATTTCTTCTTTTGTCTTCTTATTCCCATAACTTTTTTAGCTTTTTTGGTAATAGTGAGATACCATTCTTGACTTTGTAGTAATTGTGACTTGTCTTATTTTGCCCTTTATCTTGTGACTTTATGACTTTGGTTTCCGTTGAAATTTTTTGTCATCCATCTTATCTTCTTCTTTATTCACATGCCATTGTTGATTTCTTTGACTTTGAATTTGCTTGCCCATATCTTGTTGCCATTTTCATGCCATTCTTTTTCCATCTTATTTTTAGTAACTTGTCTTTGCTTCAATTATATAGTATATGATATGGAATGAAGTAATATATAATAGTTAAGTGTCTAAGAAATATAAAATGATTAAGTGTCTAGATTGTGTAATGCAATAATATCAAAACTCATGTCTGAGTCATCATCTTCATAAGGGTCTTGTGAGTCTTGAATATTATTTATCTGTTCCTCGTCTGATAATGAAGGACTGCAAATATTGTCTTCTGAACCATTACTTGGACTATGAACGTCTTTAATAATATGTTTGTCTTGGCTCTTGTCTTGAAAATTTTTTTCTAACGTTTGTTTAATTATTTTTTCCAATTTTTCATTTTTTTTCTTTTTTAATACTTCATTTTTTCTTAAAAAGTCTTTCTGAAAATATTTAGGTAATCTCTTTCGTGAGGAAGAAGACTCCTCTTCTTCACTTTTTGACAAAGTGACAGCCATTAACGGATTTGATAAGTCTTTACCGGTCACCGTTTGAATCGGACTAGCTGTATCGTGCTCCGATACAGTGGAGTTCTTAGCATTCAGAGGGGAATGCACACCCGTCTCATCCATTTTTACAAGAGATGGAGAACTTATGCCTTCTTTCTCCGTAGTATTGTCTGTTCTTGGCTGAGTAGTACTTTTTGCTCTTGGATAGTATTTGCTCTGAAATGTCTCGAGTTGTCTTACTAGCCTCATATTTTCTTGAATAAGGATTTCATTTTTAGCATTGAGTCTCTTGAAACCCTCAGTTATAGCAGAACAATGATCACAAAATATTATTTTGTCTGAATCTTTTTGGATATTGTATTGAGGTATTTGGTTTGGGCTTTGTCTAAGAGCTGGTGAAATATAATAATTAGGCCCAAGTATTCCTCTTGCATAGTCTAAAGCTTCAGTAAAATTATTAAAACCTTTAAAAAGTGGGTTTTTTTATCCCATTTATAGAATCTATTACTCCTATCCAGGTTTTAAAAATACCTTTGATTTTACCATGTATAACTACATAATATTTAAATTTATTGTCTTTATTTTTGTCTGAAAAGTATTGACATAAAACATTAGAAGCTGCTATAAAATACTTAGTGTCTTTTTTATTGTATGCAATCCATAAAGTTATCTATTAAACATTGTTGAGCCTTATCTAAATTACAGTCTGGAACTATTCTAAATGACTTAGGATATGAAATTAAATTATACTTACCAAAATAAATTCTCTCCATTAAGTTGTCTGTTGTACTTAATGGTCTGAAATTTTGTCTTCCTAATAAAGTCTGAGCATAAGTATCTAGCTGGGCGATGCCCTTGCCTTTGTCTTCTGGCTGTTGGCTAGTTGGTCTCATGCTTGGTCTCATACTGTAATAAGAACTAGTTAGTTTTTAATTGTAGTCTATTTAATTTATCTGCTAAATCATTATCTTTTCCTTTAACATATTCAAAAACAATATTATTATATATAGATATTATATCTATGAAGTTTAACCATCTTCTTTTACTACTAGCTTTACTATTTATTTTTCCGTGAAATTTTATTATTGCTTCACAGTCTGTTCTAACTAATACTTCCTGTTTGTTTAAAATGTATAATTTAAAACTATTCAGTCCATATATTACTGCTAGTACTTCTGCATATATACTATCATATTACCTTTTTCTTTGTATTGTCCACTTTGGTAGGTACATATCTTTTCTTCATTGTTTGGACTATATTTATTAGGTCTAGATTTTAAGATAGCTCCCCATCCTAATTTACTACCATCTGTTTGGACTATTAAATAGTCTGATTCTAAGGGTATTTGTAAATCTTGTATATTTTTAACTTTATCCTTAATCTGTTTAACTAATTTAATATCTTCTATGTTAAAGTGTTTTTGTCCTTTACTTCCTGTTTTTGCATATAATGGACCTACTATTTTTTCTAAGTCTTGAATAAAATTTCTTGAATAATTTACTAATCCTAAGAATTTTTGTAATTCTTTTGTATTATCTAGCTTATCAGGCATCTCTAAAACCTTTTTAGCTATATGTGGTTGTAACTTTATTTTTCCTTCTCCTAATGTTACTCCTAAGAAGTTTACATGTGTTTTACATAATTCCATTTTCTTTTTACTGATTATTATTCCATATTTTACAAATAGTCTAAACACTGTCTGTAAATGTCCTAATTGTTCATACATGTCTTTACTAAATACTAGAATGTCGTCTACATATACTAATACAAAATTTATATATTTTCCGAACATGTCATCCATTTTTCTTTGGAAAATAGGCGGAGCTGTCTTTAATCCAAAAGGCATAGCTAACCACTCAAAGTGACCTTCATGACATGTAAAAGCTGTCCATTCTATACTTTCTGGGTGCATTTTTACTTGCCAGTATCCTAATTTACAGTCAAATTTACTAAATATCTTTTTACCTTGTATTCTAATAATTAACTCATTTTTGTCTGGTAATTTATATGCATCTGTTCTAGTATTGTCATTTAGCCTTTTATAATTTATTACCATGCGAGCTTTTCCTCTTACTTGTTCACTATGATTTCTAACCATAAAAGCTACTTATCTATGTCTAGATGTGGATCTTCTTATTACTTCTAATTTTAATAATTCTTTAATTTGTTTACTGAATTCTTCTGTGTCTTCATTATTTGATTCTATAGTTGCTGTCTTTATTGTGTATTCTGGGTTTATTATGTCTAATTTATACATAATTTTATTACTTCCCCAATGTATCAAAGGCTTTTCTCCTATTATTTTCATTTCATCTAATATTAATATTATATTTTTCAAGTCTTTAGGATGTTTTATTGTTCCTATAGTATTGATTCCTTTTTGAAAATTGTAAAATTCTGTTTCTATATTTATTAAAGTATAATCTTTTTCTATGTCTTCTATGTATGTATTTTCTTTTTGTTCTTCTTCATATAAGTTTTTTGAAGAACAACTACCATTATTGTCACAGTCGTAACAACATGGCGTTGACTTATCTTTTTTAGGCAATTCTTTGGTAGGTATTTTATTAATTTGTACTGGAGTATATGTTGTATTTCTAAATAACATTATTCCGTCTCTAGAAAATAAACAATTTCCGTTATTTTATATAAGAAACTGTAAACCTAGTACTAAGTTAGTTTTAATATTAAGATCTCTTACTAATATTTTATACATATTATATGTTGGTTTATAAAATTTGTTACAAGTATTTATAAAACTTATTTGTGCTTTTTCTATATACTAGTCGTAAAAATTATACGTTCCATCCATTTGTATTGCTTGTATAGGTTCCTTAAAATATTTTAAAGTTGATATTAAATTATGTGGCAGTATCTTTTTATTAAGGAGGCAACTAGTGCATCCTGTGTCTACTAATGCTAAAGTTTCTATTTCTATATCTTTTATTTTTATTCTTACTAGTATTTTTATTGTTCCGAAATTTTTATCTTCATTGCATATAAAACTAGTATTATTTTCTTCAATATTCATTAATTCACTTTCTATTTGATCTAAATGTATTGTACCTTGTGATTGTATATTATCTATATCTATTTTTTGTTTTCCTTTTTCTATTGTAATTAGTCTTTGTTCTAAATCATTCATTCTAGTTTCTAAGGTTATTAGTCTTAGATTAGTAGCATGGTCTTTTGTTTGAACTTGTTCTTGTTTTTTGGCTACTTGTTGTTTTAATTTATTTTCTATACAACTTATACATGCTTCCATATAACAATTTTTACATTTAGCTCTATTTATTTTACTAGGATACCATTTACATATACTACATTGATTGATATCTATTCCTTTTTGTCTTTCAAATTCATGATTACAATCTTGATATATGTTCATCATTGTATAATTTAAATCTTCTTCTTTTAGTTTTAATTTTTCTAATCCTATTTCATTAATTAAATTATCATCTTCTGAATCAGATGTGTCTGTTTGAGTATTTATTTTCTTCTATATCTATGCTTACTACTGAGTATATGCTTTCTGTGTCTGACATGTATTCATCTACATTTAATAATGTTTCTTGAAAATCTTCTATTAATTGAGAATTTCTAGTCTTTATGTTATTCCTTTTAGGACATGTATTTGCTAAGTGTGTGTATACATATATATATATATATATATATATATATATATATATATATATATATATATTCTGCTTTAATCTCAAAATTTCAAATTTTTAGCACTATAATTTTTTTATCTATAATTAAACCAAATGTATCAGTTTGCTGGTCTTGTCCCCAGAAATCCTTCCTACGATGGCAACAAAATCACGAATGCCAACTGCTTGGCTTGTAGCATTTGTAAAGGAAGAGACATGTACGATAAAAAGGGGCCTCAAAGAAGAAATAAATTTATAAAAGTATAATAAATGATGAGAAAGAGGACATCAGGGATACAGGAAGGGGAAAATGGGTCGCCTACCATGGACATGGTATGGTATATACCGAATTATCAGACCAAATCAAAAAATTTAATACTGTGGTTTTGATATTATGGTATTTGATATGGTATATGGTATATGGTATACATTTTAATTTTTTTTTGTATTTGATATTTATAAATAACATACCGAAATATATAGTTATATTAAAATATGCAAATATGCAAACCTAGTATTAGTATAAAATAAATGTTTAGAAGTTGAAACTTTGACTACTCTATTTTGATTGAAATGTAATTGATTAACAAAAGGAGTTGTTTGTACTTTATTTTGAATATATATTTTTACATGTGTAATGTGTTAGTATGATATAATTGAGACCTTAATTATCGAAGTCATAATACTCTATTATACGAGTATATATTAGTCGAAATTGAACAAACTATGGTTACTGATTTACCATACCGTAGAATACCGAAACTGAACTTCAAAATACCGAATCATACCGAATTAAATTGGTATGATAATGATATAATATTTTAAAAATCGAATATCATTACGGTATCGAAACCATACCATGCCCACCCTTAGCTTCAAGGCCTGGGAACTAGAGTAGACCTCTCAACAGTTGTCACGTGGACATGTGACTGTTGGATTTTAAAAAGTGTGAATGGAAAATGAAGAGTTCTGACTTTTAAGAAGAGTTGTGATGTTAATGAAAAATTGTGACTTTAATGAAAAGTTGCGACTTTTATGAAAGGTTATGACCTTTCTGAATTGCTGTGATTTTTCCAAAGGATTGTGACGTTTTCGATAAGACACAATAAACATCCATTCATACTACCCTTTGTTGTCTATAAATAGAGGAGTTTCCTCTTATTTTTCAAGAATGATTTTCTCGACTTCTTCTATTCTTCTACTAAATCTAGTATTCTAAATGTACTATACCACTGTTGAGTGGTTCACTGATACCGTTGTTTTAGGTACCGATACACCAATGAGTAATCATTTTATCTTGGGAGGATATATTCCATTAAACTCGGGTACTTGAGGGGAATAATTTTCTCAAGGAAACAGTGTGCATTCAGTGAGCTCAATTTTCTTTTTTGAAAAAATTATTTTGTATATATATTTCTAATTTGTTTCAGGTTCTATTTCTTTACTAGTTTTAAGTTTTGAAAATACACTTTAAACTTTGCTATTTTTATCAAATTCTTCAAAAATTTTATTCTAATTATCTTAGGAATACTGAAATGAACAACGGTGACTTGACATGAAAGGATGCACATGGTTAAAACAATTAATGTGAAGGGCTGCCGATCGAATCAAGCATGTTAGAAGGTTTTTGAAAAAGAATTATCAAACCTAATTCACTTGCCTTTAACCCTATTTTATAATCTTAACTTTATTTGCACCTACATGATTTTTCCGACAAACAAATGTCGTATGTGACTTGTACATATCCTTCCTTTAAAACCTTGAGACTTTTTCCTAAATCAAACACATAACCCCATGGAAGTTCAAAAATATATATAAATGAATAGCTTTTATGATTGGTTTTTCACCATTGATCTCATTATTATTGATAGAATTGATTTGTAATTTTGCACACCTTATAACTCAACTATGTAAATTAAAGAGGAGCAAGAGCAATAAATTGTCTTAATATACATAGTCATCGAACAAACTATTCAGATGGTACTTCTTTGACAGGCTTCCCTTTCTCTCTTAGCTTGGCGATGGACTCTTTCATCGCTTCCTTTCTCCTCTTGCTAGCTAATACTTTAGCCAACACACCACTCACATTTGGATCCTTTTTCTCCGTTGGCGGGGGTGGTGGAGGTCTTCTTGCAGCGGCATTTGCATTGTTGTTACCTGCATTCAGCGCCACCGCAACTCCGGCCAAGCTCAATGCCAAACTCCTGCATCAATCATATATATTTCGTAGCGTTGTAATGCACGTCAAGCTAATTTTATAGGTCATAATATATAAAGACATAATCCATAAACATGACCCTGATTCAACGGATAACTATGCTCTCCAACTTTGAGTGTGCACAAGTAGACACTTAAATTTATATAAAATTGAATAAGTAGACACATGTCCTACATAACATAATACACGCAGGACGCCATGTAAGAGACAAAATTGTCATGTAGAGTGCTATGTAGGACGAATGTGTCTATTTGTTCAATTTTATACAAGTTTAAGTGTCTACTTGTGCACATCCAAAGTTAAAGGTTATAGTTTCTCGTTGACGTCCAGTTAAGGGTCATGTTTATGTATTATGACATACATAATTGTGCTTTTTAACTTGGTCTCATTTTACATTTATGCCCTCCAACTTTGGGTACTGTGCACAAGTAAACACTTTAACTTGTATAAAATTGAACTAGTAAACATATGAGTCCTACATGACATAATACACATCGGACACCACACAAGATGAAAATTGTCATGTAGGATCCACGTAAGACACATTTATTCAACTTTATACAAGTTTAAGTGTTTACTTGTGCTAGGGGTGTACATGGTCGGGTTTTTCATCAAATATCGAACCAAACCATTTGTGTCGGATTTTTAAATCTAAAACCAAACCATATCAATAAAACTCGGGGTTTTCAACCTCTGATTTTTACGGATTTTTTCGGGTTTTTCGGATTTTCGAGTTTTTTCGGATTTTTCCGGTAAAGTATTCATACAAACATATAATTTACTTGTACTTCAAATATTTCTTTAGTCCTACCAAAATACAACTATATAAGGTGTTTCTTAAGAAAATAACACAAAATATGATATGAGTAATGACACTAAAATATCCAACAAAAAAATAATAATAATGAAATCACATAATTTAAAAGTATTAAATCATGCTAAAATAAGTTTAATAAGTATTAGTTACATGACTAAATATTAAAGGAAATTAAAATTAGATTATGTATTTCAATTGTCTAAACCAATGTAAAACCAAAGAACAAATATTCAATATTATTGTCATTCTTAGTGTTGAATTGATTTTTCTTTTGCATTAGTATTAATTTGATTTTGATTTAAGTTTTATTTTAATTACCAATATCTGTGGACTATAATCTTTATCGAACCATTCAGAATTCTAAGTTTCAAACTTGAAATAATATATTAAAAGAAAAAAACTATGAAAAAGTATAAGAAATATTTAAAAATTATATCAAAGTATATATTTTTCTGTATAAAATAACATTTTAAAATTATATATATAATGTCGGGTTGGGTTTTTTTAGTTAAAACCAAACCAACCCAAATATAGTCGGGTTTTTTTTCAATACCAAATCAAGTCAAACCAACCACTAGTCGGGTTGTTCTTCTCGGTTTGACTCGATTTGCGGTTTGGTTCGGTTTTTGGTTCGGTTTTGTACACTCCCAACTTGTGCACACCTAAAGTTAGAGGACATAAATATGAGTTAAGGCTAAGTTAAAAAACATATTTATATATTATGCCCATTTTATAGTATCAGACAACCTATTAATTATTGTTACCAAATCAAAAACTATATATGAACTGCTCATTTTGCATATTTATTGTGCTTTGCCTAGTACTTTGAACTGACTCCATTCATCTATACAACATATTTTGTCTTCATTGTTTTGGGAGGTCAAGACAAATTTATTCAAAATTAGGAGTTTAGGAAAATGGTAAATACAGTGAGCTTATTATATAAGTTTTAGTTCTATATTCAACTAACAAAAAATATAGCAAAAGCAAGTTAATGTCAGTTAATTCTTAATGTAAAGATTAACTAATGGGTATGCGCTAGCTGTTTGCGTTACTTACATTGCACGGCAGGATAATTGTCTTTATTTTTGTGGTTTTAGCTATAAAGCTGGATAAAAGACGTATATCATTGATTGAGATTTAATAAATTAAAAATAAACTTTACCATAATTAGAATAATAGACATTTTTTTTATATTTGCATATACACTACATCAAAAATGATCTTTAGCGGCAATTAATTAATGGCAATAGCTCAATTACCATTAAATATGTATTTCTAGCGGCAATTAGCACTCTTTGTATATGTTCCTAAAGTCTTTAGCGACACTGAATCTAATGACGCTTAACTAATGTCGGTAAAGACCTTAGCACTCTTTATTAATGTGTCTATATATTGCCGCTAAAAATTATTTTTATCGTAGTGATAGGGCAATCCCAGTACACTTCTAGCCACTCAATTTAGTTTTTATGTTGCCTCTCATGTCAATAAGAAGTTTACGAAAACGAAGAGAAGAGAAAAGAAATACATAAGAGGCAAATCGATAATAGCTAACCTGCGAGAGACATTAATCCTTGCGTCCAATTCGCCTTGATGACAAGCCAAAACTTTAAAAGAACTCAAACGGGCATTCCTCTTGGTTGATAGTGAGGTTAGTGTAGCTGCTGCTGTAGGGGACACTGACTGAGCCATAATTTTGGTATGTGTGTGTGCATTTGCTTGATCTAAATGAATTGGACATTTCTATAAGTCAAGATCGAACACGTACCACAAAAAACAACAAAAGTTCTTATGTGGGTTTTTTAGGGATAATTGTAAGCATTTGGTATTCAAATTTTATTGGTTGCTTCTTGATAACTTCTTTTCTGGTGGACCCCAAATTCCTTATCTATTGGTTTTCTATCTACACCAAAGCCTACAAAATACCCTTAACCATTCAAAATAAAAATTAAACGGATCATTTTAGAATATTCTCTCCGTTTCGTGCTTCACGCGGTTATAAAATACAAAATACGTAAACATATAAATATAATTGCTTATCTTTAGTTTAAAACATTCATTTTTGCCGAGGAAAGGAATTTGACCCCAAAAAAAAAAAGGAAAAGAGTTAAAAGCCTTAAAAGGGTAAAAAAAACATATCTACACTATCCCTTTCTTTAAGTTTTATACTTGAGCTACTAGTAGTGTAAATTTACTACCTAGATTATCGCTCAATATTTAACGAAATAGATATACTACACCCTATCTTTTTTTCAAAAATTATGTCATGTGGCATACTTCACGTGTAAAAACATTTCCACTATAACAAAAGTTAGATAAATTATTGTTAATTTTGGTAAAATTTACACTTTCAATAGTTTATTATTAAACTAAAAAGAATAATAATTTAATTTTAGATATATTTTTTATCTTTCATGCGCGATAAAATACCTTGCACTTTCACTTACACCAACCTTTATTAATCAAAGAAAAAAATACACAAAAGGGGATTATAAACAGCAAAAGTTCAGCTCAAAAATCAACGAGAAAATGGTCTAAAGCCTCCCCAATCTATACCCGAAATCCCAACTACACACTCCAACTTGACGGATGTCCTATCACCCCCCTGAACATTTTATTTCTCTATTTAGTGCACACCTGAGTGCTGACCAGTACACATAAACCAAATATATTGACTAACGTGATTTACACGCGCGGGCCCCACTTCAACCTTTCCTTTTCCCTCTTAAAGATCGAACAACCTCACCCCTTAACTCCAATTCTTTCTTTTCGCTTTTCTCCTTTTCATCTCCCCCAATTGTTGGTCGAATTTAATTTCGACCAAAAAGTTTGCAAATTCAACAAAATTTCATGTTTGCATCTCACTACAACGTTGAGCATTGAGTCTGATTCATCGATACAAAACTTATTCAAGTTTTCATTTGTCATTTTTAATGAAGTTAGAGAAGATTCAATATTCAAATTAGAGAACTTAAATAAGAAATTAAAGCAGATTACAAACCCTAATTTCAAGATTTAAAGTAGAAATGAACATAAACAACTAAAACCTAGCCATTTTTGAAAGAAAATCGTCAAAATATTGAAGAAGGAACAAGGATTAATGGTGGGGAAGAAGGAACAAAGGTTTATTTAATTTGGGGAAGATGACCATTGCCAATTTTTGCCTCTAACGTGCCTAGAGGAGGTGTTCTCACCTCCTATGACA
This sequence comes from Solanum pinnatisectum, assembly GCA_035578085.1. Lineage (NCBI taxonomy): Eukaryota > Viridiplantae > Streptophyta > Magnoliopsida > Solanales > Solanaceae > Solanum > Solanum pinnatisectum. Next base: position 36,224,223 of record CM069087.1, read on the forward strand.
AGTCAGCACTCAGGTGTGCACTAAATAGAGAAATTAATGTTCAGGGATAATAGGACACCCGTGAAGTTCGAGTGTGTAGTTGGGATTTCGGGTATAGGTTGGGGGGGGGGGGGCTTTAGACCATTTTCTCAAAATCAACTCTCTCAAAAAATTCTCTCAATGCTTGTGTCACAGTTGTTGGGATATATACTATTAACCATATGTTAAGATATAATATTTATCATAGAATAA